>JAVIAB010000145.1:49571314-50128814 GCA_032433765.1 Megaustenia siamemsis
AAAGGAGAAAGTAAAGTACAAGACTTGAATGGGCATCTTTTCACCCATGTGTGCTTTGCCTACTAACCAGAAGTCTTCTGAGAGTTCGGAGACTTCTGGATAGTATCGCTTCAGCATTGAGAGTCATGATGCAAGACGACACTCCGCACCATCCCTTTTTTGTTTCTCTTATTTCTGCTTAGTCTTGAATTCATTCCATGGTGTCCACGTATTTACCAAGGCATTTAATTCAAATATGTCTAATTTATTTTCTTTTTTCTTTAGTTGTTTTTCAAGCTCTTCCATGCATAAGTAAGATGGATAATACATTTGATTTGAAATCCTGAGCTTTGTTTTTGTTGCTTAGTAATTTTGATTTATAAAAGTTTATAGTATATCAGAGAATCCTTGTGATAAATAAATCTATTTATCTTCTCCAATTACTTAATTGTTTGAGAATCACTATGATAAATAAATCTATTTATCTTCTCCAATTACTAATTGTTTGAGAATCCTGTGATAAATAAATCTACTTATCTTTTCCAATTACTTAAGTGTTTGTGAATCCCTGTGATAAATATATCTTCTCCAATTACTTCATCCAGTTGAGCAGCAAGCAAAAGACCCTTGCAAGATGACTCCAAGTCCATGTCCTGTTGGCTTTGGCAGTTGTGAGAGATTACCAACCGCGGCAATGGCATTGAGCTGAAGTGCATAGACAATTGTAAACATATGGTCTGTGTCACAATAATGGAATTTGTGAGAAGGATATGACTGGTACTGCATACTGCCGTAAGTTTTGATTATAACAATAGGATGTGACAAGAGTTGTCAGTAAGTTTTGATTATAACATTAGATATGACAAGAGCTGCCAATAAGTTTTTGATTATAACATGAGAATGTGACAACTGTTGCCAATAAGTTTTGATCATAACATTAAAATATGACTAGTGCTGCCAATAAGTTTTGATTATAACAATAGGATGTGACAAGAGTTGCCATACATTTTGATATGCAAGGGTCATTGAAGATTGACTGAGACTTTTATATCTCTTTAGCATTTGACAGTACCAATAGCACCAACTCTGACAGTTTTTCAGATTATTCCCCATGTACATTTATGTACTATTGCCTTCATTGTGGCAGCTGTCTGACATTTTTCATGGGAAAAACCTGACCTACTGTCACAGCCACTGAAGGACAATGTCTGTGGTGTTTCATCTGTCATTGCAGTAAAGATAGTAGCAGGAACAAGTGGTGGAGTGTAACATACACTCCTACAAAGTATGGTGACAGCTTTACAAAAAGGACAATACAAAATATTTGTTGTTTTGGCCTACGTTTAGCCTTCTTCATAACAGCATGAATAAACCATAAAATTAGTCCCGTTTCTCTAGTGACCACATCTGATTTGTTGTGAGTATCCATGTTTACAACTATTAGCATAGAATGGGAATGAAAATGTTTTGTATGCACACACATTTTCAGACATTGCTTTCAATGTGTTTAAACAAAGCAGTTGTTAATTTATTGTCATTTCATTTGTTCAGTATTGGCAACTTCTTCCACTTTTGAATTTACTTTCAGACATTTGTTTACCTTGTTTTAATTTTGAATTGACAATCTGATTTATATTTCAGGTGTTCCAATAATTGGCTTGGATTGTTCTGTGAAAAAGTTCAATGGTAATCACTTCTTATACAGCTACTACTACTACTTCAGTTACCACTACTGATACTCAAATTAAACATTTTGAAATTTGTTCTTAATTGGAATAATAATAATCTAAGTGATTTATTTGAAAATGAGTACCTACAGCTTCCTGAGTAAAGAAAGAATCTAGCACCATCTGTAGCTATGTTTAACATTGCTTTTTTGTTGACATTCATAATTGATAGCTGTGTTGAGTGTGAAGTTGAATACCTATGAGTGTGTCAAAAATGCAGAAATATCAATACAAAAACCAAGAACCTGAGGTATAACTACAAGGCATGTTCAAATGAGCCTGTCCAGTGACTTTTATTACAAACATATGTAAGGTATATCAGCAGGTGTGACAGAATTATTAAAGCAATTGTTATGAAGCAGGTACTCACCAGGGTTCTTAGAAAATTGGCCATAGGCATTTAGACATGCATCCCATAGGTAGATGGTGGATGGTGTCCAACAAAAATTACTTTGGTTACTCATTGAACCATTTTGTCACTGAGGCCATAACATCTGTACCAGAGTCGAATCCTTGTCCCTTTAGAGATTTTTTTAAAGGTCTGAATAAATGAAAGTCACATGGTGATAGATTGGGGCTGTAGGCTGGTGTTGCAGAACTTCCCACCATTTCCGTGCTAACGCTTGCTGCACAATGTTCATGACATGTGGATGGCCATTGTTGTGCAACAGAATCACACCACACGAAGCATGCCAGGTCTTTTGTTCTTGATGGTTGTATGCAGGTTGTCTAGCATGTCTTCATAGCGGATTGCATTTCTGTTCACACCAGGCTCTTTAAAGTCTGCCAATAGAAGCTCTTCATAACCTTGGACTGATTCCGTATAACACAGGTCATTTTTCCAACTGTCTGCAATCGAGCCAATGAATGTTTTGTTGACAATGAACACATACACAATTGCACATTGGTGTGTGCTTATTATGTCAGATGTGACATCATCATGCCTCCTATGTGTGTTCACTTGGCACAGATCTGGCTGGTTTCATTTGAACACATCTTGTACCGCCATCATTACAATGACTCTAAATCAACAACTGCCATTATTCTATTACTGCTGCAACAACTGCTATTCTATTACTGCTGCTACAGCTGCTATTCTATTACTGTTGCAACAAATAGGATGACGCTTAATGTCGGTATGATTGTATTTGCATCTACTAGTGCTTGATTTTCCCAAAAAGTAGATTTTATATTCTGTAGGCTTCTATCCATTTTACTTGATATGCTGTGAGCTTCTATCCATTTTACTTGATATGCTGTGGGCTTCTTTAAATTTTGCTTGATATGCTGTATGCTTCCTTATATTTTACTTGATATACTATGGGATTCCTTACATTTTGTATGATTCTGTGAGCATCCATATATTTTGTTTGATATGCTGTGAGCATCCATATATTCTGTTTGATATGCTGTAAGCATCCATAAATTTTGCTTGATATCCTTTGGGCTTCATTACATTTTACTCTAATGTGAACCCACAGAAACAACATCCCCATCAGACCAGCAAACACTCCCAAAGTATACATTCGAGTCAGAAACCACTTTCAACACAACACTTATGCCTGGTGATCTTACTCCAGAGAAGTTGGATGAAATTATCAAAATTTTACAGAACAGGTATTTCATGGCCAGAAATTGAACATATATTTCATTGATTTTTTTCCTATATTCATCATCATCATCATGTGCCATACTGGTTGGCATAAGCAATCATGTCTTTCCATACACATGCTTTGTATTGACTCTGTTGTTGACTGTTGTATAAAATAACAGACAATTCATTTATTGTTTAATATGTTAAAAATATAGCATATCAAATATTTCTTAGAAGTATAAGAAATATTTAATTCATTTCTTAGGATATAATAATAAATGCTTCATTGATTTATTTGAAATATAACAACAGATATTACGTTGATTAAAAAAATATATCTATCTTTTGGCCTGAAGATAGGACATAGGGCACAAATTCTAAACTCTCCATGTCCAACAATCTTTGCTATAAAGTGTTAGACCTTGCACATGACCTGCATAGTGTCTCTCCACGTGCTCCTGTTCTGGGCAAGCTGCTTAACAATTTTGAAATATAACAATATTTTAATAGATTTAACTTAGTATTTTATAGGATTTTGTATAATTATAATGGTGATAACGATAAAACATTCTGTTCAACAGCTGAAGAATATCTTCAAAGACCTTCCAGGATTACAGAATGTGACAGTCGACTTCGTAGGAATTAAGTAAGTGTTTGTCAGTACCCCAGCTCATGAAACTGAAGATTTGTACAATGAAGTCTCTAACATTTCTTTACCTAAGGACCAAAGCTGTTAGCAACTCATATGATGGCTTGTGCCAGGACCCCCAACACAACACTGAACCAGAACTCTAAAATGTCATGCTGAAGTTGGGCTGTCAAGCCACAACACAGCGTATTTATGTCTAATCTAATGCTCTTTTATGCAGCAGAAGAGAGGCAAAATATGAGATTTGCTAAAAGATCTTTACAAGGATTGAAAACTGCTAGAATAAATATTTAGATAAGAGAAAGAGTAATTGGGTCAATGCTTTATGGGCTGGCTACGGCTTTGAAAGTTCAATAGATAGATATATAGAATGCCCATTAATGGGCATAAGATGAAGAGGTCTGCCTTTAAGTTGTCAGGCGAACACAAGAAAAAATCAAGATCCAGCCAGAGTGTGTCAGACACTGCACAAGTTTATGGGAAAAATTTGATGGGCATGCATTTGCAAGTATTGACCCTGTGACCAATTCCTCGTGTGTGATGATGTTTCTCCTATCCCTCTATCATGAAACAGTAGAAAGTCATAAATCCATCTATTTCATGGTTGGCCCTCATTTCTGATGTCTCACATTGTTTATTGAAGGCACGTTGTGCTGAATTTTTATCTTGCTCCTTTATTACGCGGTCAAACCATTTTACCTGTTGTTTCTTTATGTACTCTATGGTGGGAGTTATTCCTAGCTTTTTTCTCAGATTTCTTCGGCTTTTTCCTGTCATTCATCTAACACATTTCATCTCGGTAGTTGTTAATTTTTAAATTTATTGTTCTTGAGTTTAGGATTCGTTTGTAGGCCCTTGGAATGAAGGTTGCATTGTAGAGTGTCTGATTTGCCTCAAGATGTTACATGCTGATAGTAAGTGGTGACCAGTAAGCTTAATCTATACAGTTTAACTATACAATCTATCTATATATTACTTTATTCAGTCAATTCTACGTACAATCTATTTATGTATCACTTTTTTAATGGACAATCTTTTGTATGTATGGTCAGGGGCAAAAAGTGTACAACCGCAATGGAACAGAAGGCTGTCAGCAACTCATAGCTGATGGCTTGCACCAGGATCAGTGAACCAGAACTAGCCAGACCTTACTCCACCTCTCTGTGGTGCCCAGTAACAGACTAACATGCTTTGACTGACCATGTGATTAGGTTTGAGAAGGAAGGCAACCCATGGCTCAAAAATGTAGTGTTGAAGTTGGATGTGTTGGGCAGAAAGGTGCAGTTATCACAGCCTAGCTGCACACCACAACACATCAACACCCACTTAACATGCTTTTAAGGGCAGTTGATGAATACGTCTAATTATTCCTTTAGTCTTTGGGTGAACACAAGAAAGAGAGAAAATATGTAGTCTATTTTATGCATTTCTTTTCATACAGAGATGGGCAGCTGGTAGTAGATTATGGAGTTTCTCTTGATCCAGCTGCCTTCCCAGGACAGACACCATCTGAGATTCTAGATTCTGTGACTGATGCCCTCCAGAATAAAAGTGATATGTACAAACAGAACATTGTTATAGACAATCAGAATCCCTTGCATGACTTTGACTATGTAGATGCTGCTGGCCAAAGTAAGTACAAATGTGTGGTGAAACATAGAAATATTTAGAAATAATGTTCAGAGTATTAATATGTACTATGACAACATATCTTTTCTAATTGTTTATGGATATGTAGAAGTAACTTCTAGAAGCAAGTCACATTGAAAATAGACTATTAGAAGTAGAGAGAATTATTTAGCAGTAACTTTCCAAAGTAAACAGAATTATTTAGTAGTAACTTTTCAAAGTAAACAGAATTATTTAGAAGTAAGCAGAATTATTAGAAGCAATTTTTGTTTAGATTAAGTAATGCAGTAATGTGTGTTGTAATGCAGAAGTTCTATAGAATTTAGCAAAAAAAAAACTGCAGATTTTATATGTGAGCACAAAGCAGCACACTTTTCTGTCTCCAAAAAAGAATGGAAAAGTTAATTTTTACAATTATTTTACAGTTGAACTTGCTGCGTCGGATCCCTGCAAGACACAACCTTGTTCAGTTGGCTATGGTAACTGCCGAGCTGATAACCCCATCTCAGTCAAATGTATCCACAACTGCAACACGATCCCTGCGTGTCAGAATGGTAGAACTTGTCGTCTCAAACCATCAGGAGAAGCATTTTGCGAGTAAAGTATTTTATTCTCATTGGCTGACAATTGAGCAATGGTTTTCAACATTTTGTGACATGTAGCTCACTGAATGGTTGAAATGTTCAAAGCACTTTTAAATAGCTAAAATTTTTCCTGTTATTTTTGTCTTGTCCTTTTTTCGCTGTTTCCACTTTGTGAAATTATTTATGAATTGTGTGGCAGTGCTGTTGAATTGGGTGGCACTGCTGTGCACTTATTAGTGTATTGTGTGGCACTGCTGTGCACATGGTATTGAATTATGTGGTGCTGCTGCGCACCTATTAGTGAGTTGTTTGGGACAACAACAAGACGGCACATAGGGCGTAAATTCTACTCTTGTATCTGATGATCTTTCAACTATCAGACCGTGCACAGGACCTGCATTGTGTTTCATCACACGGTTTTGTTCTGGGCGGGTTGCTCATTCTCGACAAGGGAGCTGATGCCTGCTGTTGTTGGCTCTCACTTCTGTATACACTTTTAGTGTTTTTCTAGGACAGTCTCTTTTCCTTTTACACTCTGGATGCCATTGGAGGGCCTGCTTTGAGATTCTTATGTTGTCTCTTCTCATCACATGGCCAACGTATGACCACATTCTTCTCTCGATTATAGTTGATCATTTTGGATGCTTTGTTATTTCTCTTATTTTTGCACAAGGCTTAAATTCATTCTAAGGTACATAAAGTATTTTCCTGAGGTATTTGTTTTCAAATGCATCCAGTTTATTTTCTATTTGTTTAGATGTTTTGCAGCTCTTGCATGCATAAGTAAGGGTGGATAATACATTTCATTTGAAAATCCTGAGCAGCAGGTTTTGTTATCATTGATTCATAAAAATGGTTCTTCTCTTCTGTTGTGTAGCTGTACAGAAGTTAGGTCTCAAAATAACTGCTCAGAGAGAGAACAAAGAACAACCTAAAGATGAAAAAGAAATCACTTGTATCGATCTTACTACAACTCATCACTACTACTACTACTACAATTCCTATTATTACTAGTACTACAACTACCACCACTCCTATTGTTATATTGCTAAACTTACTACTTCTGCTACTGCTACTATTACTACAACTGTTACAACTGCTGCTACTACTACAACTACTACTGCTACTGCTATTAATATTTAAACTGCAACAAATATAACTACTGCTACTACAACAAATATAACTACTGCTACTACAATACTATTACATGCTACTACTATTTCTATGCTTCTTCTTCTACTAACACTACCACAGCATCTATTACTACCAACATCATCTCAATGCCAATAGATATCACACATGTAGCTCATCATAAGTTTTTTTTTCTAAGCAAGCTTTTCATTCTCAGATTAACAGACTTGTATGACAAGGAAGTGGTGCCAGAGTTTGAGATTAAATCTGTAATCCAGATTGACACAAATCTCACGAATGCTGACCTTGACCATAAGAAAAAAGAAGAAATAGCAGACAAGTTGAAAGAGCAGGTTTGTATATATTATACCTCCTACCATATCCTTTTTTCTTACCAATTAATCCTTATCTTTCTCTCCCCACCTCTCCAAACTACCTTTCAATCTACATTTTTCTCTTATAGTTTTTCCTCTTATCTCCTTCATCACTCACTTCTTTATACTTCTTTCACTTTCTCCCATTCACTCTCTACTGGTGTTCACCTCCCTGTGTCTTGAAGTCAAGGCACATGATAAAAGGGTAAGAGCCGTTGACTAAACATCAACATAGACAGAGAATTTTGAGGGCTGGGTAGTCTAGAGATACGACGTCATCCTCAGGACAGGAAGGACCCAGGTTCAAAGGTATGAGGATGTTACCAGCCAAGAGATGACAATCACTTTCTTTGAACTTATTAATGTTAACGTCTAGTGGTGTGGCCATCACCAGTACCAAATCGGGCAAGTTGTATGGAGATGTTACCAGCCTTGAGATGACCAGCACTTTCTTCAACCTTATTAATGTTGATATCTAAAGATGTGTGCAGATGAAGTATCACTTTCTGTTCCACTTTCAAGTTATATCTTTCTTTTCTTTCTCTGTGCTAATTGTAAACCAAATGGACCAACCAAACTGTCTGTTCAGCCGAGAGTGAATGTGTATATACAATAGATCAGTACATCAGTTTGAGTGATTGAAACAAATTTGATTTTGCAACTCCATTAAAATGCATTTCATAGTGACGCATATATGAAGTTAATTTTAATCATAGTGAAAGATTATGTTAATGTATTTTTATTTTCTTGTTTGGAATTAATGTTTATATGTTAATTTTGTAGTCAAATTTTAATGGAACACTTTTTTAAAATGCCTTGCATGTTTCATATGACATTAATTTGATATGATAAATTTATTTGGTAGCTCATTGACATATTCAAAGATGTTCCTGGCTTCAAGGATGTTACTGTTGACCCACATCAAATATCAGTTATGTAAGTATTTCCTCCACATTAAATTCATTAGCATACATGATCATAAAGTGCATCTCTATTATCTTATTTATAAACCTCTCGTCTGTCTCTTTTGCTTCTTCATTCATACTAAGACTCCATGTTAGTGAGGCCATATCTAGGCCATTGGGCAGCTTAAGCCTTCACAGTCGTCGACTATGGTATAAGGTCATCACTACAGATTGCTAGCTTTCCTTTGGTATAAGGTCATCACTAGAGAGTACCAGCCTCTACTATGGTGTAAGGTCACCACTAGAGATTACTAGCCTCTACTATGATATAGAAGATCATCACTAAAGATTGCCAGCCTCTACTATTGTATAAGGTCACCACTAGAGATTACCTGCTCTACTGTGATATAGATCATCACTAGAAATTACCAGCCTCTACTATGGTTTAAGGTCATCACTACAGAGTACCAGCCTCTACTATGGTTTAAGGTCATCACTAGAAATTACCAGCCTCTACTATGGTATAAGGTCATCACTAGAAATTACCAGCCTCTACTATGGTTTAAGGTCATCACTAGTGAGTACCAGCCTCTGCTATGGTTTATAAGGTCATCACTAAAGTTGATTTATGTTATCTTTGTCATTAATTTTGAACAGTCAACTGTTTGGATTGGTTTTCCTTAACATTTTTTCTGGGTTATTAAGCTATAAATGGGCACAATACTGACCACATTACTCCAAAATCATGTGCCACAGATCTATACAAAATATAGGTGCTAATACAATATTAACTATACACAACCAGACGTTATGAGCTCTTTTATTTTATATTTTTAAAATTAATAATTTATAAGTGATCAATATGGAATGAGTTCAAGACTAATGTAGAAATAAGAGAAAATAGAAAGCATCCAAAAATATCAACTATAATCATAGAAAAGAAGAAGGTGGTCATATATGGCCATGTGATAAGAAGGAACAACTAAAGAATTTAAAAGCAGCCCTCAAATGGGAACCAGAGGGTAAAAGAAAAGAAGTGGTTGACCTAGAGAAACACTAACAATAACTTTAATGTAAGAGGCATCTACATGAGGCATCAGCTCCCTTGCTGAGATTGAACCACTCAGCTAGAACAGAGCCATGTGGTGAGACACAATGCAGATCCTGTGCAAGGTCTGACTGTTAAAAGATTGTTAGACAGAAAACAGTCAAGAATTTCTGCCCTATGTACCGTCTTTGGCTCAAAAGGACAATAGATAGACAGATATATATATATATATAAGTGACATTTGTTAATAGTGACCACAACCTGTGCATTGGGAAAATAAGATTAAAATTTAGAAACCAACAGAAGAGGTCAATTACACATAAAATTGATAGTCATAAACTGAAAGATGAAGCCATAAAGGAAAAGTTTAACATAGAGCTAAGTAATTGTTATTCAGCACTTGGTGAAATAGACTTAGATATCAATGAAATGTGGGACTCACAGAGCAAAATACTAATGACAGCAGCAGAAGCAAGTGCTGGACTGAAGAAAATGGAAAAACGAGCTTGGATCTCAGACACCACATGGAAATACATCAAAGAAAGAAGAGAAGCAAAGAGAGCCATGACTAATGTAAAGACAGATCTTGGAAAGGTTCTGGCAAAAGCAACATACAAAGAATTAGACAACAAAGTGAAAAGTTCGGCAAGAAGAGATACAAGAGCTTATATAGACAACTTGGCAGAGAAAGCAGAGACAGCTGCAATTACAGGAGACAGCAGAACTCTTTATACTGTACAAAAGATGCTGACAAACACCTATACATCCAGTGGAACACCAATTCTAGACAAATCTGGATTAATGCTAACAACAAGCGCAGACATAAAAGCTCGTTGGGCGGAACACTTCAAAGAAATTCTTAACCGTCCACTACCTCACAGTTTAATAGATTTTGAAGCTGAAACACCAGCAGCAGAATTAGATGTAAATTTAGATGACTTCACCTTGAGTGAAATAGAAACCACCTTAAAGCTAATGACCAATAACAAGGCTGCTGGAGAGGATAAGTTAACAGCTGAGATCCTCAAGGCAATTGATAGCCATAATTTAATACATCTCCAAAAAATGTTCAACATCATTTGGAAAACAGAGAAGACGCCTCATAAATGGAAAAAAGGAATCATTGTTAAGATCCCAAAAAAGGGCAATCTTAGAGATTGTAACAACTGGAGAGGCGTGACACTTTTGTCAGTTGCCTCAAAGTTATTCTGTAAAATCATCCTAAATAGAATAAAGGATTCAATAGATACAGTGATGCGTGAAGAACAGGCTGGGTTTAGAAAAGGGAGAAGCTGTCTTGACCACATTTTCACTCTACGACTTATATTGGAGGAACACATTGAAAAGCAAAAACCTTTTGTACTTAACTTCATCGACTTCAAAAAAGCATTTGATAGTATTCATAGAGATTCTTTGTGGAAAATTCTGAAGCAATATGGCTTACCATCAAAAATCATAAATATTATCAAAGACATGTATGATGGTTACACATGTGCAGTTCGAACAGAGGAAGGACTGAGCGAATGTTTCCCAATAGAAACTGGGGTTAAACAAGGATGTATTTTATCGCCCTTGTTATTTGGAATTGTTATGGACTTCATAATGAAGAAATGCTGCACTGGTAATAAAGGCATCGAATGGATACAAGGAGACCATTTGGAGGACCTCGACTTTGCTGATGACATAGTTCTCATCAGCAGTCAGATAAAAACGATGCAGGAAAACACAAATGAACTATCATCAATAGCCAGCAAAATTGGGCTTGAGGTCAATCATGAAAAGACTAAAGTCATGAAAAGTTTAATTCCAACAAGTGACAAAATATACATGGAAAACAAACCAGTAGAAGAGATCGATCACTTTATCTATCTTGGAAGTCACATTGATCGAGAAGGGGATACGAGCAAAGAAATTAGAATCAGACTGGCTAAAGCAGCAATGTCTTTCACAAGCCTTGAAAAGTTGTGGAAATCAAAACTCATTAGCACAAACACAAAACTTAGGCTATTCAAATCAAATGTACTATCAACCCTTACGTATGCGTGTGAAAGCTGGAAAACAACAAGAGATATAGAAACAAAGTTGAACGCATTCGAAAATAAATGTCTAAGGAAAATACTTGGTATAGAATGGAACGAATTCAAAACAAACGAGGAAATTAGAGAAATCGCCAATCAACCACTAATATCTTCAGTAATAAAGAAAAGACGATGGTCATACGTTGGACATGTGATGAGAAGAGATAATAATCGAATAGCAAAGCAAGCCCTCATATGGGAAACAACAGGTAAAAGAAAAAGAGGAAGACCCAGGGAGACACTGAGAAGAACATTGATGAGAGAGGCAAGAGCAGCAGGAATCGGCTCCCTCAATGAGATAGAACTGCTTGCACAGAACAGAGACAGATGGCGAGATTTGATAAAATATCTTTAAAAGAAAACTGCTAGAACAAAAATTCATATAGGAGAAGGTGTATCTTGGTCTACGCCCTATGGGCCGGTTACGGCTCGAAAGGTCAATAGATAGATAGATAGAAGTGACATTTGCCTTATTTAATGATGCATGTTTGTGTTGATGATTCTTGTTTTCCTCATCATTCCACAGAGATGGCCAAGTGGTTGCCCCATGGGTAGTTTCCATAGATGGTGGGAATCCAATATTTTCTGGCATGAATGGAACAGAAGTTAGAGGGACGGTAGAGGACGCATTGAAAAAGGCTGAGGAATCTTTCAAGAGTAACATCACCCTGGAAGGCAAACATCCATTGGATGATTTTAATTCTAAAGAAGCTGCAGATCAAGGTATATATTTCTTGCTTATTTGTTTCTTTAACATTATTTCTCAACATTCCTGGAAAGAAAAGAAAACAAGTGGTGAAGTTTAAAACAAAGGAGAAAGTAAAGTACAAGACTTGAATGGGCATCTTTTCACCCATGTGTGCTTTGCCTACTAACCAGAAGTCTTCTGAGAGTTCGGAGACTTCTGGATAGTATCGCTTCAAGCATTGAGAGTCATGATGCAAGACGACACTCCGCACCATCCCTTTTTTGTTTCTCTTATTTCTGCTTTAGTCTTGAATTCATTCCATGGTGTCCAACGTATTTACCAGAGGCATTTAATTCAAATATGTCTAATTTATTTTCTTTTTTCTTTAGTTGTTTTCAAGCTATTCCATGCATAAGTAAGGATGGATAATACATTTGATTTGAAAATCCTGAGCTTTGTTTTTGTGCTTAGTAATTTTGATTTATAAAAGTTTATAGTATATCAGAGAATCCTTGTGATAAATAAATCTATTTATCTTCTCCAATTACTTAATTGTTTGAGAATCACTATGATAAATAAATCTATTTATCTTCTCCAATTACTTAATTGTTTGAGAATCCCTGTGATAAATAAATCTACTTATCTTTTCCAATTACTTAAGTGTTTGTGAATCCCTGTGATAAATATATCTTCTCCAATTACTTCATTCCAGTTGAGCAGCAAGCAAAAGACCCTTGCAAGATGACTCCAAGTCCATGTCCTGTTGGCTTTGGCAGTTGTGAGAGATTACCAAACCGCAGCAATGGCATTGAGCTGAAGTGCATAGACAATTGTAAAACATATGGTCTGTGTCACAATAATGGAATTTGTGAGAAGGATATGACTGGTACTGCATACTGCCAGTAAGTTTTGATTATAACAATAGGATGTGACAAGAGTTGTCAGTAAGTTTTGATTATAACATTAGGATATGACAAGAGCTGCCAATAAGTTTTGATTATAACATGAGAATGTGACAAGTGTTGCCAATAAGTTTTGATCATAACATTAAAATATGACTAGTGCTGCCAATAAGTTTTGATTATAACAATAGGATGTGACAAGAGTTGCCAATACATTTTGATATGCAAGGGTCATTGAAGATTGACTGAGACTTTTATATCTCTTTAGCAATTTGACAGTACCAATAGCACCAACTCTGACAGTTTTTCAGATTATTCCCCATGTACATTTATGTACTATTGCCTTCATTGTGGCAGCTGTCTGACATTTTTCATGGGAAAAACCTGACCTACTGTCACAGCCACTGAAGGACAATGTTCTGTGGTGTTTCATCTGTCATTGCAGTAAAGATAGTAGCAGGAAACAAGTGGTGGAGTGTAACATACACTCCTACAAAGTATGGTGACAGCTTTACAAAAAAGGACAATACAAAATATTTGTTGTTTTGGCCTACGTTTAGCCTTCTTCATAACAGCATGAATAAACCATAAAATTAGTCCCGTTTCTCTAGTGACCACATCTGATTTGTTGTGAGTATCCATGTTTACAACTATTAGCATAGAATGGGAATGAAAATGTTTTGTATGCACACACATTTTCAGACATTGCTTTCAATGTGTTTAAACAAAGCAGTTGTTAATTTATTGTCATTTCATTTGTTCAGTATTGGCAACTTCTTCCACTTTTGAATTTACTTTCAGACATTTGTTTACCTTTGTTTTAATTTTGAATTGACAATCTGATTTATATTTCAGGTGTTCCAATAATTGGCTTGGATTGTTCTGTGAAAAGTTCAATGGTAATCACTTCTTATACAGCTACTACTACTACTTCAGTTACCACTACTGATACTCAAATTAAACATTTTGAAATTTGTTCTTAATTGGAATAATAATAATCTAAGTGATTTATTTGAAAATGAGTACCTACAGCTTCCTGAGTAAAGAAAGAATCTAGCACCATCTGTAGCTATGTTTAACATTGCTTTTTTGTTGACATTCATAATTGATAGCTGTGTTGAGTGTGAAGTTGAATACCTATGAGTGTGTCAAAAATGCAGAAATATCAAATACAAAAACCAAGAACCTGAGGTATAACTACAAGGCATGTTCAAATGAAGCCTGTCCAGTGACTTTATTACAAACATATGTAAGGTATATCAGCAGGTGTGACAGAATTAATTAAAGCAATTGTTATGAAGCAGGTACTCACCAGGGTTCTTAGAAAAATTGGCCATAGGCATTTAGACATGCATCCCATAGGTAGATGGTGGATGGTGTCCAACAAAAATTACTTTGGTTACTCATTGAACCATTTTGTCACTGAGGCCATAACATCTGTACCAGAGTCGAATCCTTGTCCCTTTAGAGATTTTTTTAAAGGTCTGAATAAATGAAAGTCACATGGTGATAGATTGGGGCTGTAGGCTGGGTGTTGCAGAACTTCCCACCATTTCCGTGCTAACGCTTGCTGCACAATGTTCATGACATGTGGATGGCCATTGTTGTGCAACAGAATCACACCACACGAAGCATGCCAGGTCTTTTGTTCTTGATGGTTGTATGCAGGTTGTCTAGCATGTCTTCATAGCGGATTGCATTTCTGTTCACACCAGGCTCTTTAAAGTCTGCCAATAGAAGCTCTTCATAAACCTTGGACTGATTCCGTATAACACAGGTCATTTTTCCAACTGTCTGCAATCGAGCCAATGAATGTTTTGTTGACAATGAACACATACACAATTGCACATTGGTGTGTGCTTATTATGTCAGATGTGACATCATCATGCCTCCTATGTGTGTTCACTTGGCACAGATCTGGCTGGTTTCATTTGAACACATCTTGTACCGCCATCATTACAATGACTCTAAATCAACAACTGCCATTATTCTATTACTGCTGCAACAACTGCTATTCTATTACTGCTGCTACAGCTGCTATTCTATTACTGTTGCAACAAATAGGATGACGCTTAATGTCGGTATGATTGTATTTGCATCTACTAGTGCTTGATTTTCCCAAAAAGTAGATTTTATATTCTGTAGGCTTCTATCCATTTTACTTGATATGCTGTGAGCTTCTATCCATTTTACTTGATATGCTGTGGGCTTCTTTAAATTTTGCTTGATATGCTGTATGCTTCCTTATATTTTACTTGATATACTATGGGATTCCTTACATTTTGTATGAGATTCTGTGAGCATCCATATATTTTGTTTGATATGCTGTGAGCATCCATATATTCTGTTTGATATGCTGTAAGCATCCATAAATTTTGCTTGATATCCTTTGGGCTTCATTACATTTTACTCTAATGTGAACCCACAGAAACAACATCCCCATCAGACCAGCAAACACTCCCAAAGTATACATTCGAGTCAGAAACCACTTTCAACACAACACTTATGCCTGGTGATCTTACTCCAGAGAAGTTGGATGAAATTATCAAAAATTTTACAGAACAGGTATTTCATGGCCAGAAATTGAACATATATTTCATTGATTTTTTTCCTATATTTCATCATCATCATCATGTGCCATACTGGTTGGCATAAGCAATCATGTCTTTCCATACACAATGCTTTGTATTGACTCTGTTGTTGACTGTTGTATAAAATAACAGACAATTCATTTATTGTTTAATATGTTAAAAATATAGCATATCAAATATTTCTTAGAAGTATAAGAAATATTTAATTCATTTCTTAGGATATAATAATAAATGCTTCATTGATTTATTTGAAATATAACAACAGATATTACGTTGATTAAAAAAAATCTATCTATCTTTTGGCCTGAAGATAGGACATAGGGCACAAATTCTAAACTCTCCATGTCCAACAATCTTTGCTATAAAGTGTTAGACCTTGCACATGACCTGCATAGTGTCTCTCCACGTGCTCCTGTTCTGGGCAAGCTGCTTAACAATTTTGAAATATAACAAATATTTAATAGATTTAACTTAGTATTTTTATAGGATTTTGTATAATTATAATGGTGATAACGATAAAACATTCTGTTCAACAGCTGAAGAATATCTTCAAAGACCTTCCAGGATTACAGAATGTGACAGTCGACTTCGTAGGAATTAAGTAAGTGTTTGTCAGTACCCCAGCTCATGAAACTGAAGATTTGTACAATGAAGTCTCTAACATTTCTTTACCTAAGGACCAAAGCTGTTAGCAACTCATATGATGGCTTGTGCCAGGACCCCCAACACAACACTGAACCAGAACTCTAAAATGTCATGCTGAAGTTGGGCTGTCAAGCCACAACACAGCGTATTTATGTCTAATCTAATGCTCTTTTATGCAGCAGAAGAGAGGCAAAATATGAGATTTGCTAAAAGATCTTTACAAGGATTGAAAACTGCTAGAATAAATATTTAGATAAGAGAAAGAGTAATTGGGTCAATGCTTTATGGGCTGGCTACGGCTTGAAAGTTCAATAGATAGATATATAGAATGCCCATTAATGGGCATAAGATGAAGAGGTCTGCCTTTAAGTTGTCAGGCGAACACAAGAAAGAAAAATCAAGATCCAGCCAGAGTGTGTCAGACACTGCACAAGTTTATGGGAAAAATTTGATGGGCATGCATTTGCAAGTATTGACCCTGTGACCAATTCCTCGTGTGTGATGATGTTTCTCCTATCCCTCTATCATGAAACAGTAGAAAGTCATAAATCCATCTATTTCATGGTTGGCCCTCATTTCTGATGTCTCACATTGTTTATTGAAGGCACGTTGTGCTGAATTTTTATCTTGCTTCTTTATTACGCGGTCAAACCATTTTACCTGTTGTTTCTTTATGTACTCTATGGTGGGAGTTATTCCTAGCTTTTTTCTCAGATTTCTTCGGCTTTTTCCTGTCATTCATCTAACACATTTCATCTCGGTAGTTGTTAATTTTTAAATTTATTGTTCTTGAGTTTAGGATTCGTTTGTAGGCCCTTGGAATGAAGGTTGCATTGTAGAGTGTCTGATTTGCCTCAAGATGTTACATGCTGATAGTAAGTGGTGACCAGTAAGCTTAATCTATACAGTTTAACTATACAATCTATCTATATATTACTTTATTCAGTCAATTCTACGTACAATCTATTTATGTATCACTTTTTTAATGGACAATCTTTTGTATGTATGGTCAGGGGCAAAAAGTGTACAACCGCAATGGAACAGAAGGCTGTCAGCAACTCATAGCTGATGGCTTGCACCAGGATCAGTGAACCAGAACTAGCCAGACCTTACTCCACCTCTCTGTGGTGCCCAGTAACAGACTAACATGCTTTGACTGACCATGTGATTAGGTTTGAGAAGGAAGGCAACCCATGGCTCAAAAATGTAGTGTTGAAGTTGGATGTGTTGGGCAGAAAGGTGCAGTTATCACAGCCTAGCTGCACACCACAACACATCAACACCCACTTAACATGCTTTTAAGGGCAGTTGATGAATACGTCTAATTATTCCTTTAGTCTTTGGGTGAACACAAGAAAGAGAGAAAATATGTAGTCTATTTTATGCATTTCTTTTCATACAGAGATGGGCAGCTGGTAGTAGATTATGGAGTTTCTCTTGATCCAGCTGCCTTCCCAGGACAGACACCATCTGAGATTCTAGATTCTGTGACTGATGCCCTCCAGAATAAAAGTGATATGTACAAACAGAACATTGTTATAGACAATCAGAATCCCTTGCATGACTTTGACTATGTAGATGCTGCTGGCCAAAGTAAGTACAAATGTGTGGTGAAACATAGAAATATTTAGAAATAATGTTCAGAGTATTAATATGTACTATGACAACATATCTTTTCTAATTGTTTATGGATATGTAGAAGTAACTTCTAGAAGCAAGTCACATTGAAAATAGACTATTAGAAGTAGAGAGAATTATTTAGCAGTAACTTTCCAAAGTAAACAGAATTATTTAGTAGTAACTTTTCAAAGTAAACAGAATTATTTAGAAGTAAGCAGAATTATTAAGAAGCAATTTTTGTTTAGATTAAGTAATGCAGTAATGTGTGTTGTAATGCAGAAGTTCTATAGAATTTAGCAAAAAAAAACTGCAGATTTTATATGTGAGCACAAAGCAGCACACTTTTCTGTCTCCAAAAAAGAATGGAAAAGTTAATTTTTACAATTATTTTACAGTTGAACTTGCTGCGTCGGATCCCTGCAAGACACAACCTTGTTCAGTTGGCTATGGTAACTGCCGAGCTGATAACCCCATCTCAGTCAAATGTATCCACAACTGCAACACGATCCCTGCGTGTCAGAATGGTAGAACTTGTCGTCTCAAACCATCAGGAGAAGCATTTTGCGAGTAAGTATTTTATTCTCATTGGCTGACAATTGAGCAATGGTTTTCAACATTTTGTGACATGTAGCTCACTGAATGGTTGAAATGTTCAAAGCACTTTTAAATAGCTAAAATTTTTTCCTGTTATTTTTGTCTTGTCCTTTTTTCGCTGTTTCCACTTTGTGAAATTATTTATGAATTGTGTGGCAGTGCTGTTGAATTGGGTGGCACTGCTGTGCACTTATTAGTGTATTGTGTGGCACTGCTGTGCACATGGTATTGAATTATGTGGTGCTGCTGCGCACCTATTAGTGAGTTGTTTGGGACAACAACAAGACGGCACATAGGGCGTAAATTCTACTCTTGTATCTGATGATCTTTCAACTATCAGACCGTGCACAGGACCTGCATTGTGTTTCATCACACGGTTTTGTTCTGGGCGGGTTGCTCATTCTCGACAAGGGAGCTGATGCCTGCTGTTGTTGGCTCTCACTTCTGTATACACTTTTAGTGTTTTTCTAGGACAGTCTCTTTTCCTTTTACACTCTGGATGCCATTGGAGGGCCTGCTTTGAGATTCTTATGTTGTCTCTTCTCATCACATGGCCAACGTATGACCACATTCTTCTCTCGATTATAGTTGATCATTTTGGATGCTTTGTTATTTCTCTTATTTTTGCACAAGGCTTAAATTCATTCTAAGGTACATAAAGTATTTTCCTGAGGTATTTGTTTTCAAATGCATCCAGTTTATTTTCTATTTGTTTAGATGTTTTGCAGCTCTTGCATGCATAAGTAAGGGTGGATAATACATTTTATTTGAAAATCCTGAGCAGCAGGTTTTGTTATCATTGATTCATAAAAATGGTTCTTCTCTTCTGTTGTGTAGCTGTACAGAAGTTAGGTCTCAAAATAACTGCTCAGAGAGAGAACAAAGAACAACCTAAAGATGAAAAAGAAATCACTTGTATCGATCTTACTACAACTCATCACTACTACTACTACTACAATTCCTATTATTACTAGTACTACAACTACCACCACTCCTATTGTTATATTGCTAAACTTACTACTTCTGCTACTGCTACTATTACTACAACTGTTACAACTGCTGCTACTACTACAACTACTACTGCTACTGCTATTAATATTATAACTGCAACAAATATAACTACTGCTACTACAACAAATATAACTACTGCTACTACAATACTATTACATGCTACTACTATTTCTATGCTTCTTCTTCTACTAACACTACCACAGCATCTATTACTACCAACATCATCTCAATGCCAATAGATATCACACATGTAGCTCATCATAAGTTTTTTTTTCTAAGCAAGCTTTTCATTCTCAGATTAACAGACTTGTATGACAAGGAAGTGGTGCCAGAGTTTGAGATTAAATCTGTAATCCAGATTGACACAAATCTCACGAATGCTGA
The DNA here is from genome assembly GCA_032433765.1 of Megaustenia siamemsis. NCBI lineage: Eukaryota > Metazoa > Mollusca > Gastropoda > Stylommatophora > Ariophantidae > Megaustenia > Megaustenia siamemsis. Next base: position 49,591,448 of record JAVIAB010000145.1, read on the forward strand.
CCTTGACCATAAGAAAAAAGAAGAAATAGCAGACAAGTTGAAAGAGCAGGTTTGTATATATTATACCTCCTACCATATCCTTTTTTCTTACCAATTAATCCTTATCTTTCTCTCCCCACCTCTCCAAACTACCTTTCAATCTACATTTTTTCTCTTATAGTTTTTCCTCTTATCTCCTTCATCACTCACTTCTTTATACTTCTTTCACTTTCTCCCATTCACTCTCTACTGGTGTTCACCTCCCTGTGTCTTGAAGTCAAGGCACATGATAAAAGGGTAAGAGCCGTTGACTAAACATCAACATAGACAGAGAATTTTGAGGGCTGGGTAGTCTAGAGATACGACGTCATCCTCAGGACAGGAAGGACCCAGGTTCAAAGGTATGAGGATGTTACCAGCCAAGAGATGACAATCACTTTCTTTGAACTTATTAATGTTAACGTCTAGTGGTGTGGCCATCACCAGTACCAAATCGGGCAAGTTGTATGGAGATGTTACCAGCCTTGAGATGACCAGCACTTTCTTCAACCTTATTAATGTTGATATCTAAAGATGTGTGCAGATGAAGTATCACTTTCTGTTCCACTTTCAAGTTATATCTTTCTTTTCTTTCTCTGTGCTAATTGTAAACCAAATGGACCAACCAAACTGTCTGTTCAGCCGAGAGTGAATGTGTATATACAATAGATCAGTACATCAGTTTGAGTGATTGAAACAAATTTGATTTTACAACTCCATTAAAATGCATTTCATAGTGACGCATATATGAAGTTAATTTTAATCATAGTGAAAGATTATGTTAATGTATTTTTTATTTTCTTGTTTGGAATTAATGTTTATATGTTAATTTTGTAGTCAAATTTTAATGGAACACTTTTTTAAAATGCCTTGCATGTTTCATATGACATTAATTTGATATGATAAATTTATTTTGGTAGCTCATTGACATATTCAAAGATGTTCCTGGCTTCAAGGATGTTACTGTTGACCCACATCAAATATCAGTTATGTAAGTATTTCCTCCACATTAAATTCATTAGCATACATGATCATAAAGTGCATCTCTATTATCTTATTTATAAACCTCTCGTCTGTCTCTTTTGCTTCTTCATTCATACTAAGACTCCATGTTAGTGAGGCCATATCTAGGCCATTGGGCAGCTTAAGCCTTCACAGTTGTCGACTATGGTGTAAGGTCATCACTACAGATTGCTAGCTTCTCCTTTGGTATAAGGTCATCACTAGAGAGTACCAGCTTCTACTATGGTGTACGGTCACCACTAGAGATTACTAGCCTCTACTGTGATATAGAAGATCATCACTAAAGATTGCCAGCCTCTACTATTGTATAAGGTCACCACTAGAGATTACCTGCCTCTACTGTGATATAGATCATCACTAGAAATTACCAGCCTCTACTATGGTTTAAGGTCATCACTACAGAGTACCAGCCTCTACTATGGTTTAAGGTCATCACTAGAAATTACCAGCCTCTACTATGGTATAAGGTCATCACTAGAAATTACCAGCCTCTACTATGGTTTAAGGTCATCACTAGTGAGTACCAGCCTCTGCTATGGTTTATAAGGTCATCACTAAAGTTGATTTATGTTATCTTTGTCATTAATTTTGAACAGTCAACTGTTTGGATTGGTTTTCCTTAACATTTTTTCTGGATTATTAAGCTATTAATGGGCACAATACTGACCACATTACTCCAAAATCATGTGCCGCAGATCTATACAAAATATAGGTGCTAATACAATATTAACTATACACAACCAGACGTTATGAGCTCTTTTATTTTATATTTTTAAAATTAATAATTTATAAGTGATCAATATGGAATGAGTTCAAGACTAATGTAGAAATAAGAGAAAATAGAAAGCATCCAAAAATATCAACTATAATCATAGAAAAGAAGAAGGTGGTCATATATTGGCCATGTGATAAGAAGGAACAACTAAAGAATTTAAAAGCAGCCCTCAAATGGGAACCAGAGGGTAAAAGGAAAAGAAGTGGTTGACCTAGAGAAACACTAACAATAACTTTAATGTAAGAGGCATCTACATGAGGCATCAGCTCCCTTGCTGAGATTGAACCACTCAGCTAGAACAGAGCCATGTGGTGAGACACAATGCAGATCCTGTGCAAGGTCTGACTGTTAAAAGATTGTGAGACAGAAAACAGTCAAGAATTTCTGCCCTATGTACCGTCTTTGGCTCAAAAAGACAATAGATAGACAGATATATATATATAAGTGACATTTGCCTTATATAATGATGCATGTTTGTGTTGATGATTCTTGTTTTCCTCATCATTCCACAGAGATGGCCAAGTGGTTGCCCCATGGGTAGTTTCCATAGATGGTGGGAATCCAATATTTTCTGGCATGAATGGAACAGAAGTTAGAGGGACGGTAGAGGACGCATTGAAAAAAGCTGAGGAATCTTTCAAGAGTAACATCACCCTGGAAGGCAAACATCCATTGGATGATTTTAATTCTAAAGAAGCTGCAGATCAAGGTATATATTTCTTGCTTATTTGTTTCTTTAACATTATTTCTCAACATTCCTGGAAAGAAAAGAAAACAAGTGGTGAAGTTTTAAAACAAAGGAGAAAGTAAAGTACAAGACTTGAATGGGCATCTTTTCACCCATGTGTGCTTTGCCTACTAACCAGAAGTCTTCTGAGAGTTCAAAGACTTCTGAATAGTATTGCTTCAAGCATTGAGAGCCATGATGCAAGGTGATACTCCGCACCATCCCTTTTTTGTTTCTCTTATTTCTGCTTTAGTCTTGAATTCATTCCATGGTGTCCAACGTATTTACCAGAGGCATTTAATTCAAATATGTCTAATTTATTTTCTTTTTTCTTTAGTTGTTTTCAAGCTCTTCTATGCATAAGTAAGGATGGATAATACATTTGATTTGAAAATCCAGAGCTTTGTTTTTGTGCTTAGTAATTTTGATTTATAAAAGTTTATAGTATATCAGATAAAAGAGAATACTTGTGATAAATAAATCTATTTATCTTCTCCAATTACTTAATTGTTTGAGAATCACTATGATAAATAAATCTATTTATCTTCTCCAATTACTTAATTGTTTTAGAATCCCTGTGATAAATAAATCTACTTATCTTTTCCAATTACTTAAGTGTTTGTGAATCCCTGTGATAAATATATCTTTTCCAATTACTTTATTCAGTTGAGCAGCAAGCAAAAGACCCTTGCAAGATGACTCCAAGTCCATGTCCTGTTGGCTTTGGCAGTTGTGAGAGATTACCAAACCGCGGCAATGGCATTGAGCTGAAGTGCATAGACAATTGTAAAACATATGGTCTGTGTCACAATAATGGAATTTGTGAGAAGGATATGACTGGTACTGCATACTGCCAGTAAGTTTTGATTATAACAATAGGATGTGACAAGAGTTGTCAGTAAGTTTTGATTATAACATTAGGATATGACAAGAGCTGCCAATAAGTTTTGATTATAACATGAGAATGTGACAAGTGTTGCCAATAAGTTTTGATCATAACATTAAAATATGACTATCTATCTATCTATTGACCTTTCGAGCCGTAACCGGCCCATAGGGCGTAGACCAAGATACACCTTCTCCTATATGAATTTTTGTTCTAGCAGTTTTCTTTTAAAGATATTTTATCAAATCTCGCCATCTGTCTCTGTTCTGTGCAAGCAGTTCTATCTCATTGAGGGAGCCGATTCCTGCTGCTCTTGCCTCTCTCATCAATGTTCTTCTCAGTGTCTCCCTGGGTCTTCCTCTTTTTCTTTACCTGTTGTTTCCCATATGAGGGCTTGCTTTGCTATTCGATTATTATCTCTTCTCATCACATGTCCAACGTATGACCATCGTCTTTTCTTTATTACTGAAGATATTAGTGGTTGATTGGCGATTTCTCTAATTTCCTCGTTTGTTTTGAATTCGTTCCATTCTATACCAAGTATTTTCCTTAGACATTTATTTTCGAATGCGTTCAACTTTGTTTCTATATCTCTTGTTGTTTTCCAGCTTTCACACGCATACGTAAGGGTTGATAGTACATTTGATTTGAATAGCCTAAGTTTTGTGTTTGTGCTAATGAGTTTTGATTTCCACAACTTTTCAAGGCTTCTGAAAGACATTGCTGCTTTAGCCAGTCTGATTCTAATTTCTTTGCTCGTATCCCCTCGATCAATGTGACTTCCAAGATAGATGAAGTGATCGATCTCTTCTACTGGTTTGTTTTCCATGTATATTTTGTCACTTGTTGGAATAAACTTTTCATGACTTTAGTCTTTTCATGATTGACCTCAAGCCCAATTTTGCTGGCTATTGATGATAGTTCATTTGTGTTTTCCTGCATCGTTTTTATCTGATTGCTGATGAGAACTATGTCATCAGCAAAGTCCAGGTCCTCCAAATGGTCTCCTTGTATCCATTCGATGCCTTTATTACCAGTGCAGCATTTCTTCATTATGAAGTCCATAACAATTCCAAATAACAAGGGCGATAATATACATCCTTGTTTAACCCCAGTTTCTATTGGGAAACATTCGCTCAGTCCTTCCTCTGTTCGAACTGCACATGTGTAACCATCATACATGTCTTTGATAATATTTATGATTTTTGATGGTAAGCCATATTGCTTCAGAATTTTCCACAAAGAATCTCTATGAATACTATCAAATGCTTTTTTGAAGTCGATGAAGTTAAGTACAAAAGGTTTTTGCTTTTCAATGTGTTCCTCCAATATAAGTCGTAGAGTGAAAATGTGGTCAAGACAGCTTCTCCCTTTTCTAAACCCAGCCTGTTCTTCACGCATTACTGTATCTATTGAATCCTTTATTCTATTTAGGATGATTTTACAGAATAATTTTGAGGCAACTGACAAAAGTGTCACGCCTCTCCAATTGTTACAATCTCTAAGATTGCCCTTTTTGGGATCTTGACAATGATTCCTTTTTCCATTTATGAGGCGTCTTCTCTGTTTTCCAAATGATGTTGAACATTTTTTGGAGATGTATTAAATTATGGCTATCAATTGCCTTGAGGATCTCAGCTGTTAACTTATCCTCTCCAGCAGAAAATATGACTAGTGCTGCCAATAAGTTTTGATTATAACAATAGGATGTGACAAGAGTTGCCAATACATTTTGATATGCAAGGGTCATTGAAGATTGACTGAGACTTTTATATCTCTTTAGCAATTTGACAGTACCAATAGCACCAACTCTGACAGTTTTTCAGATTATTCCCCATGTACATGTATGTACTATTGCCTTCATTGTGGCAGCTGTCTGACATTTTTCATGGGAAAAACCTGACCTACTGTCACAGCCACTGAAGGACAATGTTCTGTGGTGTTTCATCTGTCATTGCAGTAAAGATAGTAGCAGGAAACAAGTGGTGGAGTGTAACATACACTCCTACAAAGTATGGTGACAGCTTTACAAAAAAGGACAATACAAAATATTTGTTGTTTTGGCCTACGTTTAGCCTTCTTCATAACAGCATGAATAAACCATAAAATTAGTCCCGTTTCTCTAGTGACCACATCTGATTTGTTGTGAGTATCCATGTTTACAACTATTAGCATAGAATGGGAATGAAAATGTTTTGTATGCACACACATTTTCAGACATTGCTTTCAATGTGTTTAAACAAAGCAGTTGTTAATTTATTGTCATTTCATTTGTTCAGTATTGGCAACTTCTTCCACTTTTGAATTTACTTTCAGACATTTGTTTACCTTTGTTTTAATTTTGAATTGACAATCTGATTTATATTTCAGGTGTTCCAATAATTGGCTTGGATTGTTCTGTGAAAAGTTCAATGGTAATCACTTCTTATACAGCTACTACTACTACTTCAGTTACCACTACTGATACTCAAATTAAACATTTTGAAATTTGTTCTTAATTGGAATAATAATAATCTAAGTGATTTATTTGAAAATGAGTACCTACAGCTTCCTGAGTAAAGAAAGAATCTAGCACCATCTGTAGCTATGTTTAACATTGCTTTTTTGTTGACATTCATAATTGATAGCTGTGTTGAGTGTGAAGTTGAATACCTATGAGTGTGTCATGAATGCAGAAATATCAAATACAAAAACGCAGAACCTGAGGCATAACTACAAGGCATGTTCAAATGAAGCCTGTCCAGTGACTTTATTACAAACATATGTAAGGTATATCAGCAGGTGTGACAGAATTAATTAAAGCAATTGTTATGAAGCAGGTACTCACCAGGGTTCTTAGAAAAATTTGCCATAGGCATTTAGACATGCATCCCATGGGTAGATGGTGGATGGTGTCCAACAAAAATTACTTTGGTTACTCATTGAACCATTTTGTCACTGAGGCCATAACATCTGTACCAGAGTCGAATCCTTGTCCCTTTAGAGATTTTTTTAAAGGTCTGAATAAATGAAAGTCACATGGTGATAGATTGGGGCTGTAGGCTGGATGTTGCAGAACTTCCCACCATTTCCTTGCTAACGCTTGCTGCACAATGTTCATGACATGTGGATGGCCATTGTTGTGCAACAGAATCACACCACACGAAGCATGCCAGGTCTTTTGTTCTTGATGGTTGTATGCAGGTTGTCTAGCATGTCTTCATAGCGGATGGCATTTCTGTTCACACCAGGCTCTTTAAAGTCTGCCAATAGAAGCTCTTCATAAACCTTGGACTGATTCCGTATCACACAGGTCATTTTTCCAACTGTCTGCAATCGAGCCAATGAATGTTTTGTTGACAATGAACACATACACAATTGCACATTGGTGTGTGCTTATTATGTCAGATGTGACATCATCATGCCTCCTATGTGTGTTCACTTGGCACAGATCTGGCTGGTTTCATTTGAACACATCTTGTACCGCCATCATTACAATGACTCTAAATCAACAACTGCCATTATTCTATTACTGCTGCAACAACTGCTATTCTATTACTGCTGCTACAGCTGCTATTCTATTACTGTTGCAACAAATATCTATCTATCTATTGACCTTTCGAGCCGTAACCGGCCCATAGGGCGTAGACCAAGATACACCTTCTCCTATATGAATTTTTGTTCTAGCAGTTTTCTTTTAAAGATATTTTATCAAATCTCGCCATCTGTCTCTGTTCTGTGCAAGCAGTTCTATCTCATTGAGGGAGCCGATTCCTGCTGCTCTTGCCTCTCTCATCAATGTTCTTCTCAGTGTCTCCCTGGGTCTTCCTCTTTTTCTTTTACCTGTTGTTTCCCATATGAGGGCTTGCTTTGCTATTCGATTATTATCTCTTCTCATCACATGTCCAACGTATGACCATCGTCTTTTCTTTATTACTGAAGATATTAGTGGTTGATTGGTGATTTCTCTAATTTCCTCGTTTGTTTTGAATTCGTTCTGGATAGTTACAGATTTGTTGCAACAAATAGGATGACGCTTAATGTCGGTATGATTGTATTTGCGTCTACTAGTGCTTGATTTTCCCAAAAAGTAGATTTTATATTCTGTAGGCTTCTATCCATTTTACTTGATATGCTGTGAGCTTCTATCCATTTTACTTGATATGCTGTGGGCTTCTTTAAATTTTGCTTGATATGCTGTATGCTTCCTTATATTTTACTTGATATGCTATGGGATTCCTTACATTTTGTTTGAGATTCTGTGAGCATCCATATATTTTGTTTGATATGCTGTGAGCATCCATATATTCTGTTTGATATGCTGTAAGCATCCATAAATTTTGCTTGATATCCTTTGGGCTTCATTACATTTTACTCTAATGTGAACCCACAGAAACAACATCCCCATCAGACCAGCAAACACTCCCAAAGTATACATTCGAGTCAGAAACCACTTTCAACACAACACTTATGCCTGGTGATCTTACTCCAGAGAAGTTGGATGAAATTATCAAAAATTTTACAGAACAGGTATTTCATGGCCAGAAATTGAACATATATTTCATTGATTTTTTTCCTATTTCATCATCATCATCATGTGCCATACTGGTTGGCATAAGCAATCATGTCTTTCCATACACAATGCTTTGTATTGATTCTGTTGTTGACTGTTGTATAAAGTAACAGACAATTCATTTATTGTTTAATATGTTAAAAATATAGCATATCAAATATTTCTTAGAAGTATAAGAAATATTTAATTCATTTCTTAGGATATAATAATAAATGCTTCATTGATTTATTTGAAATATAACAACAGATATTACGTTGATTAAAAAAAATCTATCTATCTTTTGGCCTGAAGATAGGACATAGGGCACAAATTCTAAACTCTCCATGTCCAACAATCTTTGCTATAAAGTGTTAGACCTTGCACATGACCTGCATAGTGTCTCTCCACGTGCTCCTGTTCTGGGCAAGCTGCTTAACAATTTTGAAATATAACAAATATTTAATAGATTTAACTTAGTATTTTTATAGGATTTTGTATAATTATAATGGTGATAACGATAAAACATTCTGTTCAACAGCTGAAGAATATCTTCAAAGACCTTCCAGGATTACAGAATGTGACAGTCGACTTCGTAGGAATTAAGTAAGTGTTTGTCAGTACCCCAGCTCATGAAACTGAAGATTTGTACAATGAAGTCTCTAACATTTCTTTACCTAAGGACCAAAGCTGTTAGCAACTCATATGATGGCTTGTGCCAGGACCCCCAACACAACACTGAACCAGAACTCTAAAATGTCATGCTGAAGTTGGGCTGTCAAGCCACAACACAGCGTATTTATGTCTAATCTAATGCTCTTTTATGCAGCAGAAGAGAGGCAATATATGAGATTTGCTAAAAGATCTTTACAAGGATTGCAAACTGCTAGAATAAATATTTAGATAAGAGAAAGAGTAATTGGGTCAATGCTTTATGGGCTGGCTACGGCTTGAAAGTTCAATAGATAGATATATAGAATGCCCATTAATGGGCATAAGATGAAGAGGTCTGCCTTTAAGTTGTCAGGCGAACACAAGAAAGAAAAATCAAGATCCAGCCAGAGTGTGTCAGACACTGCACAAGTTTATGGGAAAAATCTGATGGGCATGCATTTGCAAGTATTGACCCTGTGACCAGTTCCTCATGTGTGATGATGTTTCTCCTATCCCTCTATCATGAAACAGTAGAAAGTCATAAATCCATCTATTTCATGGTTCGCCCTCATTTCTGATGTCTCACATTGTTTATTGAAGGCACGTTGTGCTGAATTTTTATCTTGCTCCTTTATTACGCGGTCAAACCATTTTAACTGTTGTTTCTTTATGTACTCTATGGTGGGAGTTATTCCTAGCTTTTTTCTCAGATTTCTTCGGCTTTTTCCTGTCATTCATCTAACACATTTCATCTCGGTAGTTGTTAATTTTTAAATTTATTGTTCTTGAGTCTAGGATTTGTTTGTAGGCCCTTGGAATGAAGGTTGCGTTGTAGAGTGTCTGATTTGCCTCAAGATGTTACATGCTGATAGTAAGTGGTGACCAGTAAGCTTAATCTATACAGTTTAACTATACAATCTATCTATATATTACTTTATTCAGTCAATTCTACGTACAATCTATTTATGTATCACTTTTTTAATGGACAATCTTTTGTATGTATGGTCAGGGGCAAAAAGTGTACAACCGCAATGGAACTGAAGGCTGTCAGCAACTCATAGCTGATGGCTTGCACCAGGATCAGTGAACCAGAATTAGCCAGACCTTACTCCACCTCTCTGTGGTGCCCAGTAACAGACTAACATGCTTTGACTGACCATGTGATTAGGTTTGAGAAGGAAGGCAACCCATGGCTCAAAAATGTAGTGTTGAAGTTGGATGTGTTGGGCAGAAAGGTGCAGTTATCACAGCCTAGCTGCACACCACAACACATCAACACCCACTTAACATGCTTTTAAGGGCAGTTGATGAATACATCTAATTATTCCTTTAGTCTTTGGTTGAACACAAGAAAGAGAGAAAATATGTAGTCTATTTTATGCATTTCTTTTCATACAGAGATGGGCAGCTGGTAGTAGATTATGGAGTTTCTCTTGATCCAGCTGCCTTCCCAGGACAGACACCATCTGAGATTCTAGATTCTGTGACTGATGCCCTCCAGAATAAAAGTGATATGTACAAACAGAACATTGTTATAGACAATCAGAATCCCTTGCATGACTTTGACTATGTAGATGCTGCTAGCCAAAGTAAGTACAAATGTGTGGTGAAACATAGAAATATTTAGAAATAATGTTCAGAGTATTAATATGTACTATGACAACATATCTTTTCTAATTGTTTATGGATATGTAGAAGTAACTTCTAGAAGCAAGTCACATTGAAAATAGACTATTAGAAGTAGAGAGAATTATTTAGCAGTAACTTTCAAAAGTAAACAGAATTATTTAGTAGTAACTTTTCAAAGTAAACAGAATTATTTAGAAGTAAGCAGAATTATTTAGAAGCAATTTTTGTTTAGATTAAGTAACGCAGTAATGTGTGTTGTAATGCAGAAGTTCTATAGAATTTAGCACAAAAAAACTGCAGATTTTATATGTGAGCACAAAGCAGCACACTTTTCTGTCTCCAAAAAAGAATGGAAAAGTTAATTTTTACAATTATTTTACAGTTGAACTTGCTGCGTCGGATCCCTGCAAGACACAACCTTGTTCAGTTGGCTATGGTAACTGCCGAGCTGATAATCCCATCTCAGTCAAATGTATCCACAACTGCAACACGATCCCTGCGTGTCAGAATGGTAGAACTTGTCGTCTCAAACCATCAGGAGAAGCATTTTGCGAGTAAGTATTTTATTCTCATTGGCTGATGATTGAGCAATGGTTTTCAACATTTTGTGACATGTAGCTCACCGAATGGTTGAAATGTTCAAAGCACTTTTAAATAGCTAAAATTTTTCCTGTTATTTTTGTCTTGTCCTTTTTCCGCTGTTTCCACTTTGTGAAATTATTTGTGAATTGTGTGGCAGTGCTGTTGAATTGGGTGGCACTGCTGTGCACTTATTAGTGTATTGTGTGGCACTGCTGTGCACATGGTATTGAATTATGTGGTGCTGCTGCACAACTATTAGTGAGTTGTTTGGGACAACAACAAGACGGCACATAGGGCATAAATTCTACTCTTGTATCTGATGATCTTTCAACTATCAGACCGTGCACAGGACCTGCATTGTGTTTCATCACACGGTTTTGTTCTGGGCGGGTTGCTCATTCTCAACAAGGGAGCTGATGCCTGCTGTTGTTGGCTCTCACTTCTGTATACACTTTTAGTGTTTTTCTAGGACAGTCTCTTTTCCTTTTACACTCTGGATGCCATTGGAGGGCCTGCTTTGAGATTCTTATGTTGTCTCTTCTCATCACATGGCCAACATATGACCACATTCTTCTCTCGATTATAGTTGATCATTTTGGATGCTTTGTTATTTCTCTTATTTTTGCACAAGGCTTAAATTCATTCTAAGGTACATAAAGTATTTTCCTGAGGTATTTGTTTTCAAATGCATCCAGTTTATTTTCTATTTGTTTAGATGTTTTGCAGCTCTTGCATGCATAAGTAAGGGTGGATAATACATTTTATTTGAAAATCCTGAGCAGCAGGTTTTGTTATCATGGATTCATAAAAATGGTTCTTCTCTTCTGTTGTGTAGCTGTACAGAAGTTAGGTCTCAAAATAACTGCTCAGAGAGAGAACAAAGAACAACCTAAAGATGAAAAAGAAATCACTTGTATCGATCTTACTACAACTCATCACTACTACTACTACTACAATTCCTATTATTACTAGTACTACAACTACCACCACTCCTATTGTTATATTGCTAAACTTACTACTTCTGCTACTGCTACTATTACTACAACTGTTACAACTGCTGCTACTACTACAACTACTACTGCTACTGCTATTAATATTATAACTGCAACAAATATAACTACTGCTACTACAACAAATATAACTACTGCTACTACAATACTATTACATGCTACTACTATTTCTATGCTTCTTCTTCTACTAACACTACCACAGCATCTACAATGCCAATAGATGTCACACATGTAGCTCATCATAAGTTTTTTTTTCTAAGCAAGCTTTTCATTCTCAGATTAACAGACTTGTATGACAAGGAAGTGGTGCCAGAGTTTGAGATTAAATCTGTAATCCAGATTGACACAAATCTCACGAATGCTGACCTTGACCATAAGAAAAAAGAAGAAATAGCAGACAAGTTGAAAGAGCAGGTTTGTATATATTATACCTCCTACCATATCCTTTTTTCTTACCAATTAATCCTTATCTTTCTCTCCCCACCTCTCCAAACTACCTTTCAATCTACATTTTTTCTCTTATAGTTTTTCCACTTATCTCCTTCATCACTCACTTCTTTATACTTCTTTCACTTTCTCCCATTCACTCTCTACTGGTGTTCACCTCCCTGTGTCTTGAAGTCAAGGCACATGATAAAAGGGTAAGAGCCGTTGACTAAACATCAACATAGACAGAGAATTTTGAGGGCTGGGTAGTCTAGAGATACGACGTCATCCTCAGGACAGGAAGGACCCAGGTTCAAAGGTATGAGGATGTTACCAGCCAAGAGATGACAATCACTTTCTTTGAACTTATTAATGTTAACGTCTAGTGGTGTGGCCATCACAGTACCAAATCGGGCAAGTTGTATGGAGATGTTACCAGCCAAGAGCTTACAATCACTTTCTTTGAACTTATTAATGTTAACGTCTAGAGGTGTGGCCATCACCAGTACCAAATCGGGCAAGTTGTATGGAGATGTTACCAGCCTTGAGATGACCAGCACTTTCTTCAACCTTATTAATGTTGATATCTAAAGATGTGTGCAGATGAAGATTCACTTTCTGTTCCACTTTCAAGTTATATCTTTCTTTTCTTTCTCTGTGCTAATTGTAAACCAAATGGACCAACCAAACTGTCTGTTCAGCCGAGAGTGAATGTGTATATACAATAGATCAGTACATCAGTTTGAGTGATTGAAACAAATTTGATTTTGCAACTCCATTAAAATGCATTTCATAGTGACGCATATTTGAAGTTAATTTTAATCATAGTGAAAGATTATGTTAATGTATTTTTTATTTTCTTGTTTGGTATTAATGTTTATATGTTAATTTTGTAGTCAAATTTTAATGGAACACTTTTTTAAAATGCCTTGCATGTTTCATATGACATTAATTTGATATGATAAATTTATTTTGGTAGCTCATTGACATATTCAAAGATGTTCCTGGCTTCAAGGATGTTACTGTTGACCCACATCAAATATCAGTTATGTAAGTATTTCCTCCACATTAAATTCATTAGCATACATGATCATAAAGTCCATCTCTATTATCTTATTTATAAACCTCTTGTCTGTCTCTTTTGCTTCATCATTCATACTAAGACTTCATGTTAGTGAGGCCATATCTAGGCCATTGGGCAGCTTAAGCCTTCACAGTCGTCGACTATGGTATAAGGTCATCACTACAGATTGCTAGCTTCTCCTTTGGTATAAGTTCATCACTAGAGAGTACCAGCCTCTACTATGGTGTAAGGTCACGGCTAGAGATTACTTGCCTCTACTGTGATATAGAAAATCATCACTAAAGATTGCCAGCCTCTACTATTGTATAAGGTCACCACTAGAGATTACCTGCCTCTACTGTGATATAGATCATCACTAGAAATTACCAGCCTCTACTATGGTTTAAGGTCATCACTAGAGAGTACCAGCCTCTACTATGGTTTAAGGTCATCACTAGAAATTACCAGCCTCTACTATGGTATAAGGTCATCACTAGAAATTACCAGCCTCTGCTATGGTTTATAAGGTCATCACTAAAGTTGATTTATGTTATCTTTGTCATTAATTTTGAACAGTCAACTGTTTGGATTGGTTTTCCTTAACATTTTTTCTGGGTTATTAAGCTATAAATGGGCACAATACTGACCACATTACTCCAAAATCATGTGCCGCAGATCTATACAAAATATAGGTGCTAATACAATATTAACTATACACAACCAGACGTTATGAGCTCTTTTATTTTATATTTTTAAAATTAATAATTTATAAGTGATCAATATGGAATGAGTTCAAGACTAATGTAGAAATAAGAGAAAATAGAAAGCATCCAAAAATATCAGTTATAATCATAGAAAAGAAGAAGGTGGTCATATATTGGCCATGTGATGAGAAGGAACAACTAAAGAATTTAAAAGCAGCCCTCAAATGGGAACCAGAGGGTAAAAGGAAAAGAAGTGGCTGACCTAGAGAAACACTAACAATAACTTTAATGTAAGAGGCATCTACATGAGGCATCAGCTCCCTTGCTGAGATTGAACCACTCAGCTAGAACAGAGCCATGTGGTGAGACACAATGCAGATCCTGTGCAAGGTCTGACTGTTAAAAGATTGTGAGACAGAAAACAGTCAAGAATTTCTGCCCTATGTACCATCTTTGGCTCAAAAGGACAATAGATAGACAGATATATATATATATAAGTGACATTTGCCTTATATAATGATGCATGTTTGTGTTGATGATTCTTGTTTTCCTCATCATTCCACAGAGATGGCCAAGTGGTTGCCCCATGGGTAGTTTCCATAGATGGTGGGAATCCAATATTTTCTGGCATGAATGGAACAGAAGTTAGAGAGACGGTAAAGGACGCATTGAAAAAAGCTGAGGAATCTTTCAAGAGTAACATCACCCTGGAAGGCAAACATCCATTGGATGATTTTAATTCTAAAGAAGCTGCAGATCAAGGTATATATTTCTTGCTTATTTGTTTCTTTAACATTATTTCTCAACATTCCTGGAAAGAAAAGAAAACAAGTGGTGAAGTTTTAAAACAAAGGAGAAAGTGAAGTACAAGACTTGAATGGGCATCTTTTCACCCATGTGTGCTTTGCCTACTAACCAGAAGTCTTCTGAGAGTTTGAAGACTTCTGGATAGTATCGCTTCAAGCATTGAGAGTCATGATGCAAGGCGACACTCCGCACCATCCCTTTTTTGTTTCTCTTATTTCTGCTTTAGTCTTGAATTCATTCCATGGTGTCCAACGTATTTACCAGAGGCATTTAATTCAAATATGTCTAATTTATTTTCTTTTTTCTTTAGTTGTTTTCAAGCTCTTCCATGCATAAGTAAGGATGGATAATACATTTGATTTGAAAATCCTGAGCTTTGTTTTTGTGCTTAGTAATTTTGATTTATAAAAGTTTATAGTATATCAGATATCAGAGAATACTTGTGATAAATAAATCTATTTATCTTCTCCAATTACTTAATTGTTTGAGAATCCCTGTGATAAATAAATCTACTTATCTTTTCCAATTACTTAAGTGTTTGTGAATCCCTGTGATAAATATATCTTCTCCAATTACTTTATTCAAGTTGAGCAGCAAGCAAAAGACCCTTGCAAGATGACTCCAAGTCCATGTCCTGTTGGCTTTGGCAGTTGTGAGAGATTACCAAACCGCGGCAATGGCATTGAGCTGAAGTGCATAGACAATTGTAAAACATATGGTCTGTGTCACAATAATGGAATTTGTGAGAAGGATATGACTGGTACTGCATACTGCCAGTAAGTTTTGATTATAACAATAGGATGTGACAAGAGTTGTCAGTAAGTTTTGATTATAACATTAGGATATGACAAGAGCTGCCAATAAGTTTTGATTATAACATGAGAATGTGACAAGTGTTGCCAATAAGTTTTGATCATAACATTAAAATATGACTAGTGCTGCCAATAAGTTTTGATTATAACAATAGGATGTGACAAGAGTTGCCAATACATTTTGATATGCAAGGGTCATTGAAGATTGACTGAGACTTTTATATCTCTTTAGCAATTTGACAGTACCAATAGCACCAACTCTGACAGTTTTTCAGATTATTCCCCATGTACATGTATGTACTATTGCCTTCATTGTGGCAGCTGTCTGACATTTTTCATGGGAAAAACCTGACCTACTGTCACAGCCACTGAAGGACAATGTTCTGTGGTGTTTCATCTGTCATTGCAGTAAAGATAGTAGCAGGAAACAAGTGGTGGAGTGTAACATACACTCCTACAAAGTATGGTGACAGCTTTACAAAAAAGGACAATACAAAATATTTGTTGTTTTGGCCTACGTTTAGCCTTCTTCATAACAGCATGAATAAACCATAAAATTAGTCCCGTTTCTCTAGTGACCACATCTGATTTGTTGTGAGTATCCATTTTTACAACTATTAGCATAAAATGGGAATGAAAATGTTTTGTATGCACACACATTTTCAGACATTGCTTTCAATGTGTTTAAACAAAGCAGTTGTTAATTTATTGTCATTTCATTTGTTCAGTATTGGCAACTTCTTCCACTTTTGAATTTACTTTCAGACATTTGTTTACCTTTGTTTTAATTTTGAATTGACAATCTGATTTATATTTCAGGTGTTCCAATAATTGGCTTGGATTGTTCTGTGAAAAGTTCAATGGTAATCACTTCTTATACAGCTACTACTACTACTTCAGTTACCACTACTGATACTCAAATTAAACATTTTGAAATTTGTTCTTAATTGGAATAATAATAATCTAAGTGATTTATTTGAAAATGAGTACCTACAGCTTCCTGAGTAAAGAAAGAATCTAGCACCATCTGTAGCTATGTTTAACATTGCTTTTTTGTTGACATTCATAATTGATAGCTGTGTTGAGTGTGAAGTTGAATACCTATGAGTGTGTCATGAATGCAGAAATATCAAATACAAAAACGCAGAACCTGAGGTATAACTACAAGGCATGTTCAAATGAAGCCTGTCCAGTGACTTTATTACAAACATATGTAAGGTATATCAGCAGGTGTGACAGAATTAATTAAAGCAATTGTTATGAAGCAGGTACTCACCAGGGTTCTTAGAAAAATTTGCCATAGGCATTTAGACATGCATCCCATAGGTAGATGGTGGATGGTGTCCAACAAAAATTACTTTGGTTACTCATTGAACCATTTTGTCACAGAGGCCATAACATCTGTACCAGAGTCGAATCCTTGTCCCTTTAGAGATTTTTTTAAAGGTTTGAATAAATGAAAGTCACATGGTGATAAATTGGGGCTGTAGGCTGGGTGTTGCAGAACTTCCCACCATTTCCTTGCTAACGCTTGCTGCACAATGTTCATGACATGTGGATGGCCATTGTTGTGCAACAGAATCACACCACACGAAGCATGCCAGGTCTTTTGTTCTTGATGGTTGTATGCAGGTTGTCTAGCATGTCTTCATAGCAGATTGCATTTCTGTTCACACCAGGCTCTTTAAAGTCTGCCAATAGAAGCTCTTCATAAACCTTGGACTGATTCCGTATAACACAGGTCATTTTTCCAACTGTCTGCAATCGAGCCAATGAATGTTTTGTTGACAATGAACACATACACAATTGCACATTGGTGTGTGCTTATTATGTCAGATGTGACATCATCATGCCTCCTATGTGTGTTCACTTGGCACAGATCTGGCTGGTTTCATTTGAACACATCTTGTACCGCCATCATTACAATGACTCTAAATCAACAACTGCCATTATTCTATTACTGCTGCAACAACTGCTATTCTATTACTGCTGCTACAGCTGCTATTCTATTACTGTTGCAACAAATATCTATCTATCTATTGACCTTTCGAGCCGTAACCGGCCCATAGGGCGTAGACCAAGATACACCTTCTCCTATATGAATTTTGTTCTAGCAGTTTTCTTTTAAAGATATTTTATCAAATCTCGCCATCTGTCTCTGTTCTGTGCAAGCAGTTCTATCTCATTGAGGGAGCCGATTCCTGCTGCTCTTGCCTCTCTCATCAATGTTCTTCTTAGTGTCTCCCTGGGTCTCTTTTTCTTTTACCTGTTGTTCCCATATGAGGGCTTGCTTTGCTATTCGATTATTATCTCTTCTCATCACATGTCCAACGTATGACCATCGTCTTTTCTTTATTACTGAAGATATTAGTGGTTGATTGGTGATTTCTCTAATTTCCTCGTTTGTTTTGAATTCGTTCTGGATAGTTACAGATTTGTTGCAACAAATAGGATGACGCTTAATGTCGGTATGATTGTATTTGCGTCTACTAGTGCTTGATTTTCCCAAAAAGTAGATTTTATATTCTGTAGGCTTCTATCCATTTTACTTGATATGCTGTGAGCTTCTATCCATTTTACTTGATATGCTGTGGGCTTCTTTAAATTTTGCTTGATATGCTGTATGCTTCCTTATATTTTACTTGATATGCTATGGGTTCCTTACATTTTGTTTGAGATTCTGTGAGCATCCATATATTTTGTTTGATATGCTGTGAGCATCCATATATTCTGTTTGATATGCTGTAAGCATCCATAAATTTTGCTTGATATCCTTTGGGCTTCATTACATTTTACTCTAATGTGAACCCACAGAAACAACATCCCCATCAGACCAGCAAACACTCCCAAAGTATACATTCGAGTCAGAAACCACTTTCAACACAACACTTATGCCTGGTGATCTTACTCCAGAGAAGTTGGATGAAATTATCAAAAATTTTACAGAACAGGTATTTCATGGCCAGAAATTGAACATATATTTCATTGATTTTTTTCCTATTTCATCATCATCATCATGTGCCATACTGGTTGGCATAAGCAATCATGTCTTTCCATACACAATGCTTTGTATTGATTCTGTTGTTGACTGTTGTATAAAGTAACAGACAATTCATTTATTGTTTAATATGTTAAAAATATAGCATATCAAATATTTCTTAGAAGTATAAGAAATATTTAATTCATTTCTTAGGATATAATAATAAATGCTTCATTGATTTATTTGAAATATAACAACAGATATTACGTTGATTAAAAAAAATCTATCTATCTTTTGTCCTTTTGGCCTGAAGATAGGACATAGGGCAGAAATTCTTAACTCTCCATGTCCAACAATCTTTGCTATAAAGTGTTAGACCTTGCACATGACCTGCATAGTGTCTCTCCACGTGCTCCTGTTCTGGGCAAGCTGCTTAACAATTTTGAAATATAACAAATATTTAATAGATTTAACTTAGTATTTTTATAGGATTTTGTATAATTATAATGGTGATAACGATAAAACATTCTGTTCAACAGCTGAAGAATATCTTCAAAGACCTTCCAGGATTACAGAATGTGACAGTCGACTTCGTAGGAATTAAGTAAGTGTTTGTCAGTACCCCAGCTCATGAAACTGAAGATTTGTACAATGAAGTCTCTAACATTTCTTTACCTAAGGACCAAAGCTGTTAGCAACTCATATGATGGCTTGTGCCAGGACCCCCAACACAACAATGAACCAGAACTCTAAAATGTCATGCTGAAGTTGGGCTGTCAAGCCACAACACAGCGTATTTATGTCTAATCTAATGCTCTTTTATGCAGCAGAAGAGAGGCAAAATATGAGATTTGCTAAAAGATCTTTACAAGGATTGAAAACTGCTAGAATAAATATTTAGATAAGAGAAAGAGTAATTGGGTCAATGCTTTATGGGCTGGCTATGGCTTGAAAGTTCAATAGATAGATATATAGAATGCCCATTAATGGGCATAAGATGAAGAGGTCTGCCTTTAAGTTGTCAGGCGAACACAAGAAAGAAAAATCAAGATCCAGCCAGAGTGTGTCAGACACTGCACAGGTTTAGGGAAAAATCTGATGGGCATGCATTTGCAAGTATTGACCCTGTGACCAGTTCCTCATGTGTGATGATGTTTCTCCTATCCCTCTATCATGAAACAGTAGAAAGTCATAAATCCATCTATTTCATGGTTGGCCCTCATTTCTGATGTCTCACATTGTTTATTGAAGGCACGTTGTGCTGAATTTTTATCTTGCTCCTTTATTACGCGGTCAAACCATTTTAACTGTTGTTTCTTTATGTACTCTATGGTGGGAGTTATTCCTAGCTTTTTTCTCAGATTTCTTCGGCTTTTTCCTGTCATTCATCTAACACATTTCATCTCGGTAGTTGTTTTTTTTTTAATTTATTGTTCTTGAGTCTAGGATTCATTGGTAGGCCCTTGGAATGAAAGTTGCGTTGTAGAGTGTCTGATTTGCCTCAAGATGTTACATGCTGATAGTAAGTGGTGACCAGTAAGCTTAATCTATACAGTTTAACTATACAATCTATCTATATATTACTTTATTCAGTCAATTCTACGTACAATCTATTTATGTATCACTTTTTTTATGGACAATCTTTTGTATGTATGGTCAGGGGCAAAAAGTGTACAACCGCAATGGAACTGAAGGCTGTCAACAACTCATAGCTGATGGCTTGCACCAGGATCAGTGAACCAGAACTAGCCAGACCTTACTCCACCTCTCTGTGGTGCCCAGTAACAGACTAACATGTTTTGACTGACCAAGTGATTAGGTTTGAGAAGGAAGGCAACCCATGGCTCAAAAATGTAGTGTTGAAGTTGGATGTGTTGGGCAGAAAGGTGCAGTTATCACAGCCTAGCTGCACACCACAACACATCAACACCCACTTAACGTGCTTTTAAGGGCAGTTGATGAATACGTCTAATTATTCCTTTAGTCTTTGGGTGAACACAAGAAAGAGAGAAAATATGTAGTCTATTTTATGCATTTCTTTTCATACAGAGATGGGCAGCTGGTAGTAGATTATGGAGTTTCTCTTGATCCAGCTGCCTTCCCAGGACAGACACCATCTGAGATTCTAGATTCTGTGACTGATGCCCTCCAGAATAAAAGTGATATGTACAAACAGAACATTGTTATAGACAATCAGAATCCCTTGCATGACTTTGACTATGTAGATGCTGCTGGCCAAAGTAAGTACAAATGTGTGGTGAAACATAGAAATATTTAGAAATAATGTTAAAAGTATTAATATGTACTATGACAACATATCTTTTCTAATTGTTTATGGATATGTAGAAGTAACTTCTAGAAGCAAGTCATATTGAAAAAAGACTATTAGAAGTAGGGAGAATTATTAAGCAGTAACTTTCCAGATACGTTTCCGTTCCGGTTGTTCCAAAATGGAGGAATTATTTTTCTCCGGCAGGTATAGAACCGTTGATCAGAGGTTTAAAAAGCGCTAATCGTAAAAAGATGTGTTTAATGAACGTAGACCTGATACAGAATGTGTAAATTAGCAGTAGATAGTAGTGATGTTTTCGGCCCTAAAACAACAACAAAAAGGATTCTGAATGTGCGAACAAATGGCCGCTCCGACGAAACATGCACAGGTCGCGAGCGAGATGGACAGATACGATCTAGATATTAGGATTAAGCGAAATGCGCTGGCCTGGAACAGGTAGGAGATCTATTGATAATAAAATAGTAGTTTTTTCTGGAAGGGAAAGATGGAAAACAACGTGAAGGAGTAGGCATAATGATGACAGACAAAGCTGCAAGAAGTTTATTAGAATGGGAACCGGTAAATAGCCGCGATCGAACACGAACAAAACAAAACATGGAAGACTTTCAATTATTCAATGTTATGCGCCTACTAACGAAGCTGATGATGAAGTAAGGATTGATTTTTATAATCATCAGCAATCAGATAAAAACGTGCAGGAAAACACAAATGAACTATCATCAATAGCCAGCAAAATTGGGCTTGAGGTCAATCATGAAAAGACTAAAGTCATGAAAGTTTAATTCCAACAAGTGACAAAATATACATGAAAACAAACAGTAGAAGAGATCGATCACTTCATCTATCTTGGAAGTCACATGATCGAGAAGGGATACGAGCAAAGAAATTAGAATCAGACTGGCTAAAGCAGCAATGTCTTCAGAAGCCTTGAAAGTTGTGGAAATCAAAACTCATTAGCACAAACACAAAACTTAGGCTATTCAAATCAAATGTACTATCAACCCTTACGTATGCGTGTGAAAGCTGGAAAACAACAAGAGATATAGAAACAAAGTTGAACGCATTCGAAAATAAATGTCTAAGGAAAATACTTGGTATAGAATGGAACGAATTCAAAACAAACGAGGAAATTAGAGAAATCGCCAATCAACCACTAATATCTCAGTAATAAAGAAAAGACGATGTCATACGTTGGACATGTGATGAGAAGAGATAATAATCGAATAGCAAAGCAAGCCCTCATATGGGAAACAAACAGGTAAAAGAAAAAGAGGAAGACCCAGGGAGACACTGAGAAGAACATTGATGAGAGAGCAAGAGCAGCAGGAATCGGCTCCCTCAATGAGAGAACTGCTGCACAGAACAGAGACAGATGGCGAGATTTGATGAAATATCTTTAAAAGAAAAACTGCTAGAACAAAAATTCAATAGGTGAAGGTGTATCTTGGTCTACGCCCTATGGGCCGTTACGGCTCGAAAGGTCAATAGATAGATAGAACTTTCCAAAGTAAACAGAATTATTTAGTAGTAACTTTTCAAAGTAAACAGAATTATTTAGAAGTAAGCAGAATTATTTAGAAAAATTTTTGTTTAGATTAAGTAATGCAGTAATGTGTGTTGTAATGCAGAAGTTCTATAGAATTTAGCAAAAAAAAACTGCACATTTTATATATGAGCACAAAGCAGCACATTTTTCTGTCTCCAAAAAAAGAATGGAAAAGTTAATTTTTACAATTATTTTACAGTTGAACTTGCTGCGTCGGATCCCTGCAAGACACAACCTTGTTCAGTTGGCTATGGTAACTGCCGAGCTGATAACCCCATCTCAGTTAAATGTATCCACAACTGTAACACGATCCCTGCTTGTCAGAATGGTAGAACTTGTCGTCTCAAACCATCAGGAGAAGCATTTTGCGAGTAAGTATTTTATTCTCATTGGCTGACGATTGAGCAATGGTTTTCAACATTTTGTGACATGTAGCTCACCGAATGGTTGAAATGTTCAAAGCACTTTAAATAGCTACAATTTTTTCCTGTTATTTTTGTCTTGTCCTTTTTTCGCTGTTTCCACTTTGTGAAATTATTTGTGAATTGTGTTGCAGTGCTGTACCTGGTATTGAATTATGTGGTGCTGCTGCGCACCTATTAGTGAGTTGTTTGGGACAACAACAAGACGGCACATAGGGCATAAATTCTACTCTTGTATCTGATGATCTTTCAACTATCAGACAGTGCACAGGACCTGCATTGTGTTCCATCACACGGTTTTGTTCTGGGCGAGTTGCTCATTCTCGACAAGGGAGCTGATGCCTGCTGTTGTTGGCTCTCACTTCTGTATACACTTTTAGTGTTTTTCTAAGACAGTCTCTTTTCCTTTTACCCTCTGGATGCCATTGGAGGGCCTGCTTTGAGATTCTTATGTTGTCTCTTCTCATCACATGGCCAACGTATGACCACATTCTTCTCTCGATTATAGTTGATCATTTTGGATGCTTTGTTATTTCTCTTATTTTTGCACAAGGCTTAAATTCATTCTAAGGTACATAAAGTATTTTCCTGAGGTATTTGTTTTCAAATGCATCCAGTTTATTTTCTATTTGTTTAGATGTTTTGCAGCTCTTGCATGCATAAGTAAGGGTGGATAATACATTTTATTTGAAAATCCTGAGCAGCAGGTTTTGTTATCATGGATTCATAAAAATGGTTCTTCTCTTCTGTTGTGTAGCTGTACAGAAGTTAGGTCTCAAAATAACTGCTCAGAGAGAGAACAAAGAACAACCTAAAGATGAAAAAGAAATCACTGTTATCGATGTTACTACAACTCATTACTACTACAATTCCTATTATTACTAGTACTACAACTACCACATCCTATTGTTATATTGCTAAACTTACTACTTCTGCTACTGCTACTATTGCTACAACTGTTACAACTGCTGCTACTACTACAACTACTACTGCTACTGTTATTAATATTACAACTACAACAAATATAACTACTGCTACTACAACAAATATAACTACTGCTACTACAACAAATATAACTACTGCTACTACAATACTATTACATGCTACTACTATTTCTATGCTTCTTCTTCTACTAACACTACCACAGCATCTATTACTACCAACATCATCTCAATGCCAATAGATGTCATACATGTAGCTCATCATAAGTTTTTTTTTCTAAGCAAGCTTTTCATTCTCAGATTAACAGACTTGTATGACAAGGAAGTGGTGCCAGAGTTTGAGATTAAATCTGTAATCCAGATTGACACAAATCTCACGAATGCTGACCTTGACCATAAGAAAAAAGAAGAAATAGCAGACAAGTTGAAAGAGCAGGTTTGTATATATTATACCTCCTACCATATCCTTTTTTCTTACCAATTAATCCTTATCTTTCTCTCCCCACCTCTCCAAACTACCTTTCAATCTACATTTTTTCTCTTATAGTTTTTCCTCTTATCTCCTTCATCACTCACTTCTTTATACTTCTTTCACTTTCTCCCATTCACTCTCTACTGGTGTTCACCTCCCTGTGTCTTGAAGTCAAGGCACATGATAAAAGGGTAAGAGCCGTTGACTAAACATCAACATAGACAGAGAATTTTGAGGGCTGGGTAGTCTAGAGATACGACGTCATCCTCAGGACAGGAAGGACCCAGGTTCAAAGGTATGAGGATGTTACCAGCCAAGAGATGACAATCACTTTCTTTGAACTTATTAATGTTAACGTCTAGTGGTGTGGCCATCACCAGTACCAAATCGGGCAAGTTGTATGGAGATGTTACCAGCCTTGAGATGACCAGCACTTTCTTCAACCTTATTAATGTTGATATCTAAAGATGTGTGCAGATGAAGATTCACTTTCTGTTCCACTTTCAAGTTATATCTTTCTTTTCTTTCTCTGTGCTAATTGTAAACCAAATGGACCAACCAAACTGTCTGTTCAGCCGAGAGTGAATGTGTATATACAATAGATCAGTACATCAGTTTGAGTGATTGAAACAAATTTGATTTTGCAACTCCATTAAAATGCATTTCATAGTGACGCATATTTGAAGTTAATTTTAATCATAGTGAAAGATTATGTTAATGTATTTTTTATTTTCTTGTTTGGTATTAATGTTTATATGTTAATTTTGTAGTCAAATTTTAATGGAACACTTTTTTAAAATGCCTTGCATGTTTCATATGACATTAATTTGATATGATAAATTTATTTTGGTAGCTCATTGACATATTCAAAGATGTTCCTGGCTTCAAGGATGTTACTGTTGACCCACATCAAATATCAGTTATGTAAGTATTTCCTCCACATTAAATTCATTAGCATACATGATCATAAAGTCCATCTCTATTATCTTATTTATAAACCTCTTGTCTGTCTCTTTTGCTTCTTCATTCATACTAAGACTCCATGTTAGTGAGGCCATATCTAGGCCATTGGGCAGCTTAAGCCTTCACAGTCGTCGACTATGGTATAAGGTCATCACTACAGATTGCTAGCTTCTCCTTTGGTATAAGGTCATCACTAGAGAGTACCAGCCTCTACTATGGTGTAAGGTCACCACTAGAGATTACTTGCCTCTACTGTGATGTAGAAAATCATCACTAAAGATTGCCAGCCTCTACTATTGTATAAGGTCACCACTAGAGATTACCAGCCTCTACTGTGATATAGATCATCACTAGAAATTACCAGCCTTACTATGGTTTAAGGTCATCACTAGAGAGTACCAGCCTCTACTATGGTTTAAGGTCATCACTAGAAATTACCAGCCTCTACTATGGTTTAAGGTCATCACTAGTGAGTACCAGCCTCTGCTATGGTTTATAAGGTCATCACTAAAGTTGATTTATGTTATCTTTGTCATTAATTTTGAACAGTCAACTGTTTGGATTGGTTTTCCTTAACATTTTTTCTGGGTTATTAAGCTATAATGGGCACAATACTGACCACATTACTCCAAAATCATGTGCCGCAGATCTATACAAAATATAGGTGCTAATACAATATTAACTATACACAACCAGACGTTATGAGCTCTTTTATTTTATATTTTTAAAATTAATAATTTATAAGTGATCAATATGGAATGAGTTCAAGACTAATGTAGAAATAAGAGAAAATAGAAAGCATCCAAAAATATCAACTATAATCATAGAAAAGAAGAAGGTGGTCATATATTGGCCATGTGATGAGAAGGAACAACTAAAGAATTTAAAAGCAGCCCTCAAATGGGAACCAGAGGGTAAAAGGAAAAGAAGTGGCTGACCTAGAGAAACACTAACAATAACTTTAATGTAAGAGGCATCTACATGAGGCATCAGCTCCCTTGCTGAGATTGAACCACTCAGCTAGAACAGAGCCATGTGGTGAGACACAATGCAGATCCTGTGCAAGGTCTGACTGTTAAAAGATTGTGAGACAGAAAACAGTCAAGAATTTCTGCCCTATGTACCGTCTTTGGCTCAAAAGGACAATAGATAGACAGATATATATATATATATATAAGTGACATTTGCCTTATATAATGATGCATGTTTGTGTAGATGATTCTTGTTTTCCTCATCATTCCACAGAGATGGCCAAGTGGTTGCCCCATGGGTAGTTTCCATAGATGGTGGGAATCCAATATTTTCTGGCATGAATGGAACAGAAGTTAGAGGGACGGTAGAGGACGCATTGAAAAAAGCTGAGGAATCTTTCAAGAGTAACATCACCCTGGAAGGCAAACATCCATTGGATGATTTTAATTCTAAAGAAGCTGCAGATCAAGGTATATATTTCTTGCTTATTTGTTTCTTTAACATTATTTCTCAACATTCCTGGAAAGAAAAGAAAACAAGTGGTGAAGTTTCAAAACAAAGGAGAAAGTAAAGTACAAGACTTGAATGGGCATCTTTTCACCCATGTGTGCTTTGCCTACTAACCAGAAGTCTTCTGAGAGTTTGGAGACTTCTGGATAGTATCGCTTCAAGCATTGAGAGTCATGATGCAAGGTGACACTCCGCACCATCCCTTTTTTGTTTCTCTTATTTCTGCTTTAGTCTTGAATTCATTCCATGGTGTCCAACGTATTTACCAGAGGCATTTAATTAAATATGTCTAATTTATTTTCTTTTTTCTTTAGTTGTTTTCAAGCTCTTCCATGCATAAGTAAGGATGGATAATACATTTGATTTGAAAATCCTGAGCTGTGTTTTTGTGCTTAGTAATTTTGATTTATAAAAGTTTATAGTATATCAGAGAATCCTTATGATAAATAAATCTATTTATCTTCTCCAATTACTTAATTGTTTGAGAATCACTATGATAAATAAATCTATTTATCTTCTCCAATTACTTAATTGTTTGAGAATCCCTGTGATAAATAAATCAACTTATCTTTTCCAATTACTTAAGTGTTTGTGAATCCCTGTGATAAATATATCTTCTCCAATTACTTCATTCCAGTTGAGCAGCAAGCAAAAGACCCTTGCAAGATGACTCCAAGTCCATGTCCTGTTGGCTTTGGCAGTTGTGAGAGATTACCAAACCGCGGCAATGGCATTGAGCTGAAGTGCATAGACAATTGTAAAACATATGGTCTGTGTCACAATAATGGAATTTGTGAGAAGGATATGACTGGTACTGCATACTGCCAGTAAGTTTTGATTATAACAATAGGATGTGACAAGAGTTGTCAGTAAGTTTTGATTATAACATTAGGATATGACAAGAGCTGCCAATAAGTTTTGATTATAACATGAGAATGTGACAAGTGTTGCCAATAAGTTTTGATCATAACATTAAAATATGACTAGTGCTGCCAATAAGTTTTGATTATAACAATAGGATGTGACAAGAGTTGCCAATACATTTTGATATGCAAGGGTCATTGAAGATTGACTGAGACTTTTATATCTCTTTAGCAATTTGACAGTACCAATAGCACCAACTCTGACAGTTTTTCAGATTATTCCCCATGTACATTTATGTACTATTGCCTTCATTGTGGCAGCTGTCTGACATTTTTCATGGGAAAAACCTGACCTACTGTCACAGCCACTGAAGGACAATGTTCTGTGGTGTTTCATCTGTCATTGCAGTAAAGATAGTAGCAGGAAACAAGTGGTGGAGTGTAACATACACTCCTACAAAGTATGGTGACAGCTTTACAAAAAAGGACAATACAAAATATTTGTTGTTTTGGCCTACGTTTAGCCTTCTTCATAACAGCATGAATAAACCATAAAATTAGTCCCGTTTCTCTAGTGACCACATCTGATTTGTTGTGAGTATCCATGTTTACAACTATTAGCATAGAATGGGAATGAAAATGTTTTGTATGCACACACATTTTCAGACATTGCTTTCAATGTGTTTAAACAAAGCAGTTGTTAATTTATTGTCATTTCATTTGTTCAGTATTGGCAACTTCTTCCACTTTTGAATTTACTTTCAGACATTTGTTTACCTTTGTTTTAATTTTGAATTGACAATCTGATTTATATTTCAGGTGTTCCAATAATTGGCTTGGATTGTTCTGTGAAAAGTTCAATGGTAATCACTTCTTATACAGCTACTACTACTACTTCAGTTACCACTACTGATACTCAAATTAAACATTTTGAAATTTGTTCTTAATTGGAATAATAATAATCTAAGTGATTTATTTGAAAATGAGTACCTACAGCTTCCTGAGTAAAGAAAGAATCTAGCACCATCTGTAGCTATGTTTAACATTGCTTTTTTGTTGACATTCATAATTGATAGCTGTGTTGAGTGTGAAGTTGAATACCTATGAGTGTGTCAAAAATGCAGAAATATCAAATACAAAAACCAAGAACCTGAGGTATAACTACAAGGCATGTTCAAATGAAGCCTGTCCAGTGACTTTATTACAAACATATGTAAGGTATATCAGCAGGTGTGACAGAATTAATTAAAGCAATTGTTATGAAGCAGGTACTCACCAGGGTTCTTAGAAAAATTGGCCATAGGCATTTAGACATGCATCCCATAGGTAGATGGTGGATGGTGTCCAACAAAAATTACTTTGGTTACTCATTGAACCATTTTGTCACTGAGGCCATAACATCTGTACCAGAGTCGAATCCTTGTCCCTTTAGAGATTTTTTTAAAGGTCTGAATAAATGAAAGTCACATGGTGATAGATTGGGGCTGTAGGCTGGGTGTTGCAGAACTTCCCACCATTTCCGTGCTAACGCTTGCTGCACAATGTTCATGACATGTGGATGGCCATTGTTGTGCAACAGAATCACACCACACGAAGCATGCCAGGTCTTTTGTTCTTGATGGTTGTATGCAGGTTGTCTAGCATGTCTTCATAGCGGATTGCATTTCTGTTCACACCAGGCTCTTTAAAGTCTGCCAATAGAAGCTCTTCATAAACCTTGGACTGATTCCGTATAACACAGGTCATTTTTCCAACTGTCTGCAATCGAGCCAATGAATGTTTTGTTGACAATGAACACATACACAATTGCACATTGGTGTGTGCTTATTATGTCAGATGTGACATCATCATGCCTCCTATGTGTGTTCACTTGGCACAGATCTGGCTGGTTTCATTTGAACACATCTTGTACCGCCATCATTACAATGACTCTAAATCAACAACTGCCATTATTCTATTACTGCTGCAACAACTGCTATTCTATTACTGCTGCTACAGCTGCTATTCTATTACTGTTGCAACAAATAGGATGACGCTTAATGTCGGTATGATTGTATTTGCGTCTACTAGTGCTTGATTTTCCCAAAAAGTAGATTTTATATTCTGTAGGCTTCTATCCATTTTACTTGATATGCTGTGGGCTTCTTTAAATTTTGCTTGATATGCTGTATGCTTCCTTATATTTTACTTGATATGCTATGGGATTCCTTACATTTTGTTTGAGATTCTGTGAGCATCCATATATTTTGTTTGATATGCTGTGAGCATCCATATATTCTGTTTGATATGCTGTAAGCATCCATAAATTTTGCTTGATATCCTTTGGGCTTCATTACATTTTACTCTAATGTGAACCCACAGAAAC
This sequence comes from Megaustenia siamemsis, assembly GCA_032433765.1. Lineage (NCBI taxonomy): Eukaryota > Metazoa > Mollusca > Gastropoda > Stylommatophora > Ariophantidae > Megaustenia > Megaustenia siamemsis. The sequence goes on from JAVIAB010000145.1 coordinate 49,621,419, forward strand.
AACATCCCCATCAGACCAGCAAACACTCCCAAAGTATACATTCGAGTCAGAAACCACTTTCAACACAACACTTATGCCTGGTGATCTTACTCCAGAGAAGTTGGATGAAATTATCAAAAATTTTACAGAACAGGTATTTCATGGCCAGAAATTGAACATATATTTCATTGATTTTTTTCCTATTTCATCATCATCATCATGTGCCATACGGTTGGCATAAGCAATCATGTCTTTCCATACACAATGCTTTGTATTGATTCTGTTGTTGACTGTTGTATAAAATAACAGACAATTCATTTATTGTTTAATATGTTAAAAATATAGCATATCAAATATTTCTTAGAAGTATAAGAAATATTTAATTCATTTCTTAGGATATAATAATAAATGCTTCATTGATTTATTTGAAATATAACAACAGATATTACGTTGATTAAAAAAAATCTATCTATCTTTTGGCCTGAAGATAGGACATAGGGCACAAATTCTAAACTCTCCATGTCCAACAATCTTTGCTATAAAGTGTTAGACCTTGCACATGACCTGCATAGTGTCTCTCCACGTGCTCCTGTTCTGGGCAAGCTGCTTAACAATTTTGAAATATAACAAATATTTAATAGATTTAACTTAGTATTTTTATAGGATTTTGTATAATTATAATGGTGATAACGATAAAACATTCTGTTCAACAGCTGAAGAATATCTTCAAAGACCTTCCAGGATTACAGAATGTGACAGTCGACTTCGTAGGAATTAAGTAAGTGTTTGTCAGTACCCCAGCTCATGAAACTGAAGATTTGTACAATGAAGTCTCTAACATTTCTTTACCTAAGGACCAAAGCTGTTAGCAACTCATATGATGGCTTGTGCCAGGACCCCCAACACAACAATGAACCAGAACTCTAAAATGTCATGCTGAAGTTGGGCTGTCAAGCCACAACACAGCGTATTTATGTCTAATCTAATGCTCTTTTATGCAGCAGAAGAGAGGCAAAATATGAGATTTGCTAAAAGATCTTTACAAGGATTGAAAACTGCTAGAATAAATATTTAGATAAGAGAAAGAGTAATTGGGTCAATGCTTTATGGGCTGGCTACGGCTTGAAAGTTCAATAGATAGATATATAGAATGCCCATTAATGGGCATAAGATGAAGAGGTCTGCCTTTAAGTTGTCAGGCGAACACAAGAAAGAAAAATCAAGATCCAGCCAGAGTGTGTCAGACACTGCACAAGTTTATGGGAAAAATTTGATGGGCATGCATTTGCAAGTATTGACCCTGTGACCAATTCCTCGTGTGTGATGATGTTTCTCCTATCCCTCTATCATGAAACAGTAGAAAGTCATAAATCCATCTATTTCATGGTTGGCCCTCATTTCTGATGTCTCACATTGTTTATTGAAGGCACGTTGTGCTGAATTTTTATCTTGCTCCTTTATTACGCGGTCAAACCATTTTACCTGTTGTTTCTTTATGTACTCTATGGTGGGAGTTATTCCTAGCTTTTTTCTCAGATTTCTTCGGCTTTTTCCTGTCATTCATCTAACACATTTCATCTCGGTAGTTGTTAATTTTTAAATTTATTGTTCTTGAGTTTAGGATTCGTTTGTAGGCCCTTGGAATGAAGGTTGCATTGTAGAGTGTCTGATTTGCCTCAAGATGTTACATGCTGATAGTAAGTGGTGACCAGTAAGCTTAATCTATACAGTTTAACTATACAATCTATCTATATATTACTTTATTCAGTCAATTCTACGTACAATCTATTTATGTATCACTTTTTTAATGGACAATCTTTTGTATGTATGGTCAGGGGCAAAAAGTGTACAACCGCAATGGAACTGAAGGCTGTCAGCAACTCATAGCTGATGGCTTGCACCAGGATCAGTGAACCAGAACTAGCCAGACCTTACTCCACCTCTCTGTGGTGCCCAGTAACAGACTAACATGCTTTGACTGACCATGTGATTAGGTTTGAGAAGGAAGGCAACCCATGGCTCAAAAATGTAGTGTTGAAGTTGGATGTGTTGGGCAGAAAGGTGCAGTTATCACAGCCTAGCTGCACACCACAACACATCAACACCCACTTAACATGCTTTTAAGGGCAGTTGATGAATACGTCTAATTATTCCTTTAGTCTTTGGGTGAACACAAGAAAGAGAGAAAATATGTAGTCTATTTTATGCATTTCTTTTCATACAGAGATGGGCAGCTGGTAGTAGATTATGGAGTTTCTCTTGATCCAGCTGCCTTCCCAGGACAGACACCATCTGAGATTCTAGATTCTGTGACTGATGCCCTCCAGAATAAAAGTGATATGTACAAACAGAACATTGTTATAGACAATCAGAATCCCTTGCATGACTTTGACTATGTAGATGCTGCTGGCCAAAGTAAGTACAAATGTGTGGTGAAACATAGAAATATTTAGAAATAATGTTCAGAGTATTAATATGTACTATGACAACATATCTTTTCTAATTGTTTATGGATATGTAGAAGTAACTTCTAGAAGCAAGTCACATTGAAAATAGACTATTAGAAGTAGAGAGAATTATTTAGCAGTAACTTTCCAAAGTAAACAGAATTATTTAGTAGTAACTTTTCAAAGTAAACAGAATTATTTAGAAGTAAGCAGAATTATTAAGAAGCAATTTTTGTTTAGATTAAGTAATGCAGTAATGTGTGTTGTAATGCAGAAGTTCTATAGAATTTAGCAAAAAAAAACTGCAGATTTTATATGTGAGCACAAAGCAGCACACTTTTCTGTCTCCAAAAAAGAATGGAAAAGTTAATTTTTACAATTATTTTACAGTTGAACTTGCTGCGTCGGATCCCTGCAAGACACAACCTTGTTCAGTTGGCTATGGTAACTGCCGAGCTGATAACCCCATCTCAGTCAAATGTATCCACAACTGCAACACGATCCCTGCGTGTCAGAATGGTAGAACTTGTCGTCTCAAACCATCAGGAGAAGCATTTTGCGAGTAAGTATTTTATTCTCATTGGCTGACAATTGAGCAATGGTTTTCAACATTTTGTGACATGTAGCTCACCGAATGGTTGAAATGTTCAAAGCACTTTTAAATAGCTAAAATTTTTTCCTGTTATTTTTGTCTTGTCCTTTTTTTGCTGTTTCCACTTTGTGAAATTATTTATGAATTGTGTGGCAGTGCTGTTGAATTGGGTGGCACTGCTGTGCACTTATTAGTGTATTGTGTGGCACTGCTGTGCACATGGTATTGAATTATGTGGTGCTGCTGCGCACCTATTAGTGAGTTGTTTGGGACAACAAGACGGCACATAGGGCGTAAATTCTACTCTTGTATCTGATGATCTTTCAACTATCAGACCGTGCACAGGACCTGCATTGTGTTTCATCACACGGTTTTGTTCTGGGCGGGTTGCTCATTCTCGACAAGGGAGCTGATGCCTGCTGTTGTTGGCTCTCACTTCTGTATACACTTTTAGTGTTTTTCTAGGACAGTCTCTTTTCCTTTTACACTCTGGATGCCATTGGAGGGCCTGCTTTGAGATTCTTATGTTGTCTCTTCTCATCACATGGCCAACGTATGACCACATTCTTCTCTCGAATGTGTCATTTTGGATGCTTTGTTATTTCTCTTATTTTTGCACAAGGCTTAAATTCATTCTAAGGTACATAAAGTATTTTCCTGAGGTATTTGTTTTCAAATGCATCCAGTTTATTTTCTATTTGTTTAGATGTTTTGCAGCTCTTGCATGCATAAGTAAGGGTGGATAATACATTTTATTTGAAAATCCTGAGCAGCAGGTTTTGTTATCATGGATTCATAAAAATGGTTCTTCTCTTCTGTTGTGTAGCTGTACAGAAGTTAGGTCTCAAAATAACTGCTCAGAGAGAGAACAAAGAACAACCTAAAGATGAAAAAGAAATCACTTTTATCGATCTTACTACAACTCATTACTACTACTACTACTACAATTCCTATTATTACTAGTACTACAACTACCACCACTCCTATTGTTATATTGCTAAACTTACTACTTCTGCTACTGCTACTATTACTACAACTGTTACAACTGCTGCTACTACTACAACTACTACTGCTACTGCTATTAATATTATAACTGCAACAAATATAACTACTGCTACTACAACAAATATAACTACTGCTACTACAATACTATTACATGCTACTACTATTTCTATGCTTCTTCTTCTACTAACACTACCACAGCATCTATTACTACCAACATCATCTCAATGCCAATAGATGTCACACATGTAGCTCATCATAAGTTTTTTTTTCTAAGCAAGCTTTTCATTCTCAGATTAACAGACTTGTATGACAAGGAAGTGGTGCCAGAGTTTGAGATTAAATCTGTAATCCAGATTGACACAAATCTCACGAATGCTGACCTTGACCATAAGAAAAAAGAAGAAATAGCAGACAAGTTGAAAGAGCAGGTTTGTATATATTATACCTCCTACCATATCCTTTTTTCTTACCAATTAATCCTTATCTTTCTCTCCCCACCTCTCCAAACTACCTTTCAATCTACATTTTTTCTCTTATAGTTTTTCCTCTTATCTCCTTCATCACTCACTTCTTTATACTTCTTTCACTTTCTCCCATTCACTCTCTACTGGTGTTCACCTCCCTGTGTCTTGAAGTCAAGGCACATGATAAAAGGGTAAGAGCCGTTGACTAAACATCAACATAGACAGAGAATTTTGAGGGCTGGGTAGTCTAGAGATACGACGTCATCCTCAGGACAGGAAGGACCCAGGTTCAAAGGTATGAGGATGTTACCAGCCAAGAGATGACAATCACTTTCTTTGAACTTATTAATGTTAACGTCTAGTGGTGTGGCCATCACCAGTACCAAATCGGGCAAGTTGTATGGAGATGTTACCAGCCTTGAGATGACCAGCACTTTCTTCAACCTTATTAATGTTGATATCTAAAGATGTGTGCAGATGAAGATTCACTTTCTGTTCCACTTTCAAGTTATATCTTTCTTTTCTTTCTCTGTGCTAATTGTAAACCAAATGGACCAACCAAACTGTCTGTTCAGCCGAGAGTGAATGTGTATATACAATAGATCAGTACATCAGTTTGAGTGATTGAAACAAATTTGATTTTGCAACTCCATTAAAATGCATTTCATAGTGACGCATATATGAAGTTAATTTTAATCATAGTGAAAGATTATGTTAATGTATTTTTTATTTTCTTGTTTGGTATTAATGTTTATATGTTAATTTTGTAGTCAAATTTTAATGGAACACTTTTTTAAAATGCCTTGCATGTTTCATATGACATTAATTTGATATGATAAATTTATTTTGGTAGCTCATTGACATATTCAAAGATGTTCCTGGCTTCAAGGATGTTACTGTTGACCCACATCAAATATCAGTTATGTAAGTATTTCCTCCACATTAAATTCATTAGCATACATGATCATAAAGTCCATCTCTATTATCTTATTTATAAACCTCTTGTCTGTCTCTTTTGCTTCTTCATTCATACTAAGACTCCATGTTAGTGAGGCCATATCTAGGCCATTGGGCAGCTTAAGCCTTCACAGTCGTCGACTATGGTATAAGGTCATCACTACAGATTGCTAGCTTCTCCTTTGGTATAAGGTCATCACTAGAGAGTACCAGCCTCTACTATGGTGTAAGGTCACCACTAGAGATTACTAGCCTCTACTGTGATGTAGAAAATCATCACTAAAGATTGCCAGCCTCTACTATTGTATAAGGTCACCACTAGAGATTACCAGCCTCTACTGTGATATAGATCATCACTAGAAATTACCAGCCTTACTATGGTTTAAGGTCATCACTAGAGAGTACCAGCCTCTACTATGGTTTAAGGTCATCACTAGAAATTACCAGCCTCTACTATGGTATAAGGTCATCACTAGAAATTACCAGCCTCTACTATGGTTTAAGGTCATCACTAGTGAGTACCAGCCTCTGCTATGGTTTATAAGGTCATCACTAAAGTTGATTTATGTTATCTTTGTCATTAATTTTGAACAGTCAACTGTTTGGATTGGTTTTCCTTAACATTTTTTCTGGGTTATTAAGCTATAATGGGCACAATACTGACCACATTACTCCAAAATCATGTGCCGCAGATCTATACAAAATATAGGTGCTAATACAATATTAACTATACACAACCAGACGTTATGAGCTCTTTTATTTTATATTTTTAAAATTAATAATTTATAAGTGATCAATATGGAATGAGTTCAAGACTAATGTAGAAATAAGAGAAAATAGAAAGCATCCAAAAATATCAACTATAATCATAGAAAAGAAGAAGGTGGTCATATATTGGCCATGTGATGAGAAGGAACAACTAAAGAATTTAAAAGCAGCCCTCAAATGGGAACCAGAGGGTAAAAGGAAAAGAAGTGGCTGACCTAGAGAAACACTAACAATAACTTTAATGTAAGAGGCATCTACATGAGGCATCAGCTCCCTTGCTGAGATTGAACCACTCAGCTAGAACAGAGCCATGTGGTGAGACACAATGCAGATCCTGTGCAAGGTCTGACTGTTAAAAGATTGTGAGACAGAAAACAGTCAAGAATTTCTGCCCTATGTACCGTCTTTGGCTCAAAAGGACAATAGATAGACAGATATATATATATATATATAAGTGACATTTGCCTTATATAATGATGCATGTTTGTGTTGATGATTCTTGTTTTCCTCATCATTCCACAGAGATGGCCAAGTGGTTGCCCCATGGGTAGTTTCCATAGATGGTGGGAATCCAATATTTTCTGGCATGAATGGAACAGAAGTTAGAGGGACGGTAGAGGACGCATTGAAAAAAGCTGAGGAATCTTTCAAGAGTAACATCACCCTGGAAGGCAAACATCCATTGGATGATTTTAATTCTAAAGAAGCTGCAGATCAAGGTATATATTTCTTGCTTATTTGTTTCTTTAACATTATTTCTCAACATTCCTGGAAAGAAAAGAAAACAAGTGGTGAAGTTTAAAACAAAGGAGAAAGTAAAGTACAAGACTTGAATGGGCATCTTTTCACCCATGTGTGCTTTGCCTACTAACCAGAAGTCTTCTGAGAGTTTGGAGACTTCTGGATAGTATCGCTTCAAGCATTGAGAGTCATGATGCAAGGCGACACTCCGCACCATCCCTTTTTTGTTTCTCTTATTTCTGCTTTAGTCTTGAATTCATTCCATGGTGTCCAACGTATTTACCAGAGGCATTTAATTCAAATATGTCTAATTTATTTTCTTTTTTCTTTAGTTGTTTTCAAGCTCTTCCATGCATAAGTAAGGATGGATAATACATTTGATTTGAAAATCCTGAGCTGTGTTTTTGTGCTTAGTAATTTTGATTTATAAAAGTTTATAGTATATCAGAGAATCCTTGTGATAAATAAATCTATTTATCTTCTCCAATTACTTAATTGTTTGAGAATCACTATGATAAATAAATCTATTTATCTTCTCCAATTACTTAATTGTTTGAGAATCCCTGTGATAAATAAATCTACTTATCTTTTCCAATTACTTAAGTGTTTGTGAATCCCTGTGATAAATATATCTTCTCCAATTACTTCATTCCAGTTGAGCAGCAAGCAAAAGACCCTTGCAAGATGACTCCAAGTCCATGTCCTGTTGGCTTTGGCAGTTGTGAGAGATTACCAAACCGCGGCAATGGCATTGAGCTGAAGTGCATAGACAATTGTAAAACATATGGTCTGTGTCACAATAATGGAATTTGTGAGAAGGATATGACTGGTACTGCATACTGCCAGTAAGTTTTGATTATAACAATAGGATGTGACAAGAGTTGTCAGTAAGTTTTGATTATAACATTAGGATATGACAAGAGCTGCCAATAAGTTTTGATTATAACATGAGAATGTGACAAGTGTTGCCAATAAGTTTTGATCATAACATTAAAATATGACTAGTGCTGCCAATAAGTTTTGATTATAACAATAGGATGTGACAAGAGTTGCCAATACATTTTGATATGCAAGGGTCATTGAAGATTGACTGAGACTTTTATATCTCTTTAGCAATTTGACAGTACCAATAGCACCAACTCTGACAGTTTTTCAGATTATTCCCCATGTACATGTATGTACTATTGCCTTCATTGTGGCAGCTGTCTGACATTTTTCATGGGAAAAACCTGACCTACTGTCACAGCCACTGAAGGACAATGTTCTGTGGTGTTTCATCTGTCATTGCAGTAAAGATAGTAGCAGGAAACAAGTGGTGGAGTGTAACATACACTCCTACAAAGTATGGTGACAGCTTTACAAAAAAGGACAATACAAAATATTTGTTGTTTTGGCCTACGTTTAGCCTTCTTCATAACAGCATGAATAAACCATAAAATTAGTCCCGTTTCTCTAGTGACCACATCTGATTTGTTGTGAGTATCCATGTTTACAACTATTAGCATAGAATGGGAATGAAAATGTTTTGTATGCACACACATTTTCAGACATTGCTTTCAATGTGTTTAAACAAAGCAGTTGTTAATTTATTGTCATTTCATTTGTTCAGTATTGGCAACTTCTTCCACTTTTGAATTTACTTTCAGACATTTGTTTACCTTTGTTTTAATTTTGAATTGACAATCTGATTTATATTTCAGGTGTTCCAATAATTGGCTTGGATTGTTCTGTGAAAAGTTCAATGGTAATCACTTCTTATACAGCTACTACTACTACTTCAGTTACCACTACTGATACTCAAATTAAACATTTTGAAATTTGTTCTTAATTGGAATAATAATAATCTAAGTGATTTATTTGAAAATGAGTACCTACAGCTTCCTGAGTAAAGAAAGAATCTAGCACCATCTGTAGCTATGTTTAACATTGCTTTTTTGTTGACATTCATAATTGATAGCTGTGTTGAGTGTGAAGTTGAATACCTATGAGTGTGTCAAAAATGCAGAAATATCAAATACAAAAACCAAGAACCTGAGGTATAACTACAAGGCATGTTCAAATGAAGCCTGTCCAGTGACTTTATTACAAACATATGTAAGGTATATCAGCAGGTGTGACAGAATTAATTAAAGCAATTGTTATGAAGCAGGTACTCACCAGGGTTCTTAGAAAAATTGGCCATAGGCATTTAGACATGCATCCCATAGGTAGATGGTGGATGGTGTCCAACAAAAATTACTTTGGTTACTCATTGAACCATTTTGTCACTGAGGCCATAACATCTGTACCAGAGTCGAATCCTTGTCCCTTTAGAGATTTTTTTAAAGGTCTGAATAAATGAAAGTCACATGGTGATAGATTGGGGCTGTAGGCTGGGTGTTGCAGAACTTCCCACCATTTCCGTGCTAACGCTTGCTGCACAATGTTCATGACATGTGGATGGCCATTGTTGTGCAACAGAATCACACCACACGAAGCATGCCAGGTCTTTTGTTCTTGATGGTTGTATGCAGGTTGTCTAGCATGTCTTCATAGCGGATTGCATTTCTGTTCACACCAGGCTCTTTAAAGTCTGCCAATAGAAGCTCTTCATAAACCTTGGACTGATTCCGTATAACACAGGTCATTTTTCCAACTGTCTGCAATCGAGCCAATGAATGTTTTGTTGACAATGAACACATACACAATTGCACATTGGTGTGTGCTTATTATGTCAGATGTGACATCATCATGCCTCCTATGTGTGTTCACTTGGCACAGATCTGGCTGGTTTCATTTGAACACATCTTGTACCGCCATCATTACAATGACTCTAAATCAACAACTGCCATTATTCTATTACTGCTGCAACAACTGCTATTCTATTACTGCTGCTACAGCTGCTATTCTATTACTGTTGCAACAAATAGGATGACGCTTAATGTCGGTATGATTGTATTTGCATCTACTAGTGCTTGATTTTCCCAAAAAGTAGATTTTATATTCTGTAGGCTTCTATCCATTTTACTTGATATGCTGTGAGCTTCTATCCATTTTACTTGATATGCTGTGGGCTTCTTTAAATTTTGCTTGATATGCTGTATGCTTCCTTATATTTTACTTGATATGCTATGGGATTCCTTACATTTTGTTTGAGATTCTGTGAGCATCCATATATTTTGTTTGATATGCTGTGAGCATCCATATATTCTGTTTGATATGCTGTAAGCATCCATAAATTTTGCTTGATATCCTTTGGGCTTCATTACATTTTACTCTAATGTGAACCCACAGAAACAACATCCCCATCAGACCAGCAAACACTCCCAAAGTATACATTCGAGTCAGAAACCACTTTCAACACAACACTTATGCCTGGTGATCTTACTCCAGAGAAGTTGGATGAAATTATCAAAAATTTTACAGAACAGGTATTTCATGGCCAGAAATTGAACATATATTTCATTGATTTTTTTCCTATTTCATCATCATCATCATGTGCCATACTGGTTGGCATAAGCAATCATGTCTTTCCATACACAATGCTTTGTATTGATTCTGTTGTTGACTGTTGTATAAAATAACAGACAATTCATTTATTGTTTAATATGTTAAAAATATAGCATATCAAATATTTCTTAGAAGTATAAGAAATATTTAATTCATTTCTTAGGATATAATAATAAATGCTTCATTGATTTATTTGAAATATAACAACAGATATTACGTTGATTAAAAAAAATCTATCTATCTTTTGGCCTGAAGATAGGACATAGGGCACAAATTCTAAACTCTCCATGTCCAACAATCTTTGCTATAAAGTGTTAGACCTTGCACATGACCTGCATAGTGTCTCTCCACGTGCTCCTGTTCTGGGCAAGCTGCTTAACAATTTTGAAATATAACAAATATTTAATAGATTTAACTTAGTATTTTTATAGGATTTTGTATAATTATAATGGTGATAACGATAAAACATTCTGTTCAACAGCTGAAGAATATCTTCAAAGACCTTCCAGGATTACAGAATGTGACAGTCGACTTCGTAGGAATTAAGTAAGTGTTTGTCAGTACCCCAGCTCATGAAACTGAAGATTTGTACAATGAAGTCTCTAACATTTCTTTACCTAAGGACCAAAGCTGTTAGCAACTCATATGATGGCTTGTGCCAGGACCCCCAACACAACACTGAACCAGAACTCTAAAATGTCATGCTGAAGTTGGGCTGTCAAGCCACAACACAGCGTATTTATGTCTAATCTAATGCTCTTTTATGCAGCAGAAGAGAGGCAAAATATGAGATTTGCTAAAAGATCTTTACAAGGATTGAAAACTGCTAGAATAAATATTTAGATAAGAGAAAGAGTAATTGGGTCAATGCTTTATGGGCTGGCTACGGCTTGAAAGTTCAATAGATAGATATATAGAATGCCCATTAATGGGCATAAGATGAAGAGGTCTGCCTTTAAGTTGTCAGGCGAACACAAGAAAGAAAAATCAAGATCCAGCCAGAGTGTGTCAGACACTGCACAAGTTTATGGGAAAAATTGATGGGCATGCATTTGCAAGTATTGACCCTGTGACCAATTCCTCATGTGTGATGATGTTTCTCCTATCCCTCTATCATGAAACAGTAGAAAGTCATAAATCCATCTATTTCATGGTTGGCCCTCATTTCTGATGTCTCACATTGTTTATTGAAGGCACGTTGTGCTGAATTTTTATCTTGCTCCTTTATTACGCGGTCAAACCATTTTACCTGTTGTTTCTTTATGTACTCTATGGTGGGAGTTATTCCTAGCTTTTTTCTCAGATTTCTTCGGCTTTTTCCTGTCATTCATCTAACACATTTCATCTCGGTAGTTGTTAATTTTTAAATTTATTGTTCTTGAGTTTAGGATTCGTTTGTAGGCCCTTGGAATGAAGGTTGCGTTGTAGAGTGTCTGATTTGCCTCAAGATGTTACATGCTGATAGTAAGTGGTGACCAGTAAGCTTAATCTATACAGTTTAACTATACAATCTATCTATATATTACTTTATTCAGTCAATTCTACGTACAATCTATTTATGTATCACTTTTTTAATGGACAATCTTTTGTATGTATGGTCAGGGGCAAAAAGTGTACAACCGCAATGGAACTGAAGGCTGTCAGCAACTCATAGCTGATGGCTTGCACCAGGATCAGTGAACCAGAACTAGCCAGACCTTACTCCACCTCTCTGTGGTGCCCAGTAACAGACTAACATGCTTTGACTGACCATGTGATTAGGTTTGAGAAGGAAGGCAACCCATGGCTCAAAAATGTAGTGTTGAAGTTGGATGTGTTGGGCAGAAAGGTGCAGTTATCACAGCCTAGCTGCACACCACAACACATCAACACCCACTTAACATGCTTTTAAGGGCAGTTGATGAATACGTCTAATTATTCCTTTAGTCTTTGGGTGAACACAAGAAAGAGAGAAAATATGTAGTCTATTTTATGCATTTCTTTTCATACAGAGATGGGCAGCTGGTAGTAGATTATGGAGTTTCTCTTGATCCAGCTGCCTTCCCAGGACAGACACCATCTGAGATTCTAGATTCTGTGACTGATGCCCTCCAGAATAAAAGTGATATGTACAAACAGAACATTGTTATAGACAATCAGAATCCCTTGCATGACTTTGACTATGTAGATGCTGCTGGCCAAAGTAAGTACAAATGTGTGGTGAAACATAGAAATATTTAGAAATAATGTTCAGAGTATTAATATGTACTATGACAACATATCTTTTCTAATTGTTTATGGATATGTAGAAGTAACTTCTAGAAGCAAGTCACATTGAAAATAGACTATTAGAAGTAGAGAGAATTATTTAGCAGTAACTTTCCAAAGTAAACAGAATTATTTAGTAGTAACTTTTCAAAGTAAACAGAATTATTTAGAAGTAAGCAGAATTATTAAGAAGCAATTTTTGTTTAGATTAAGTAATGCAGTAATGTGTGTTGTAATGCAGAAGTTCTATAGAATTTAGCAAAAAAAAACTGCAGATTTTATATGTGAGCACAAAGCAGCACACTTTTCTGTCTCCAAAAAAGAATGGAAAAGTTAATTTTTACAATTATTTTACAGTTGAACTTGCTGCGTCGGATCCCTGCAAGACACAACCTTGTTCAGTTGGCTATGGTAACTGCCGAGCTGATAACCCCATCTCAGTCAAATGTATCCACAACTGCAACACGATCCCTGCGTGTCAGAATGGTAGAACTTGTCGTCTCAAACCATCAGGAGAAGCATTTTGCGAGTAAGTATTTTATTCTCATTGGCTGACAATTGAGCAATGGTTTTCAACATTTTGTGACATGTAGCTCACCGAATGGTTGAAATGTTCAAAGCACTTTTAAATAGCTAAAATTTTTTCCTGTTATTTTTGTCTTGTCCTTTTTTTGCTGTTTCCACTTTGTGAAATTATTTATGAATTGTGTGGCAGTGCTGTTGAATTGGGTGGCACTGCTGTGCACTTATTAGTGTATTGTGTGGCACTGCTGTGCACATGGTATTGAATTATGTGGTGCTGCTGCGCACCTATTAGTGAGTTGTTTGGGACAACAACAAGACGGCACATAGGGCGTAAATTCTACTCTTGTATCTGATGATCTTTCAACTATCAGACCGTGCACAGGACCTGCATTGTGTTTCATCACACGGTTTTGTTCTGGGCGGGTTGCTCATTCTCGACAAGGGAGCTGATGCCTGCTGTTGTTGGCTCTCACTTCTGTATACACTTTTAGTGTTTTTCTAGGACAGTCTCTTTTCCTTTTACACTCTGGATGCCATTGGAGGGCCTGCTTTGAGATTCTTATGTTGTCTCTTCTCATCACATGGCCAACGTATGACCACATTCTTCTCTCGAATGTGTCATTTTGGATGCTTTGTTATTTCTCTTATTTTTGCACAAGGCTTAAATTCATTCTAAGGTACATAAAGTATTTTCCTGAGGTATTTGTTTTCAAATGCATCCAGTTTATTTTCTATTTGTTTAGATGTTTTGCAGCTCTTGCATGCATAAGTAAGGGTGGATAATACATTTTATTTGAAAATCCTGAGCAGCAGGTTTTGTTATCATGGATTCATAAAAATGGTTCTTCTCTTCTGTTGTGTAGCTGTACAGAAGTTAGGTCTCAAAATAACTGCTCAGAGAGAGAACAAAGAACAACCTAAAGATGAAAAAGAAATCACTTTTATCGATCTTACTACAACTCATTACTACTACTACTACTACAATTCCTATTATTACTAGTACTACAACTACCACCACTCCTATTGTTATATTGCTAAACTTACTACTTCTGCTACTGCTACTATTACTACAACTGTTACAACTGCTGCTACTACTACAACTACTACTGCTACTGCTATTAATATTATAACTGCAACAAATATAACTACTGCTACTACAACAAATATAACTACTGCTACTACAATACTATTACATGCTACTACTATTTCTATGCTTCTTCTTCTACTAACACTACCACAGCATCTATTACTACCAACATCATCTCAATGCCAATAGATGTCACACATGTAGCTCATCATAAGTTTTTTTTTCTAAGCAAGCTTTTCATTCTCAGATTAACAGACTTGTATGACAAGGAAGTGGTGCCAGAGTTTGAGATTAAATCTGTAATCCAGATTGACACAAATCTCACGAATGCTGACCTTGACCATAAGAAAAAAGAAGAAATAGCAGACAAGTTGAAAGAGCAGGTTTGTATATATTATACCTCCTACCATATCCTTTTTTCTTACCAATTAATCCTTATCTTTCTCTCCCCACCTCTCCAAACTACCTTTCAATCTACATTTTTTCTCTTATAGTTTTTCCTCTTATCTCCTTCATCACTCACTTCTTTATACTTCTTTCACTTTCTCCCATTCACTCTCTACTGGTGTTCACCTCCCTGTGTCTTGAAGTCAAGGCACATGATAAAAGGGTAAGAGCCGTTGACTAAACATCAACATAGACAGAGAATTTTGAGGGCTGGGTAGTCTAGAGATACGACGTCATCCTCAGGACAGGAAGGACCCAGGTTCAAAGGTATGAGGATGTTACCAGCCAAGAGATGACAATCACTTTCTTTGAACTTATTAATGTTAACGTCTAGTGGTGTGGCCATCACCAGTACCAAATCGGGCAAGTTGTATGGAGATGTTACCAGCCTTGAGATGACCAGCACTTTCTTCAACCTTATTAATGTTGATATCTAAAGATGTGTGCAGATGAAGATTCACTTTCTGTTCCACTTTCAAGTTATATCTTTCTTTTCTTTCTCTGTGCTAATTGTAAACCAAATGGACCAACCAAACTGTCTGTTCAGCCGAGAGTGAATGTGTATATACAATAGATCAGTACATCAGTTTGAGTGATTGAAACAAATTTGATTTTGCAACTCCATTAAAATGCATTTCATAGTGACGCATATATGAAGTTAATTTTAATCATAGTGAAAGATTATGTTAATGTATTTTTTATTTTCTTGTTTGGAATTAATGTTTATATGTTAATTTTGTAGTCAAATTTTAATGGAACACTTTTTTAAATGCCTTGCATGTTTCATATGACATTAATTTGATATGATAAATTTATTTTGGTAGCTCATTGACATATTCAAAGATGTTCCTGGCTTCAAGGATGTTACTGTTGACCCACATCAAATATCAGTTATGTAAGTATTTCCTCCACATTAAATTCATTAGCATACATGATCATAAAGTGCATCTCTATTATCTTATTTATAAACCTCTTGTCTGTCTCTTTTGCTTCTTCATTCATACTAAGACTCCATGTTAGTGAGGCCATATCTAGGCCATTGGGCAGCTTAAGCCTTCACAGTCGTCGACTATGGTATAAGGTCATCACTACAGATTGCTAGCTTCTCCTTTGGTATAAGGTCATCACTAGAGAGTACCAGCCTCTACTATGGTGTAAGGTCACCACTAGAGATTACCTGCCTCTACTGTGATATAGATCATCACTAGAAATTACCAGCCTCTACTATGGTTTAAGGTCATCACTAGAGAGTACCAGCCTCTACTATGGTTTAAGGTCATCACTAGTGAGTACCAGCCTCTGCTATGGTTTATAAGGTCATCACTAAAGTTGATTTATGTTATCTTTGTCATTAATTTTGAACAGTCAACTGTTTGGATTGGTTTTCCTTAACATTTTTTCTGGGTTATTAAGCTATAAATGGGCACAATACTGACCACATTACTCCAAAATCATGTGCCGCAGATCTATACAAAATATAGGTGCTAATACAATATTAACTATACACAACCAGACGTTATGAGCTCTTTTATTTTATATTTTTAAAATTAATAATTTATAAGTGATCAATATGGAATGAGTTCAAGACTAATGTAGAAATAAGAGAAAATAGAAAGCATCCAAAAATATCAACTATAATCATAGAAAAGAAGAAGGTGGTCATATATTGGCCATGTGATGAGAAGGAACAACTAAAGAATTTAAAAGCAGCCCTCAAATGGGAACCAGAGGGTAAAAGGAAAAGAAGTGGCTGACCTAGAGAAACACTAACAATAACTTTAATGTAAGAGGCATCTACATGAGGCATCAGCTCCCTTGCTGAGATTGAACCACTCAGCTAGAACAGAGCCATGTGGTGAGACACAATGCAGATCCTGTGCAAGGTCTGACTGTTAAAAGATTGTGAGACAGAAAACAGTCAAGAATTTCTGCCCTATGTACCGTCTTTGGCTCATAAGGACAATAGATAGACAGATATATATATATATATATAAGTGACATTTGCCTTATATAATGATGCATGTTTGTGTTGATGATTCTTGTTTTCCTCATCATTCCACAGAGATGGCCAAGTGGTTGCCCCATGGGTAGTTTCCATAGATGGTGGGAATCCAATATTTTCTGGCATGAATGGAACAGAAGTTAGAGGGACGGTAGAGGACGCATTGAAAAAAGCTGAGGAATCTTTCAAGAGTAACATCACCCTGGAAGGCAAACATCCATTGGATGATTTTAATTCTAAAGAAGCTGCAGATCAAGGTATATATTTCTTGCTTATTTGTTTCTTTAACATTATTTCTCAACATTCCTGGAAAGAAAAGAAAACAAGTGGTGAAGTTTTAAAACAAAGGAGAAAGTAAAGTACAAGACTTGAATGGGCATCTTTTCACCCATGTGTGCTTTGCCTACTAACCAGAAGTCTTCTGAGAGTTCGGAGACTTCTGGATAGTATCGCTTCAAGCATTGAGAGTCATGATGCAAGGCGACACTCCGCACCATCCCTTTTTTGTTTCTCTTATTTCTGCTTTAGTCTTGAATTCATTCCATGGTGTCCAACGTATTTACCAGAGGCATTTAATTCAAATATGTCTAATTTATTTTCTTTTTTCTTTAGTTGTTTTCAAGCTCTTCCATGCATAAGTAAGGATGGATAATACATTTGATTTGAAAATCCTGAGCTCTGTTTTTGTGCTTAGTAATTTTGATTTATAAAAGTTTATAGTATATCAGATATCAGAGAATACTTGTGATAAATAAATCTATTTATCTTCTCCAATTACTTAATTGTTTGAGAATCACTATGATAAATAAATCTATTTATCTTCTCCAATTACTTAATTGTTTGAGAATCCCTGTGATAAATAAATCTACTTATCTTTTCCAATTACTTAAGTGTTTGTGAATCCCTGTGATAAATATATCTTCTCCAATTACTTTATTCCAGTTGAGCAGCAAGCAAAAGACCCTTGCAAGATGACTCCAAGTCCATGTCCTGTTGGCTTTGGCAGTTGTGAGAGATTACCAAACCGCGGCAATGGCATTGAGCTGAAGTGCATAGACAATTGTAAAACATATGGTCTGTGTCACAATAATGGAATTTGTGAGAAGGATATGACTGGTACTGCATACTGCCAGTAAGTTTTGATTATAACAATAGGATGTGACAAGAGTTGTCAGTAAGTTTTGATTATAACATTAGGATATGACAAGAGCTGCCAATAAGTTTTGATTATAACATGAGAATGTGACAAGTGTTGCCAATAAGTTTTGATCATAACATTAAAATATGACTAGTGCTGCCAATAAGTTTTGATTATAACAATAGGATGTGACAAGAGTTGCCAATACATTTTGATATGCAAGGGTCATTGAAGATTGACTGAGACTTTTATATCTCTTTAGCAATTTGACAGTACCAATAGCACCAACTCTGACAGTTTTTCAGATTATTCCCCATGTACATTTATGTACTATTGCCTTCATTGTGGCAGCTGTCTGACATTTTTCATGGGAAAAACCTGACCTACTGTCACAGCCACTGAAGGACAATGTTCTGTGGTGTTTCATCTGTCATTGCAGTAAAGATAGTAGCAGGAAACAAGTGGTGGAGTGTAACATACACTCCTACAAAGTATGGTGACAGCTTTACAAAAAAGGACAATACAAAATATTTGTTGTTTTGGCCTACGTTTAGCCTTCTTCATAACAGCATGAATAAACCATAAAATTAGTCCCGTTTCTCTAGTGACCACATCTGATTTGTTGTGAGTATCCATGTTTACAACTATTAGCATAGAATGGGAATGAAAATGTTTTGTATGCACACACATTTTCAGACATTGCTTTCAATGTGTTTAAACAAAGCAGTTGTTAATTTATTGTCATTTCATTTGTTCAGTATTGGCAACTTCTTCCACTTTTGAATTTACTTTCAGACATTTGTTTACCTTTGTTTTAATTTTGAATTGACAATCTGATTTATATTTCAGGTGTTCCAATAATTGGCTTGGATTGTTCTGTGAAAAGTTCAATGGTAATCACTTCTTATACAGCTACTACTACTACTTCAGTTACCACTACTGATACTCAAATTAAACATTTTGAAATTTGTTCTTAATTGGAATAATAATAATCTAAGTGATTTATTTGAAAATGAGTACCTACAGCTTCCTGAGTAAAGAAAGAATCTAGCACCATCTGTAGCTATGTTTAACATTGCTTTTTTGTTGACATTCATAATTGATAGCTGTGTTGAGTGTGAAGTTGAATACCTATGAGTGTGTCAAAAATGCAGAAATATCAAATACAAAAACCAAGAACCTGAGGTATAACTACAAGGCATGTTCAAATGAAGCCTGTCCAGTGACTTTATTACAAACATATGTAAGGTATATCAGCAGGTGTGACAGAATTAATTAAAGCAATTGTTATGAAGCAGGTACTCACCAGGGTTCTTAGAAAAATTGGCCATAGGCATTTAGACATGCATCCCATAGGTAGATGGTGGATGGTGTCCAACAAAAATTACTTTGGTTACTCATTGAACCATTTTGTCACTGAGGCCATAACATCTGTACCAGAGTCGAATCCTTGTCCCTTTAGAGATTTTTTTAAAGGTCTGAATAAATGAAAGTCACATGGTGATAGATTGGGGCTGTAGGCTGGGTGTTGCAGAACTTCCCACCATTTCCGTGCTAACGCTTGCTGCACAATGTTCATGACATGTGGATGGCCATTGTTGTGCAACAGAATCACACCACACGAAGCATGCCAGGTCTTTTGTTCTTGATGGTTGTATGCAGGTTGTCTAGCATGTCTTCATAGCGGATTGCATTTCTGTTCACACCAGGCTCTTTAAAGTCTGCCAATAGAAGCTCTTCATAAACCTTGGACTGATTCCGTATAACACAGGTCATTTTTCCAACTGTCTGCAATCGAGCCAATGAATGTTTTGTTGACAATGAACACATACACAATTGCACATTGGTGTGTGCTTATTATGTCAGATGTGACATCATCATGCCTCCTATGTGTGTTCACTTGGCACAGATCTGGCTGGTTTCATTTGAACACATCTTGTACCGCCATCATTACAATGACTCTAAATCAACAACTGCCATTATTCTATTACTGCTGCAACAACTGCTATTCTATTACTGCTGCTACAGCTGCTATTCTATTACTGTTGCAACAAATAGGATGACGCTTAATGTCGGTATGATTGTATTTGCGTCTACTAGTGCTTGATTTTCCCAAAAAGTAGATTTTATTTTCTGTAGGCTTCTATCCATTTTACTTGATATGCTGTGGGCTTCTTTAAATTTTGCTTGATATGCTGTATGCTTCCTTATATTTTACTTGATATGCTATGGGATTCCTTACATTTTGTTTGAGATTCTGTGAGCATCCATATATTTTGTTTGATATGCTGTGAGCATCCATATATTCTGTTTGATATGCTGTAAGCATCCATAAATTTTGCTTGATATCCTTTGGGCTTCATTACATTTTACTCTAATGTGAACCCACAGAAACAACATCCCCATCAGACCAGCAAACACTCCCAAAGTATACATTCGAGTCAGAAACCACTTTCAACACAACACTTATGCCTGGTGATCTTACTCCAGAGAAGTTGGATGAAATTATCAAAAATTTTACAGAACAGGTATTTCATGGCCAGAAATTGAACATATATTTCATTGATTTTTTTCCTATTTCATCATCATCATCATGTGCCATACTGGTTGGCATAAGCAATCATGTCTTTCCATACACAATGCTTTGTATTGATTCTGTTGTTGACTGTTGTATAAAATAACAGACAATTCATTTATTGTTTAATATGTTAAAAATATAGCATATCAAATATTTCTTAGAAGTATAAGAAATATTTAATTCATTTCTTAGGATATAATAATAAATGCTTCATTGATTTATTTGAAATATAACAACAGATATTACGTTGATTAAAAAAAATCTATCTATCTTTTGGCCTGAAGATAGGACATAGGGCACAAATTCTAAACTCTCCATGTCCAACAATCTTTGCTATAAAGTGTTAGACCTTGCACATGACCTGCATAGTGTCTCTCCACGTGCTCCTGTTCTGGGCAAGCTGCTTAACAATTTTGAAATATAACAAATATTTAATAGATTTAACTTAGTATTTTTATAGGATTTTGTATAATTATAATGGTGATAACGATAAAACATTCTGTTCAACAGCTGAAGAATATCTTCAAAGACCTTCCAGGATTACAGAATGTGACAGTCGACTTCGTAGGAATTAAGTAAGTGTTTGTCAGTACCCCAGCTCATGAAACTGAAGATTTGTACAATGAAGTCTCTAACATTTCTTTACCTAAGGACCAAAGCTGTTAGCAACTCATATGATGGCTTGTGCCAGGACCCCCAACACAACACTGAACCAGAACTCTAAAATGTCATGCTGAAGTTGGGCTGTCAAGCCACAACACAGCGTATTTATGTCTAATCTAATGCTCTTTTATGCAGCAGAAGAGAGGCAAAATATGAGATTTGCTAAAAAATCTTTACAAGGATTGCAAACTGCTAGAATAAATATTTAGATAAGAGAAAGAGTAATTGGGTCAATGCTTTATGGGCTGGCTACGGCTTGAAAGTTCAATAGATAGATATATAGAATGCCCATTAATGGGCATAAGATGAAGAGGTCTGCCTTTAAGTTGTCAGGCGAACACAAGAAAGAAAAATCAAGATCCAGCCAGAGTGTGTCAGACACTGCACAAGTTTATGGGAAAAATCTGATGGGCATGCATTTGCAAGTATTGACCCTGTGACCAGTTCCTCATGTGTGATGATGTTTCTCCTATCCCTCTATCATGAAACAGTAGAAAGTCATAAATCCATCTATTTCATGGTTGGCCCTCATTTCTGATGTCTCACATTGTTTATTGAAGGCACGTTGTGCTGAATTTTTATCTTGCTCCTTTATTACGCGGTCAAACCATTTTACCTGTTGTTTCTTTATGTACTCTATGGTGGGAGTTATTCCTAGCTTTTTTCTCAGATTTCTTCGGCTTTTTCCTGTCATTCATCTAACACATTTCATCTCGGTAGTTGTTAATTTTAAATTTATTGTTCTTGAGTCTAGGATTCGTTTGTAGGCCCTTGGAATGAAGGTTGCGTTGTAGAGTGTCTGATTTGCCTCAAGATGTTACATGCTGATAGTAAGTGGTGACCAGTAAGCTTAATCTATACAGTTTAACTATACAATCTATCTATATATTACTTTATTCAGTCAATTCTACGTACAATCTATTTATGTATCACTTTTTTAATGGACAATCTTTTGTATGTATGGTCAGGGGCAAAAAGTGTACAACCGCAATGGAACTGAAGGCTGTCAGCAACTCATAGCTGATGGCTTGCACCAGGATCAGTGAACCAGAACTAGCCAGACCTTACTCCACCTCTCTGTGGTGCCCAGTAACAGACTAACATGTTTTGACTGACCATGTGATTAGGTTTGAGAAGGAAGGCAACCCATGGCTCAAAAATGTAGTGTTGAAGTTGGATGTGTTGGGCAGAAAGGTGCAGTTATCACAGCCTAGCTGCACACCACAACACATCAACACCCACTTAACATGCTTTTAAGGGCAGTTGATGAATACGTCTAATTATTCCTTTAGTCTTTGGGTGAACACAAGAAAGAGAGAAAATATGTAGTCTATTTTATGCATTTCTTTTCATACAGAGATGGGCAGCTGGTAGTAGATTATGGAGTTTCTCTTGATCCAGCTGCCTTCCCAGGACAGACACCATCTGAGATTCTAGATTCTGTGACTGATGCCCTCCAGAATAAAAGTGATATGTACAAACAGAACATTGTTATAGACAATCAGAATCCCTTGCATGACTTTGACTATGTAGATGCTGCTGGCCAAAGTAAGTACAAATGTGTGGTGAAACATAGAAATATTTAGAAATAATGTTCAGAGTATTAATATGTACTATGACAACATATCTTTTCTAATTGTTTATGGATATGTAGAAGTAACTTCTAGAAGCAAGTCACATTGAAAATAGACTATTAGAAGTAGAGAGAATTATTTAGCAGTAACTTTCCAAAGTAAACAGAATTATTTAGTAGTAACTTTTCAAAGTAAACAGAATTATTTAGAAGTAAGCAGAATTATTAAGAAGCAATTTTTGTTTAGATTAAGTAATGCAGTAATGTGTGTTGTAATGCAGAAGTTCTATAGAATTTAGCAAAAAAAAAACTGCAGATTTTATATGTGAGCACAAAGCAGCACACTTTTCTGTCTCCAAAAAAGAATGGAAAAGTTAATTTTTACAATTATTTTACAGTTGAACTTGCTGCGTCGGATCCCTGCAAGACACAACCTTGTTCAGTTGGCTATGGTAACTGCCGAGCTGATAACCCCATCTCAGTCAAATGTATCCACAACTGCAACACGATCCCTGCGTGTCAGAATGGTAGAACTTGTCGTCTCAAACCATCAGGAGAAGCATTTTGCGAGTAAGTATTTTATTCTCATTGGCTGACAATTGAGCAATGGTTTTCAACATTTTGTGACATGTAGCTCACCGAATGGTTGAAATGTTCAAAGCACTTTTAAATAGCTAAAATTTTTTCCTGTTATTTTTGTCTTGTCCTTTTTTCGCTGTTTCCACTTTGTGAAATTATTTATGAATTGTGTGGCAGTGCTGTTGAATTGGGTGGCACTGCTGTGCACTTATTAGTGTATTGTGTGGCACTGCTGTGCACATGGTATTGAATTATGTGGTGCTGCTGCGCACCTATTAGTGAGTTGTTTGGGACAACAACAAGACGGCACATAGGGCGTAAATTCTACTCTTGTATCTGATGATCTTTCAACTATCAGACCGTGCACAGGACCTGCATTGTGTTTCATCACACGGTTTTGTTCTGGGCGGGTTGCTCATTCTCGACAAGGGAGCTGATGCCTGCTGTTGTTGGCTCTCACTTCTGTATACACTTTTAGTGTTTTTCTAGGACAGTCTCTTTTCCTTTTACACTCTGGATGCCATTGGAGGGCCTGCTTTGAGATTCTTATGTTGTCTCTTCTCATCACATGGCCAACGTATGACCACATTCTTCTCTCGATTATAGTTGATCATTTTGGATGCTTTGTTATTTCTCTTATTTTTGCACAAGGCTTAAATTCATTCTAAGGTACATAAAGTATTTTCCTGAGGTATTTGTTTTCAAATGCATCCAGTTTATTTTCTATTTGTTTAGATGTTTTGCAGCTCTTGCATGCATAAGTAAGGGTGGATAATACATTTTATTTGAAAATCCTGAGCAGCAGGTTTTGTTATCATTGATTCATAAAAATGGTTCTTCTCTTCTGTTGTGTAGCTGTACAGAAGTTAGGTCTCAAAATAACTGCTCAGAGAGAGAACAAAGAACAACCTAAAGATGAAAAAGAAATCACTTGTATCGATCTTACTACAACTCATTACTACTACTACTACTACAATTCCTATTATTACTAGTACTACAACTACCACCACTCCTATTGTTATATTGCTAAACTTACTACTTCTGCTACTGCTACTATTACTACAACTGTTACAACTGCTGCTACTACTACAACTACTACTGCTACTGCTATTAATATTATAACTGCAACAAATATAACTACTGCTACTACAACAAATATAACTACTGCTACTACAATACTATTACATGCTACTACTATTTCTATGCTTCTTCTTCTACTAACACTACCACAGCATCTATTACTACCAACATCATCTCAATGCCAATAGATGTCACACATGTAGCTCATCATAAGTTTTTTTTTCTAAGCAAGCTTTTCATTCTCAGATTAACAGACTTGTATGACAAGGAAGTGGTGCCAGAGTTTGAGATTAAATCTGTAATCCAGATTGACACAAATCTCACGAATGCTGACCTTGACCATAAGAAAAAAGAAGAAATAGCAGACAAGTTGAAAGAGCAGGTTTGTATATATTATACCTCCTACCATATCCTTTTTTCTTACCAATTAATCCTTATCTTTCTCTCCCCACCTCTCCAAACTACCTTTCAATCTACATTTTTTCTCTTATAGTTTTTCCTCTTATCTCCTTCATCACTCACTTCTTTATACTTCTTTCACTTTCTCCCATTCACTCTCTACTGGTGTTCACCTCCCTGTGTCTTGAAGTCAAGGCACATGATAAAAGGGTAAGAGCCGTTGACTAAACATCAACATAGACAGAGAATTTTGAGGGCTGGGTAGTCTAGAGATACGACGTCATCCTCAGGACAGAAAGGACCCAGGTTCAAAGGTATGAGGATGTTACCAGCCAAGAGATGACAATCACTTTCTTTGAACTTATTAATGTTAACGTCTAGTGGTGTGGCCATCACCAGTACCAAATCGGGCAAGTTGTATGGAGATGTTACCAGCCTTGAGATGACCAGCACTTTCTTCAACCTTATTAATGTTGATATCTAAAGATGTGTGCAGATGAAGATCACTTTCTGTTCCACTTTCAAGTTATATCTTTCTTTTCTTTCTCTGTGCTAATTGTAAACCAAATGGACCAACCAAACTGTCTGTTCAGCCGAGAGTGAATGTGTATATACAATAGATCAGTACATCAGTTTGAGTGATTGAAACAAATTTGATTTTACAACTCCATTAAAATGCATTTCATAGTGACGCATATATGAAGTTAATTTTAATCATAGTGAAAGATTATGTTAATGTATTTTTTATTTTCTTGTTTGGAATTAATGTTTATATGTTAATTTTGTAGTCAAATTTTAATGGAACACTTTTTTAAATGCCTTGCATGTTTCATATGACATTAATTTGATATGATAAATTTATTTTGGTAGCTCATTGACATATTCAAAGATGTTCCTGGCTTCAAGGATGTTACTGTTGACCCACATCAAATATCAGTTATGTAAGTATTTCCTCCACATTAAATTCATTAGCATACATGATCATAAAGTGCATCTCTATTATCTTATTTATAAACCTCTTGTCTGTCTCTTTTGCTTCTTCATTCATACTAAGACTCCATGTTAGTGAGGCCATATCTAGGCCATTGGGCAGCTTGAGCCTTCACAGTCGTCGACTATGGTATAAGGTCATCACTACAGATTGCTAGCTTCTCCTTTGGTATAAGGTCATCACTAGAGAGTACCAGCCTCTACTATGGTGTAAGGTCACCACTAGAGATTACCTGCCTCTACTGTGATATAGATCATCACTAGAAATTACCAGCCTCTACTATGGTTTAAGGTCATCACTAGAGAGTACCAGCCTCTACTATGGTTTAAGGTCATCACTAGTGAGTACCAGCCTCTGCTATGGTTTATAAGGTCATCACTAAAGTTGATTTATGTTATCTTTGTCATTAATTTTGAACAGTCAACTGTTTGGATTGGTTTTCCTTAACATTTTTTCTGGGTTATTAAGCTATTAATGGGCACAATACTGACCACATTACTCCAAAATCATGTGCCGCAGATCTATACAAAATATAGGTGCTAATACAATATTAACTATACACAACCAGACGTTATGAGCTCTTTTATTTTATATTTTTAAAATTAATAATTTATAAGTGATCAATATGGAATGAGTTCAAGACTAATGTAGAAATAAGAGAAAATAGAAAGCATCCAAAAATATCAACTATAATCATAGAAAAGAAGAAGGTGGTCATATATTGGCCATGTGATGAGAAGGAACAACTAAAGAATTTAAAAGCAGCCCTCAAATGGGAACCAGAGGGTAAAAGGAAAAGAAGTGGCTGACCTAGAGAAACACTAACAATAACTTTAATGTAAGAGGCATCTACATGAGGCATCAGCTCCCTTGCTGAGATTGAACCACTCAGCTAGAACAGAGCCATGTGGTGAGACACAATGCAGATCCTGTGCAAGGTCTGATTGTTAAAAGATTGTGAGACAGAAAACAGTCAAGAATTTCTGCCCTATGTACTGTCTTTGGCTCATAAGGACAATAGATAGACAGATATATATATATATATATAAGTGACATTTGCCTTATATAATGATGCATGTTTGTGTTGATGATTCTTGTTTTCCTCATCATTCCACAGAGATGGCCAAGTGGTTGCCCCATGGGTAGTTTCCATAGATGGTGGGAATCCAATATTTTCTGGCATGAATGGAACAGAAGTTAGAGGGACGGTAGAGGACGCATTGAAAAAAGCTGAGGAATCTTTCAAGAGTAACATCACCCTGGAAGGCAAACATCCATTGGATGATTTTAATTCTAAAGAAGCTGCAGATCAAGGTATATATTTCTTGCTTATTTGTTTCTTTAACATTATTTCTCAACATTCCTGGAAAGAAAAGAAAACAAGTGGTGAAGTTTAAAACAAAGGAGAAAGTAAAGTACAAGACTTGAATGGGCATCTTTTCACCCATGTGTGCTTTGCCTACTAACCAGAAGTCTTCTGAGAGTTCGGAGACTTCTGGATAGTATCGCTTCAAGCATTGAGAGTCATGATGCAAGGCGACACTCCGCACCATCCCTTTTTTGTTTCTCTTATTTCTGCTTTAGTCTTGAATTCATTCCATGGTGTCCAACGTATTTACCAGAGACATTTAATTCAAATATGTCTAATTTATTTTCTTTTTTTCTTTAGTTGTTTTCAAGCTCTTCCATGCATAAGTAAGGATGGATAATACATTTGATTTGAAAATCCTGAGCTCTGTTTTTGTGCTTAGTAATTTGGATTTATAAAAGTTTATAGTATATCAGATATCAGAGAATACTTGTGATAAATAAATCTATTTATCTTCTCCAATTACTTAATTGTTTGAGAATCACTATGATAAATAAATCTATTTATCTTCTCCAATTACTTAATTGTTTGAGAATCCCTGTGATAAATAAATCTACTTATCTTTTCCAATTACTTAAGTGTTTGTGAATCCCTGTGATAAATATATCTTCTCCAATTACTTTATTCCAGTTGAGCAGCAAGCAAAAGACCCTTGCAAGATGACTCCAAGTCCATGTCCTGTTGGCTTTGGCAGTTGTGAGAGATTACCAAACCGCGGCAATGGCATTGAGCTGAAGTGCATAGACAATTGTAAAATATATGGTCTGTGTCACAATAATGGAATTTGTGAGAAGGATATGACTGGTACTGCATACTGCCAGTAAGTTTTGATTATGACAATAGGATGTGACAAGAGTTGTCAGTAAGTTTTGATTATAACATTAGGATATGACAAGAGCTGCCAATAAGTTTTGATTATAACATGAGAATGTGACAAGTGTTGCCAATAAGTTTTGATCATAACATTAAAATATGACTAGTGCTGCCAATAAGTTTTGATTATAACAATAGGATGTGACAAGAGTTGCCAATACATTTTGATATGCAAGGGTCATTGAAGATTGACTGAGACTTTTATATCTCTTTAGCAATTTGACAGTACCAATAGCACCAACTCTGACAGTTTTTCAGATTATTCCCCATGTACATTTATGTACTATTGCCTTCATTGTGGCAGCTGTCTGACATTTTTCATGGGAAAAACCTGACCTACTGTCACAGCCACTGAAGGACAATGTTCTGTGGTGTTTCATCTGTCATTGCAGTAAAGATAGTAGCAGGAAACAAGTGGTGGAGTGTAACATACACTCCTACAAAGTATGGTGACAGCTTTACAAAAAAGGACAATACAAAATATTTGTTGTTTTGGCCTACGTTTAGCCTTCTTCATAACAGCATGAATAAACCATAAAATTAGTCCCGTTTCTCTAGTGACCACATCTGATTTGTTGTGAGTATCCATGTTTACAACTATTAGCATAGAATGGGAATGAAAATGTTTTGTATGCACACACATTTTCAGACATTGCTTTCAATGTGTTTAAACAAAGCAGTTGTTAATTTATTGTCATTTCATTTGTTCAGTATTGGCAACTTCTTCCACTTTTGAATTTACTTTCAGACATTTGTTTACCTTTGTTTTAATTTTGAATTGACAATCTGATTTATATTTCAGGTGTTCCAATAATTGGCTTGGATTGTTCTGTGAAAAGTTCAATGGTAATCACTTCTTATACAGCTACTACTACTACTTCAGTTACCACTACTGATACTCAAATTAAACATTTTGAAATTTGTTCTTAATTGGAATAATAATAATCTAAGTGATTTATTTGAAAATGAGTACCTACAGCTTCCTGAGTAAAGAAAGAATCTAGCACCATCTGTAGCTATGTTTAACATTGCTTTTTTGTTGACATTCATAATTGATAGCTGTGTTGAGTGTGAAGTTGAATACCTATGAGTGTGTCAAAAATGCAGAAATATCAAATACAAAAACCAAGAATCTGAGGTATAACTACAAGGCATGTTCAAATGAAGCCTGTCCAGTGACTTTATTACAAACATATGTAAGGTATATCAGCAGGTGTGACAGAATTAATTAAAGCAATTGTTATGAAGCAGGTACTCACCAGGGTTCTTAGAAAAATTGGCCATAGGCATTTAGACATGCATCCCATAGGTAGATGGTGGATGGTGTCCAACAAAAATTACTTTGGTTACTCATTGAACCATTTTGTCACTGAGGCCATAACATCTGTACCAGAGTCGAATCCTTGTCCCTTTAGAGATTTTTTTAAAGGTCTGAATAAATGAAAGTCACATGGTGATAGATTGGGGCTGTAGGCTGGGTGTTGCAGAACTTCCCACCATTTCCGTGCTAACGCTTGCTGCACAATGTTCATGACATGTGGATGGCCATTGTTGTGCAACAGAATCACACCACACGAAGCATGCCAGGTCTTTTGTTCTTGATGGTTGTATGCAGGTTGTCTAGCATGTCTTCATAGCGGATTGCATTTCTGTTCACACCAGGCTCTTTAAAGTCTGCCAATAGAAGCTCTTCATAAACCTTGGACTGATTCCGTATAACACAGGTCATTTTTCCAACTGTCTGCAATCGAGCCAATGAATGTTTTGTTGACAATGAACACATACACAATTGCACATTGGTGTGTGCTTATTATGTCAGATGTGACATCATCATGCCTCCTATGTGTGTTCACTTGGCACAGATCTGGCTGGTTTCATTTGAACACATCTTGTACCGCCATCATTACAATGACTCTAAATCAACAACTGCCATTATTCTATTACTGCTGCAACAACTGCTATTCTATTACTGCTGCTACAGCTGCTATTCTATTACTGTTGCAACAAATAGGATGACGCTTAATGTCGGTATGATTGTATTTGCATCTACTAGTGCTTGATTTTCCCAAAAAGTAGATTTTATATTCTGTAGGCTTCTATCCATTTTACTTGATATGCTGTGAGCTTCTATCCATTTTACTTGATATGCTGTGGGCTTCTTTAAATTTTGCTTGATATGCTGTATGCTTCCTTATATTTTACTTGATATACTATGGGATTCCTTACATTTTGTTTGAGATTCTGTGAGCATCCATATATTTTGTTTGATATGCTGTGAGCATCCATATATTCTGTTTGATATGCTGTAAGCATCCATAAATTTTGCTTGATATCCTTTGGGCTTCATTACATTTTACTCTAATGTGAACCCACAGAAACAACATCCCCATCAGACCAGCAAACACTCCCAAAGTATACATTCGAGTCAGAAACCACTTTCAACACAACACTTATGCCTGGTGATCTTACTCCAGAGAAGTTGGATGAAATTATCAAAAATTTTACAGAACAGGTATTTCATGGCCAGAAATTGAACATATATTTCATTGATTTTTTTCCTATTTCATCATCATGTGCCATACTGGTTGGCATAAGCAATCATGTCTTTCCATACACAATGCTTTGTATTGATTCTGTTGTTGACTGTTGTATAAAATAACAGACAATTCATTTATTGTTTAATATGTTAAAAATATAGCATATCAAATATTTCTTAGAAGTATAAGAAATATTTAATTCATTTCTTAGGATATAATAATAAATGCTTCATTGATTTATTTGAAATATAACAACAGATATTACGTTGATTAAAAAAAATCTATCTATCTTTTGGCCTGAAGATAGGACATAGGGCACAAATTCTAAACTCTCCATGTCCAACAATCTTTGCTATAAAGTGTTAGACCTTGCACATGACCTGCATAGTGTCTCTCCACGTGCTCCTGTTCTGGGCAAGCTGCTTAACAATTTTGAAATATAACAAATATTTAATAGATTTAACTTAGTATTTTTATGGGATTTTGTATAATTATAATGGTGATAACGATAAAACATTCTGTTCAACAGCTGAAGAATATCTTCAAAGACCTTCCAGGATTACAGAATGTGACAGTCGACTTCGTAGGAATTAAGTAAGTGTTTGTCAGTACCCCAGCTCATGAAACTGAAGATTTGTACAATGAAGTCTCTAACATTTCTTTACCTAAGGACCAAAGCTGTTAGCAACTCATATGATGGCTTGTGCCAGGACCCCCAACACAACACTGAACCAGAACTCTAAAATGTCATGCTGAAGTTGGGCTGTCAAGCCACAACACAGCGTATTTATGTCTAATCTAATGCTCTTTTATGCAGCAGAAGAGAGGCAAAATATGAGATTTGCTAAAAGATCTTTACAAGGATTGAAAACTGCTAGAATAAATATTTAGATAAGAGAAAGAGTAATTGGGTCAATGCTTTATGGGCTGGCTACGGCTTGAAAGTTCAATAGATAGATATATAGAATGCCCATTAATGGGCATAAGATGAAGAGGTCTGCCTTTAAGTTGTCAGGCGAACACAAGAAAGAAAAATCAAGATCCAGCCAGAGTGTGTCAGACACTGCACAAGTTTATGGGAAAAATTTGATGGGCATGCATTTGCAAGTATTGACCCTGTGACCAATTCCTCGTGTGTGATGATGTTTCTCCTATCCCTCTATCATGAAACAGTAGAAAGTCATAAATCCATCTATTTCATGGTTGGCCCTCATTTCTGATGTCTCACATTGTTTATTGAAGGCACGTTGTGCTGAATTTTTATCTTGCTCCTTTATTACGCGGTCAAACCATTTTACCTGTTGTTTCTTTATGTACTCTATGGTGGGAGTTATTCCTAGCTTTTTTCTCAGATTTCTTCGGCTTTTTCCTGTCATTCATCTAACACATTTCATCTCGGTAGTTGTTAATTTTAAAATTTATTGTTCTTGAGTCTAGGATTCGTTTGTAGGCCCTTGGAATGAAGGTTGCGTTGTAGAGTGTCTGATTTGTCTCAAGATGTTACATGCTGATAGTAAGTGGTGACCAGTAAGCTTAATCTATACAGTTTAACTATACAATCTATCTATATATTACTTTATTCAGTCAATTCTACGTACAATCTATTTATGTATCACTTTTTTAATGGACAATCTTTTGTATGTATGGTCAGGGGCAAAAAGTGTACAACCGCAATGGAACTGAAGGCTGTCAGCAACTCATAGCTGATGGCTTGCACCAGGATCAGTGAACCAGAACTAGCCAGACCTTACTCCACCTCTCTGTGGTGCCCAGTAACAGACTAACATGCTTTGACTGACCATGTGATTAGGTTTGAGAAGGAAGGCAACCCATGGCTCAAAAATGTAGTGTTGAAGTTGGATGTGTTGGGCAGAAAGGTGCAGTTATCACAGCCTAGCTGCACACCACAACACATCAACACCCACTTAACATGCTTTTAAGGGCAGTTGATGAATACGTCTAATTATTCCTTTAGTCTTTGGGTGAACACAAGAAAGAGAGAAAATATGTAGTCTATTTTATGCATTTCTTTTCATACAGAGATGGGCAGCTGGTAGTAGATTATGGAGTTTCTCTTGATCCAGCTGCCTTCCCAGGACAGACACCATCTGAGATTCTAGATTCTGTGACTGATGCCCTCCAGAATAAAAGTGATATGTACAAACAGAACATTGTTATAGACAATCAGAATCCCTTGCATGACTTTGACTATGTAGATGCTGCTGGCCAAAGTAAGTACAAATGTGTGGTGAAACATAGAAATATTTAGAAATAATGTTCAGAGTATTAATATGTACTATGACAACATATCTTTTCTAATTGTTTATGGATATGTAGAAGTAACTTCTAGAAGCAAGTCACATTGAAAATAGACTATTAGAAGTAGAGAGAATTATTTAGCAGTAACTTTCCAAAGTAAACAGAATTATTTAGTAGTAACTTTTCAAAGTAAACAGAATTATTAAGAAGCAATTTTTGTTTAGATTAAGTAATGCAGTAATGTGTGTTGTAATGCAGAAGTTCTATAGAATTTAGCAAAAAAAAACTGCAGATTTTATATGTGAGCACAAAGCAGCACACTTTTCTGTCTCCAAAAAAGAATGGAAAAGTTAATTTTTACAATTATTTTACAGTTGAACTTGCTGCGTCGGATCCCTGCAAGACACAACCTTGTTCAGTTGGCTATGGTAACTGCCGAGCTGATAACCCCATCTCAGTCAAATGTATCCACAACTGCAACACGATCCCTGCGTGTCAGAATGGTAGAACTTGTCGTCTCAAACCATCAGGAGAAGCATTTTGCGAGTAAGTATTTTATTCTCATTGGCTGACAATTGAGCAATGGTTTTCAACATTTTGTGACATGTAGCTCACTGAATGGTTGAAATGTTCAAAGCACTTTTAAATAGCTAAAATTTTTTCCTGTTATTTTTGTCTTGTCCTTTTTTCGCTGTTTCCACTTTGTGAAATTATTTATGAATTGTGTGGCAGTGCTGTTGAATTGGGTGGCACTGCTGTGCACTTATTAGTGTATTGTGTGGCACTGCTGTGCACATGGTATTGAATTATGTGGTGCTGCTGCGCACCTATTAGTGAGTTGTTTGGGACAACAACAAGACGGCACATAGGGCGTAAATTCTACTCTTGTATCTGATGATCTTTCAACTATCAGACCGTGCACAGGACCTGCATTGTGTTTCATCACACGGTTTTGTTCTGGGCGGGTTGCTCATTCTCGACAAGGGAGCTGATGCCTGCTGTTGTTGGCTCTCACTTCTGTATACACTTTTAGTGTTTTTCTAGGACAGTCTCTTTTCCTTTTACACTCTGGATGCCATTGGAGGGCCTGCTTTGAGATTCTTATGTTGTCTCTTCTCATCACATGGCCAACGTATGACCACATTCTTCTCTCGATTATAGTTGATCATTTTGGATGCTTTGTTATTTCTCTTATTTTTGCACAAGGCTTAAATTCATTCTAAGGTACATAAAGTATTTTCCTGAGGTATTTGTTTTCAAATGCATCCAGTTTATTTTCTATTTGTTTAGATGTTTTGCAGCTCTTGCATGCATAAGTAAGGGTGGATAATACATTTTATTTGAAAATCCTGAGCAGCAGGTTTTGTTATCATTGATTCATAAAAATGGTTCTTCTCTTCTGTTGTGTAGCTGTACAGAAGTTAGGTCTCAAAATAACTGCTCAGAGAGAGAACAAAGAACAACCTAAAGATGAAAAAGAAATCACTTGTATCGATCTTACTACAACTCATCACTACTACTACTACTACAATTCCTATTATTACTAGTACTACAACTACCACCACTCCTATTGTTATATTGCTAAACTTACTACTTCTGCTACTGCTACTATTACTACAACTGCTGCTACTACTACAACTACTACTGCTACTGTTATTAATATTACAACTACAACAAATATAACTACTGCTACTACAACAAATATAACTACTGCTACTACAACAAATATAACTACTGCTACTACAATACTATTACATGCTACTACTATTTCTATGCTTCTTCTTCTACTAACACTACCACAGCATCTATTACTACCAACATCATCTCAATGCCAATAGATATCACACATGTAGCTCATCATAAGTTTTTTTTTCTAAGCAAGCTTTTCATTCTCAGATTAACAGACTTGTATGACAAGGAAGTGGTGCCAGAGTTTGAGATTAAATCTGTAATCCAGATTGACACAAATCTCACGAATGCTGACCTTGACCATAAGAAAAAAGAAGAAATAGCAGACAAGTTGAAAGAGCAGGTTTGTATATATTATACCTCCTACCATATCCTTTTTTCTTACCAATTAATCCTTATCTTTCTCTCCCCACCTCTCCAAACTACCTTTCAATCTACATTTTTTCTCTTATAGTTTTTCCTCTTATCTCCTTCATCACTCACTTCTTTATACTTCTTTCACTTTCTCCCATTCACTCTCTACTGGTGTTCACCTCCCTGTGTCTTGAAGTCAAGGCACATGATAAAAGGGTAAGAGCCGTTGACTAAACATCAACATAGACAGAGAATTTTGAGGGCTGGGTAGTCTAGAGATACGACGTCATCCTCAGGACAGGAAGGACCCAGGTTCAAAGGTATGAGGATGTTACCAGCCAAGAGATGACAATCACTTTCTTTGAACTTATTAATGTTAACGTCTAGTGGTGTGGCCATCACCAGTACCAAATCGGGCAAGTTGTATGGAGATGTTACCAGCCTTGAGATGACCAGCACTTTCTTCAACCTTATTAATGTTGATATCTAAAGATGTGTGCAGATGAAGTATCACTTTCTGTTC
Organism: Megaustenia siamemsis; assembly: GCA_032433765.1. Classification (NCBI taxonomy): domain Eukaryota; kingdom Metazoa; phylum Mollusca; class Gastropoda; order Stylommatophora; family Ariophantidae; genus Megaustenia; species Megaustenia siamemsis. The sequence continues at coordinate 49,656,774 of JAVIAB010000145.1, forward strand.
CACTTTCAAGTTATATCTTTCTTTTCTTTCTCTGTGCTAATTGTAAACCAAATGGACCAACCAAACTGTCTGTTCAGCCGAGAGTGAATGTGTATATACAATAGATCAGTACATCAGTTTGAGTGATTGAAACAAATTTGATTTTGCAACTCCATTAAAATGCATTTCATAGTGACGCATATATGAAGTTAATTTTAATCATAGTGAAAGATTATGTTAATGTATTTTTTATTTTCTTGTTTGGAATTAATGTTTATATGTTAATTTTGTAGTCAAATTTTAATGGAACACTTTTTTAAATGCCTTGCATGTTTCATATGACATTAATTTGATATGATAATTTATTTTGGTAGCTCATTGACATATTCAAAGATGTTCCTGGCTTCAAGGATGTTACTGTTGACCCACATCAAATATCAGTTATGTAAGTATTTCCTCCACATTAAATTCATTAGCATACATGATCATAAAGTGCATCTCTATTATCTTATTTATAAACCTCTCGTCTGTCTCTTTTGCTTCTTCATTCATACTAAGACTCCATGTTAGTGAGGCCATATCTAGGCCATTGGGCAGCTTAAGCCTTCACAGTCGTCGACTATGGTATAAGGTCATCACTACAGATTGCTAGCTTCTCCTTTGGTATAAGGTCATCACTAGAGAGTACCAGCCTCTACTATGGTGTAAGGTCACCACTAGAGATTACTAGCCTCTACTATGATATAGAAGATCATCACTAAAGATTGCCAGCCTCTACTATTGTATAAGGTCACCACTAGAGATTACCTGCCTCTACTGTGATATAGATCATCACTAGAAATTACCAGCCTCTACTATGGTTTAAGGTCATCACTACAGAGTACCAGCCTCTACTATGGTTTAAGGTCATCACTAGAAATTACCAGCCTCTACTATGGTATAAGGTCATCACTAGAAATTACCAGCCTCTACTATGGTTTAAGGTCATCACTAGTGAGTACCAGCCTCTGCTATGGTTTATAAGGTCATCACTAAAGTTGATTTATGTTATCTTTGTCATTAATTTTGAACAGTCAACTGTTTGGATTGGTTTTCCTTAACATTTTTTCTGGGTTATTAAGCTATAAATGGGCACAATACTGACCACATTACTCCAAAATCATGTGCCGCAGATCTATACAAAATATAGGTGCTAATACAATATTAACTATACACAACCAGACGTTATGAGCTCTTTTATTTTATATTTTTAAAATTAATAATTTATAAGTAATCAATATGGAATGAGTTCAAGACTAATGTAGAAATAAGAGAAAATAGAAAGCATCCAAAAATATCAACTATAATCATAGAAAAGAAGAAGGTGGTCATATATTGGCCATGTGATGAGAAGGAACAACTAAAGAATTTAAAAGCAGCCCTCAAATGGGAACCAGAGGGTAAAAGGAAAAGAACAGGCTGACCTAGAGAAACACTAACAATAACTTTAATGTAAGAGGCATCTACATGAGGCATCAGCTCCCTTGCTGAGATTGAACCACTCAGCTAGAACAGAGCCATGTGGTGAGACACAATGCAGATCCTGTGCAAGGTCTGACTGTTAAAAGATTGTTAGACAGAAAACAGTCAAGAATTTCTGCCCTATGTACCGTCTTTGGCTCAAAAGGACAATAGATAGACAGATATATATATATATATAAGTGACATTTGTTAATAGTGACCACAACCTGTGCATTGGGAAAATAAGATTAAAATTTAGAAACCAACAGAAGAGGTCAATTACACATAAAATTGATAGTCATAAACTGAAAGATGAAGCCATAAAGGAAAAGTTTAACATAGAGCTAAGTAATTGTTATTCAGCACTTGGTGAAATAGACTTAGATATCAATGAAATGTGGGACTCACAGAGCAAAATACTAATGACAGCAGCAGAAGCAAGTGCTGGACTGAAGAAAATGGAAAAACGAGCTTGGATCTCAGACACCACATGGAAATACATCAAAGAAAGAAGAGAAGCAAAGAGAGCCATGACTAATGTAAAGACAGATCTTGGAAAGGTTCTGGCAAAAGCAACATACAAAGAATTAGACAACAAAGTGAAAAGTTCGGCAAGAAGAGATACAAGAGCTTATATAGACAACTTGGCAGAGAAAGCAGAGACAGCTGCAATTACAGGAGACAGCAGAACTCTTTATACTGTACAAAAGATGCTGACAAACACCTATACATCCAGTGGAACACCAATTCTAGACAAATCTGGATTAATGCTAACAACAAGCGCAGACATAAAAGCTCGTTGGGCGGAACACTTCAAAGAAATTCTTAACCGTCCACTACCTCACAGTTTAATAGATTTTGAAGCTGAAACACCAGCAGCAGAATTAGATGTAAATTTAGATGACTTCACCTTGAGTGAAATAGAAACCACCTTAAAGCTAATGACCAATAACAAGGCTGCTGGAGAGGATAAGTTAACAGCTGAGATCCTCAAGGCAATTGATAGCCATAATTTAATACATCTCCAAAAAATGTTCAACATCATTTGGAAAACAGAGAAGACGCCTCATAAATGGAAAAAAGGAATCATTGTTAAGATCCCAAAAAAGGGCAATCTTAGAGATTGTAACAACTGGAGAGGCGTGACACTTTTGTCAGTTGCCTCAAAGTTATTCTGTAAAATCATCCTAAATAGAATAAAGGATTCAATAGATACAGTGATGCGTGAAGAACAGGCTGGGTTTAGAAAAGGGAGAAGCTGTCTTGACCACATTTTCACTCTACGACTTATATTGGAGGAACACATTGAAAAGCAAAAACCTTTTGTACTTAACTTCATCGACTTCAAAAAAGCATTTGATAGTATTCATAGAGATTCTTTGTGGAAAATTCTGAAGCAATATGGCTTACCATCAAAAATCATAAATATTATCAAAGACATGTATGATGGTTACACATGTGCAGTTCGAACAGAGGAAGGACTGAGCGAATGTTTCCCAATAGAAACTGGGTTAAACAAGGATGTATTTTATCGCCCTTGTTATTTGGAATTGTTATGGACTTCATAATGAAGAAATGCTGCACTGGTAATAAAGGCATCGAATGGATACAAGGAGACCATTTGGAGGACCTGGACTTTGCTGATGACATAGTTCTCATCAGCAGTCAGATAAAAACGATGCAGGAAAACACAAATGAACTATCATCAATAGCCAGCAAAATTGGGCTTGAGGTCAATCATGAAAAGACTAAAGTCATGAAAAGTTTAATTCCAACAAGTGACAAAATATACATGGAAAACAAACCAGTAGAAGAGATCGATCACTTTATCTATCTTGGAAGTCACATTGATCGAGAAGGGGATACGAGCAAAGAAATTAGAATCAGACTGGCTAAAGCAGCAATGTCTTTCAGAAGCCTTGAAAAGTTGTGGAAATCAAAACTCATTAGCACAAACACAAAACTTAGGCTATTCAAATCAAATGTACTATCAACCCTTACGTATGCGTGTGAAAGCTGGAAAACAACAAGAGATATAGAAACAAAGTTGAACGCATTCGAAAATAAATGTCTAAGGAAAATACTTGGTATAGAATGGAACGAATTCAAAACAAACGAGGAAATTAGAGAAATCGCCAATCAACCACTAATATCTTCAGTAATAAAGAAAAGACGATGGTCATACGTTGGACATGTGATGAGAAGAGATAATAATCGAATAGCAAAGCAAGCCCTCATATGGGAAACAACAGGTAAAAGAAAAAGAGGAAGACCCAGGGAGACACTGAGAAGAACATTGATGAGAGAGGCAAGAGCAGCAGGAATCGGCTCCCTCAATGAGATAGAACTGCTTGCACAGAACAGAGACAGATGGCGAGATTTGATAAAATATCTTTAAAAGAAAACTGCTAGAACAAAAATTCATATAGGAGAAGGTGTATCTTGGTCTACGCCCTATGGGCCGGTTACGGCTCGAAAGGTCAATAGATAGATAGATAGAAGTGACATTTGCCTTATTTAATGATGCATGTTTGTGTTGATGATTCTTGTTTTCCTCATCATTCCACAGAGATGGCCAAGTGGTTGCCCCATGGGTAGTTTCCATAGATGGTGGGAATCCAATATTTTCTGGCATGAATGGAACAGAAGTTAGAGGGACGGTAGAGGACGCATTGAAAAAGGCTGAGGAATCTTTCAAGAGTAACATCACCCTGGAAGGCAAACATCCATTGGATGATTTTAATTCTAAAGAAGCTGCAGATCAAGGTATATATTTCTTGCTTATTTGTTTCTTTAACATTATTTCTCAACATTCCTGGAAAGAAAAGAAAACAAGTGGTGAAGTTTAAAACAAAGGAGAAAGTAAAGTACAAGACTTGAATGGGCATCTTTTCACCCATGTGTGCTTTGCCTACTAACCAGAAGTCTTCTGAGAGTTCGGAGACTTCTGGATAGTATCGCTTCAAGCATTGAGAGTCATGATGCAAGACGACACTCCGCACCATCCCTTTTTTGTTTCTCTTATTTCTGCTTTAGTCTTGAATTCATTCCATGGTGTCCAACGTATTTACCAGAGGCATTTAATTCAAATATGTCTAATTTATTTTCTTTTTTCTTTAGTTGTTTTCAAGCTATTCCATGCATAAGTAAGGATGGATAATACATTTGATTTGAAAATCCTGAGCTTTGTTTTTGTGCTTAGTAATTTTGATTTATAAAAGTTTATAGTATATCAGAGAATCCTTGTGATAAATAAATCTATTTATCTTCTCCAATTACTTAATTGTTTGAGAATCACTATGATAAATAAATCTATTTATCTTCTCCAATTACTTAATTGTTTGAGAATCCCTGTGATAAATAAATCTACTTATCTTTTCCAATTACTTAAGTGTTTGTGAATCCCTGTGATAAATATATCTTCTCCAATTACTTCATTCCAGTTGAGCAGCAAGCAAAAGACCCTTGCAAGATGACTCCAAGTCCATGTCCTGTTGGCTTTGGCAGTTGTGAGAGATTACCAAACCGCAGCAATGGCATTGAGCTGAAGTGCATAGACAATTGTAAAACATATGGTCTGTGTCACAATAATGGAATTTGTGAGAAGGATATGACTGGTACTGCATACTGCCAGTAAGTTTTGATTATAACAATAGGATGTGACAAGAGTTGTCAGTAAGTTTTGATTATAACATTAGGATATGACAAGAGCTGCCAATAAGTTTTGATTATAACATGAGAATGTGACAAGTGTTGCCAATAAGTTTTGATCATAACATTAAAATATGACTAGTGCTGCCAATAAGTTTTGATTATAACAATAGGATGTGACAAGAGTTGCCAATACATTTTGATATGCAAGGGTCATTGAAGATTGACTGAGACTTTTATATCTCTTTAGCAATTTGACAGTACCAATAGCACCAACTCTGACAGTTTTTCAGATTATTCCCCATGTACATGTATGTACTATTGCCTTCATTGTGGCAGCTGTCTGACATTTTTCATGGGAAAAACCTGACCTACTGTCACAGCCACTGAAGGACAATGTTCTGTGGTGTTTCATCTGTCATTGCAGTAAAGATAGTAGCAGGAAACAAGTGGTGGAGTGTAACATACACTCCTACAAAGTATGGTGACAGCTTTACAAAAAAGGACAATACAAAATATTTGTTGTTTTGGCCTACGTTTAGCCTTCTTCATAACAGCATGAATAAACCATAAAATTAGTCCCGTTTCTCTAGTGACCACATCTGATTTGTTGTGAGTATCCATGTTTACAACTATTAGCATAGAATGGGAATGAAAATGTTTTGTATGCACACACATTTTCAGACATTGCTTTCAATGTGTTTAAACAAAGCAGTTGTTAATTTATTGTCATTTCATTTGTTCAGTATTGGCAACTTCTTCCACTTTTGAATTTACTTTCAGACATTTGTTTACCTTTGTTTTAATTTTGAATTGACAATCTGATTTATATTTCAGGTGTTCCAATAATTGGCTTGGATTGTTCTGTGAAAAGTTCAATGGTAATCACTTCTTATACAGCTACTACTACTACTTCAGTTACCACTACTGATACTCAAATTAAACATTTTGAAATTTGTTCTTAATTGGAATAATAATAATCTAAGTGATTTATTTGAAAATGAGTACCTACAGCTTCCTGAGTAAAGAAAGAATCTAGCACCATCTGTAGCTATGTTTAACATTGCTTTTTTGTTGACATTCATAATTGATAGCTGTGTTGAGTGTGAAGTTGAATACCTATGAGTGTGTCAAAAATGCAGAAATATCAAATACAAAAACCAAGAACCTGAGGTATAACTACAAGGCATGTTCAAATGAAGCCTGTCCAGTGACTTTATTACAAACATATGTAAGGTATATCAGCAGGTGTGACAGAATTAATTAAAGCAATTGTTATGAAGCAGGTACTCACCAGGGTTCTTAGAAAAATTGGCCATAGGCATTTAGACATGCATCCCATAGGTAGATGGTGGATGGTGTCCAACAAAAATTACTTTGGTTACTCATTGAACCATTTTGTCACTGAGGCCATAACATCTGTACCAGAGTCGAATCCTTGTCCCTTTAGAGATTTTTTTAAAGGTCTGAATAAATGAAAGTCACATGGTGATAGATTGGGGCTGTAGGCTGGGTGTTGCAGAACTTCCCACCATTTCCGTGCTAACGCTTGCTGCACAATGTTCATGACATGTGGATGGCCATTGTTGTGCAACAGAATCACACCACACGAAGCATGCCAGGTCTTTTGTTCTTGATGGTTGTATGCAGGTTGTCTAGCATGTCTTCATAGCGGATTGCATTTCTGTTCACACCAGGCTCTTTAAAGTCTGCCAATAGAAGCTCTTCATAAACCTTGGACTGATTCCGTATAACACAGGTCATTTTTCCAACTGTCTGCAATCGAGCCAATGAATGTTTTGTTGACAATGAACACATACACAATTGCACATTGGTGTGTGCTTATTATGTCAGATGTGACATCATCATGCCTCCTATGTGTGTTCACTTGGCACAGATCTGGCTGGTTTCATTTGAACACATCTTGTACCGCCATCATTACAATGACTCTAAATCAACAACTGCCATTATTCTATTACTGCTGCAACAACTGCTATTCTATTACTGCTGCTACAGCTGCTATTCTATTACTGTTGCAACAAATAGGATGACGCTTAATGTCGGTATGATTGTATTTGCGTCTACTAGTGCTTGATTTTCCCAAAAAGTAGATTTTATATTCTGTAGGCTTCTATCCATTTTACTTGATATGCTGTGAGCTTCTATCCATTTTACTTGATATGCTGTGGGCTTCTTTAAATTTTGCTTGATATGCTGTATGCTTCCTTATATTTTACTTGATATGCTATGGGATTCCTTACATTTTGTTTGAGATTCTGTGAGCATCCATATATTTTGTTTGATATGCTGTGAGCATCCATATATTCTGCTTGATATCCTTTGGGCTTCATTACATTTTACTCTAATGTGAACCCACAGAAACAACATCCCCATCAGACCAGCAAACACTCCCAAAGTATACATTCGAGTCAGAAACCACTTTCAACACAACACTTATGCCTGGTGATCTTACTCCAGAGAAGTTGGATGAAATTATCAAAAATTTTACAGAACAGGTATTTCATGGCCAGAAATTGAACATATATTTCATTGATTTTTTTCCTATTTCATCATCATCATCATGTGCCATACTGGTTGGCATAAGCAATCATGTCTTTCCATACACAATGCTTTGTATTGATTCTGTTGTTGACTGTTGTATAAAATAACAGACAATTCATTTATTGTTTAATATGTTAAAAATATAGCATATCAAATATTTCTTAGAAGTATAAGAAATATTTAATTCATTTCTTAGGATATAATAATAAATGCTTCATTGATTTATTTGAAATATAACAACAGATATTACGTTGATTAAAAAAAATCTATCTATCTTTTGGCCTGAAGATAGGACATAGGGCACAAATTCTAAACTCTCCATGTCCAACAATCTTTGCTATAAAGTGTTAGACCTTGCACATGACCTGCATAGTGTCTCTCCACGTGCTCCTGTTCTGGGCAAGCTGCTTAACAATTTTGAAATATAACAAATATTTAATAGATTTAACTTAGTATTTTTATAGGATTTTGTATAATTATAATGGTGATAACGATAAAACATTCTGTTCAACAGCTGAAGAATATCTTCAAAGACCTTCCAGGATTACAGAATGTGACAGTCGACTTCGTAGGAATTAAGTAAGTGTTTGTCAGTACCCCAGCTCATGAAACTGAAGATTTGTACAATGAAGTCTCTAACATTTCTTTACCTAAGGACCAAAGCTGTTAGCAACTCATATGATGGCTTGTGCCAGGACCCCCAACACAACACTGAACCAGAACTCTAAAATGTCATGCTGAAGTTGGGCTGTCAAGCCACAACACAGCGTATTTATGTCTAATCTAATGCTCTTTTATGCAGCAGAAGAGAGGCAAAATATGAGATTTGCTAAAAGATCTTTACAAGGATTGAAAACTGCTAGAATAAATATTTAGATAAGAGAAAGAGTAATTGGGTCAATGCTTTATGGGCTGGCTACGGCTTGAAAGTTCAATAGATAGATATATAGAATGCCCATTAATGGGCATAAGATGAAGAGGTCTGCCTTTAAGTTGTCAGGCGAACACAAGAAAGAAAAATCAAGATCCAGCCAGAGTGTGTCAGACACTGCACAAGTTTATGGGAAAAATTTGATGGGCATGCATTTGCAAGTATTGACCCTGTGACCAATTCCTCGTGTGTGATGATGTTTCTCCTATCCCTCTATCATGAAACAGTAGAAAGTCATAAATCCATCTATTTCATGGTTGGCCCTCATTTCTGATGTCTCACATTGTTTATTGAAGGCACGTTGTGCTGAATTTTTATCTTGCTTCTTTATTACGCGGTCAAACCATTTTACCTGTTGTTTCTTTATGTACTCTATGGTGGGAGTTATTCCTAGCTTTTTTCTCAGATTTCTTCGGCTTTTTCCTGTCATTCATCTAACACATTTCATCTCGGTAGTTGTTAATTTTTAAATTTATTGTTCTTGAGTTTAGGATTCGTTTGTAGGCCCTTGGAATGAAGGTTGCATTGTAGAGTGTCTGATTTGCCTCAAGATGTTACATGCTGATAGTAAGTGGTGACCAGTAAGCTTAATCTATACAGTTTAACTATACAATCTATCTATATATTACTTTATTCAGTCAATTCTACGTACAATCTATTTATGTATCACTTTTTTAATGGACAATCTTTTGTATGTATGGTCAGGGGCAAAAAGTGTACAACCGCAATGGAACTGAAGGCTGTCAGCAACTCATAGCTGATGGCTTGCACCAGGATCAGTGAACCAGAACTAGCCAGACCTTACTCCACCTCTCTGTGGTGCCCAGTAACAGACTAACATGCTTTGACTGACCATGTGATTAGGTTTGAGAAGGAAGGCAACCCATGGCTCAAAAATGTAGTGTTGAAGTTGGATGTGTTGGGCAGAAAGGTGCAGTTATCACAGCCTAGCTGCACACCACAACACATCAACACCCACTTAACATGCTTTTAAGGGCAGTTGATGAATACGTCTAATTATTCCTTTAGTCTTTGGGTGAACACAAGAAAGAGAGAAAATATGTAGTCTATTTTATGCATTTCTTTTCATACAGAGATGGGCAGCTGGTAGTAGATTATGGAGTTTCTCTTGATCCAGCTGCCTTCCCAGGACAGACACCATCTGAGATTCTAGATTCTGTGACTGATGCCCTCCAGAATAAAAGTGATATGTACAAACAGAACATTGTTATAGACAATCAGAATCCCTTGCATGACTTTGACTATGTAGATGCTGCTGGCCAAAGTAAGTACAAATGTGTGGTGAAACATAGAAATATTTAGAAATAATGTTCAGAGTATTAATATGTACTATGACAACATATCTTTTCTAATTGTTTATGGATATGTAGAAGTAACTTCTAGAAGCAAGTCACATTGAAAATAGACTATTAGAAGTAGAGAGAATTATTTAGCAGTAACTTTCCAAAGTAAACAGAATTATTTAGTAGTAACTTTTCAAAGTAAACAGAATTATTTAGAAGTAAGCAGAATTATTAAGAAGCAATTTTTGTTTAGATTAAGTAATGCAGTAATGTGTGTTGTAATGCAGAAGTTCTATAGAATTTAGCAAAAAAAAACTGCAGATTTTATATGTGAGCACAAAGCAGCACACTTTTCTGTCTCCAAAAAAGAATGGAAAAGTTAATTTTTACAATTATTTTACAGTTGAACTTGCTGCGTCGGATCCCTGCAAGACACAACCTTGTTCAGTTGGCTATGGTAACTGCCGAGCTGATAACCCCATCTCAGTCAAATGTATCCACAACTGCAACACGATCCCTGCGTGTCAGAATGGTAGAACTTGTCGTCTCAAACCATCAGGAGAAGCATTTTGCGAGTAAGTATTTTATTCTCATTGGCTGACAATTGAGCAATGGTTTTCAACATTTTGTGACATGTAGCTCACCGAATGGTTGAAATGTTCAAAGCACTTTTAAATAGCTAAAATTTTTTCCTGTTATTTTTGTCTTGTCCTTTTTTCGCTGTTTCCACTTTGTGAAATTATTTATGAATTGTGTGGCAGTGCTGTTGAATTGGGTGGCACTGCTGTGCACTTATTAGTGTATTGTGTGGCACTGCTGTGCACATGGTATTGAATTATGTGGTGCTGCTGCGCACCTATTAGTGAGTTGTTTGGGACAACAACAAGACGGCACATAGGGCGTAAATTCTACTCTTGTATCTGATGATCTTTCAACTATCAGACCGTGCACAGGACCTGCATTGTGTTTCATCACACGGTTTTGTTCTGGGCGGGTTGCTCATTCTCGACAAGGGAGCTGATGCCTGCTGTTGTTGGCTCTCACTTCTGTATACACTTTTAGTGTTTTTCTAGGACAGTCTCTTTTCCTTTTACACTCTGGATGCCATTGGAGGGCCTGCTTTGAGATTCTTATGTTGTCTCTTCTCATCACATGGCCAACGTATGACCACATTCTTCTCTCGATTATAGTTGATCATTTTGGATGCTTTGTTATTTCTCTTATTTTTGCACAAGGCTTAAATTCATTCTAAGGTACATAAAGTATTTTCCTGAGGTATTTGTTTTCAAATGCATCCAGTTTATTTTCTATTTGTTTAGATGTTTTGCAGCTCTTGCATGCATAAGTAAGGGTGGATAATACATTTTATTTGAAAATCCTGAGCAGCAGGTTTTGTTATCATTGATTCATAAAAATGGTTCTTCTCTTCTGTTGTGTAGCTGTACAGAAGTTAGGTCTCAAAATAACTGCTCAGAGAGAGAACAAAGAACAACCTAAAGATGAAAAAGAAATCACTTGTATCGATCTTACTACAACTCATTACTACTACTACTACTACAATTCCTATTATTACTAGTACTACAACTACCACCACTCCTATTGTTATATTGCTAAACTTACTACTTCTGCTACTGCTACTATTACTACAACTGTTACAACTGCTGCTACTACTACAACTACTACTGCTACTGCTATTAATATTATAACTGCAACAAATATAACTACTGCTACTACAACAAATATAACTACTGCTACTACAATACTATTACATGCTACTACTATTTCTATGCTTCTTCTTCTACTAACACTACCACAGCATCTATTACTACCAACATCATCTCAATGCCAATAGATGTCACACATGTAGCTCATCATAAGTTTTTTTTTCTAAGCAAGCTTTTCATTCTCAGATTAACAGACTTGTATGACAAGGAAGTGGTGCCAGAGTTTGAGATTAAATCTGTAATCCAGATTGACACAAATCTCACGAATGCTGACCTTGACCATAAGAAAAAAGAAGAAATAGCAGACAAGTTGAAAGAGCAGGTTTGTATATATTATACCTCCTACCATATCCTTTTTTCTTACCAATTAATCCTTATCTTTCTCTCCCCACCTCTCCAAACTACCTTTCAATCTACATTTTTTCTCTTATAGTTTTTCCTCTTATCTCCTTCATCACTCACTTCTTTATACTTCTTTCACTTTCTCCCATTCACTCTCTACTGGTGTTCACCTCCCTGTGTCTTGAAGTCAAGGCACATGATAAAAGGGTAAGAGCCGTTGACTAAACATCAACATAGACAGAGAATTTTGAGGGCTGGGTAGTCTAGAGATACGACGTCATCCTCAGGACAGGAAGGACCCAGGTTCAAAGGTATGAGGATGTTACCAGCCAAGAGATGACAATCACTTTCTTTGAACTTATTAATGTTAACGTCTAGTGGTGTGGCCATCACCAGTACCAAATCGGGCAAGTTGTATGGAGATGTTACCAGCCTTGAGATGACCAGCACTTTCTTCAACCTTATTAATGTTGATATCTAAAGATGTGTGCAGATGAAGTATCACTTTCTGTTCCACTTTCAAGTTATATCTTTCTTTTCTTTCTCTGTGCTAATTGTAAACCAAATGGACCAACCAAACTGTCTGTTCAGCCGAGAGTGAATGTGTATATACAATAGATCAGTACATCAGTTTGAGTGATTGAAACAAATTTGATTTTACAACTCCATTAAAATGCATTTCATAGTGACGCATATATGAAGTTAATTTTAATCATAGTGAAAGATTATGTTAATGTATTTTTTATTTTCTTGTTTGGAATTAATGTTTATATGTTAATTTTGTAGTCAAATTTTAATGGAACACTTTTTTAAAATGCCTTGCATGTTTCATATGACATTAATTTGATATGATAAATTTATTTTGGTAGCTCATTGACATATTCAAAGATGTTCCTGGCTTCAAGGATGTTACTGTTGACCCACATCAAATATCAGTTATGTAAGTATTTCCTCCACATTAAATTCATTAGCATACATGATCATAAAGTGCATCTCTATTATCTTATTTATAAACCTCTCGTCTGTCTCTTTTGCTTCTTCATTCATACTAAGACTCCATGTTAGTGAGGCCATATCTAGGCCATTGGGCAGCTTAAGCCTTCACAGTCGTCGACTATGGTATAAGGTCATCACTACAGATTGCTAGCTTCTCCTTTGGTATAAGGTCATCACTAGAGAGTACCAGCCTCTACTATGGTGTAAGGTCACCACTAGAGATTACTAGCCTCTACTGTGATATAGAAGATCATCACTAAAGATTGCCAGCCTCTACTATTGTATAAGGTCACCACTAGAGATTACCTGCCTCTACTGTGATATAGATCATCACTAGAAATTACCAGCCTCTACTATGGTTTAAGGTCATCACTACAGAGTACCAGCCTCTACTATGGTTTAAGGTCATCACTAGAAATTACCAGCCTCTACTATGGTATAAGGTCATCACTAGAAATTACCAGCCTCTACTATGGTTTAAGGTCATCACTAGTGAGTACCAGCCTCTGCTATGGTTTATAAGGTCATCACTAAAGTTGATTTATGTTATCTTTGTCATTAATTTTGAACAGTCAACTGTTTGGATTGGTTTTCCTTAACATTTTTTCTGGGTTATTAAGCTATTAATGGGCACAATACTGACCACATTACTCCAAAATCATGTGCCGCAGATCTATACAAAATATAGGTGCTAATACAATATTAACTATACACAACCAGACGTTATGAGCTCTTTTATTTTATATTTTTAAAATTAATAATTTATAAGTGATCAATATGGAATGAGTTCAAGACTAATGTAGAAATAAGAGAAAATAGAAAGCATCCAAAAATATCAACTATAATCATAGAAAAGAAGAAGGTGGTCATATATTGGCCATGTGATGAGAAGGAACAACTAAAGAATTTAAAAGCAGCCCTCAAATGGGAACCAGAGGGTAAAAGGAAAAGAAGTGGCTGACCTAGAGAAACACTAACAATAACTTTAATGTAAGAGGCATCTACATGAGGCATCAGCTCCCTTGCTGAGATTGAACCACTCAGCTAGAACAGAGCCATGTGGTGAGACACAATGCAGATCCTGTGCAAGGTCTGACTGTTAAAAGATTGTGAGACAGAAAACAGTCAAGAATTTCTGCCCTATGTACCGTCTTTGGCTCAAAAGGACAATAGATAGACAGATATATATATATAAGTGACATTTGCCTTATATAATGATGCATGTTTGTGTTGATGATTCTTGTTTTCCTCATCATTCCACAGAGATGGCCAAGTGGTTGCCCCATGGGTAGTTTCCATAGATGGTGGGAATCCAATATTTTCTGGCATGAATGGAACAGAAGTTAGAGGGACGGTAGAGGACGCATTGAAAAAAGCTGAGGAATCTTTCAAGAGTAACATCACCCTGGAAGGCAAACATCCATTGGATGATTTTAATTCTAAAGAAGCTGCAGATCAAGGTATATATTTCTTGCTTATTTGTTTCTTTAACATTATTTCTCAACATTCCTGGAAAGAAAAGAAAACAAGTGGTGAAGTTTAAAACAAAGGAGAAAGTAAAGTACAAGACTTGAATGGGCATCTTTTCACCCATGTGTGCTTTGCCTACTAACCAGAAGTCTTCTGAGAGTTCGAGACTTCTGGATAGTATCGCTTCAAGCATTGAGAGTCATGATGCAAGGCGACACTCCGCACCATCCCTTTTTTGTTTCTCTTATTTCTGCTTTAGTCTTGAATTCATTCCATGGTGTCCAACGTATTTACCAGAGGCATTTAATTCAAATATGTCTAATTTATTTTCTTTTTTCTTTAGTTGTTTTCAAGCTCTTCCATGCATAAGTAAGGATGGATAATACATTTGATTTGAAAATCCTGAGCTCTGTTTTTGTGCTTAGTAATTTGGATTTATAAAAGTTTATAGTATATCAGATATCAGAGAATACTTGTGATAAATAAATCTATTTATCTTCTCCAATTACTTAATTGTTTGAGAATCACTATGATAAATAAATCTATTTATCTTCTCCAATTACTTAATTGTTTGAGAATCCCTGTGATAAATAAATCTACTTATCTTTTCCAATTACTTAAGTGTTTGTGAATCCCTGTGATAAATATATCTTCTCCAATTACTTTATTCCAGTTGAGCAGCAAGCAAAAGACCCTTGCAAGATGACTCCAAGTCCATGTCCTGTTGGCTTTGGCAGTTGTGAGAGATTACCAAACCGCGGCAATGGCATTGAGCTGAAGTGCATAGACAATTGTAAAATATATGGTCTGTGTCACAATAATGGAATTTGTGAGAAGGATATGACTGGTACTGCATACTGCCAGTAAGTTTTGATTATGACAATAGGATGTGACAAGAGTTGTCAGTAAGTTTTGATTATAACATTAGGATATGACAAGAGCTGCCAATAAGTTTTGATTATAACATGAGAATGTGACAAGTGTTGCCAATAAGTTTTGATCATAACATTAAAATATGACTAGTGCTGCCAATAAGTTTTGATTATAACAATAGGATGTGACAAGAGTTGCCAATACATTTTGATATGCAAGGGTCATTGAAGATTGACTGAGACTTTTATATCTCTTTAGCAATTTGACAGTACCAATAGCACCAACTCTGACAGTTTTTCAGATTATTCCCCATGTACATTTATGTACTATTGCCTTCATTGTGGCAGCTGTCTGACATTTTTCATGGGAAAAACCTGACCTACTGTCACAGCCACTGAAGGACAATGTTCTGTGGTGTTTCATCTGTCATTGCAGTAAAGATAGTAGCAGGAAACAAGTGGTGGAGTGTAACATACACTCCTACAAAGTATGGTGACAGCTTTACAAAAAAGGACAATACAAAATATTTGTTGTTTTGGCCTACGTTTAGCCTTCTTCATAACAGCATGAATAAACCATAAAATTAGTCCCGTTTCTCTAGTGACCACATCTGATTTGTTGTGAGTATCCATGTTTACAACTATTAGCATAGAATGGGAATGAAAATGTTTTGTATGCACACACATTTTCAGACATTGCTTTCAATGTGTTTAAACAAAGCAGTTGTTAATTTATTGTCATTTCATTTGTTCAGTATTGGCAACTTCTTCCACTTTTGAATTTACTTTCAGACATTTGTTTACCTTTGTTTTAATTTTGAATTGACAATCTGATTTATATTTCAGGTGTTCCAATAATTGGCTTGGATTGTTCTGTGAAAAGTTCAATGGTAATCACTTCTTATACAGCTACTACTACTACTTCAGTTACCACTACTGATACTCAAATTAAACATTTTGAAATTTGTTCTTAATTGGAATAATAATAATCTAAGTGATTTATTTGAAAATGAGTACCTACAGCTTCCTGAGTAAAGAAAGAATCTAGCACCATCTGTAGCTATGTTTAACATTGCTTTTTTGTTGACATTCATAATTGATAGCTGTGTTGAGTGTGAAGTTGAATACCTATGAGTGTGTCAAAAATGCAGAAATATCAAATACAAAAACCAGAACCTGAGGTATAACTACAAGGCATGTTCAAATGAAGCCTGTCCAGTGACTTTATTACAAACATATGTAAGGTATATCAGCAGGTGTGACAGAATTAATTAAAGCAATTGTTATGAAGCAGGTACTCACCAGGGTTCTTAGAAAAATTTGCCATAGGCATTTAGACATGCATCCCATGGGTAGATGGTGGATGGTGTCCAACAAAAATTACTTTGGTTACTCATTGAACCATTTTGTCACTGAGGCCATAACATCTGTACCAGAGTCGAATCCTTGTCCCTTTAGAGATTTTTTTAAAGGTCTGAATAAATGAAAGTCACATGGTGATAGATTGGGGCTGTAGGCTGGGTGTTGCAGAACTTCCCACCATTTCCTTGCTAACGCTTGC
Organism: Megaustenia siamemsis; assembly: GCA_032433765.1. Classification (NCBI taxonomy): domain Eukaryota; kingdom Metazoa; phylum Mollusca; class Gastropoda; order Stylommatophora; family Ariophantidae; genus Megaustenia; species Megaustenia siamemsis. Next base: position 49,673,666 of record JAVIAB010000145.1, read on the forward strand.
TGCACAATGTTCATGACATGTGGATGGCCATTGTTGTGCAACAGAATCACACCACACGAAGCATGCCAGGTCTTTTGTTCTTGATGGTTGTATGCAGGTTGTCTAGCATGTCTTCATAGCGGATTGCATTTCTGTTCACACCAGGCTCTTTAAAGTCTGCCAATAGAAGCTCTTCATAAACCTTGGACTGATTCCGTATCACACAGGTCATTTTTCCAACTGTCTGCAATCGAGCCAATGAATGTTTTGTTGACAATGAACACATACACAATTGCACATTGGTGTGTGCTTATTATGTCAGATGTGACATCATCATGCCTCCTATGTGTGTTCACTTGGCACAGATCTGGCTGGTTTCATTTGAACACATCTTGTACCGCCATCATTACAATGACTCTAAATCAACAACTGCCATTATTCTATTACTGCTGCAACAACTGCTATTCTATTACTGCTGCTACAGCTGCTATTCTATTACTGTTGCAATAAATATCTATCTATCTATTGACCTTACCATAGGGCGTAGACCAAGATACACCTTCTCCTATATGAATTTTGTTCTAGCATTCTTTAAAGATATTTATCAAATCTCGCCATCTGTCTCTGTTCTGTGCAGTTCTATCTCATTAGCCGATTCCTGCTGCTCTTGCTCTATGTTCTTCTCAGTGTCTCCCTGACTGTTGTTTCCATATGAGGGCTTGCTTTGCTATTCGATTATTATCTCTTCTCATCACATGTCCAACGTATGACCATCGTCTTTATTACTGAAGATATTAGTGGTTGATTGGCGATTTCTCTAATTTCCTCGTTTGTTTTGAATTCGTTCTGGATAGTTACAGATTTGTTGCAACAAATAGGATGACGCTTAATGTCGGTATGATTGTATTTGCGTCTACTAGTGCTTGATTTTCCCAAAAAGTAGATTTTATATTCTGTAGGCTTCTATCCATTTTACTTGATATGCTGTGAGCTTCTATCCATTTTACTTGATATGCTGTGGGCTTCTTTAAATTTTGCTTGATATGCTGTATGCTTCCTTATATTTTACTTGATATGCTATGGGATTCCTTACATTTTGTTTGAGATTCTGTGAGCATCCATATATTTTGTTTGATATGCTGTGAGCATCCATATATTCTGTTTGATATGCTGTAAGCATCCATAAATTTTGCTTGATATCCTTTGGGCTTCATTACATTTTACTCTAATGTGAACCCACAGAAACAACATCCCCATCAGACCAGCAAACACTCCCAAAGTATACATTCGAGTCAGAAACCACTTTCAACACAACACTTATGCCTGGTGATCTTACTCCAGAGAAGTTGGATGAAATTATCAAAAATTTTACAGAACAGGTATTTCATGGCCAGAAATTGAACATATATTTCATTGATTTTTTTCCTATTTCATCATCATCATCATGTGCCATACTGGTTGGCATAAGCAATCATGTCTTTCCATACACAATGCTTTGTATTGATTCTGTTGTTGACTGTTGTATAAAGTAACAGACAATTCATTTATTGTTTAATATGTTAAAAATATAGCATATCAAATATTTCTTAGAAGTATAAGAAATATTTAATTCATTTCTTAGGATATAATAATAAATGCTTCATTGATTTATTTGAAATATAACAACAGATATTACGTTGATTAAAAAAAATCTATCTATCTTTTGGCCTGAAGATAGGACATAGGGCACAAATTCTAAACTCTCCATGTCCAACAATCTTTGCTATAAAGTGTTAGACCTTGCACATGACCTGCATAGTGTCTCTCCACGTGCTCCTGTTCTGGGCAAGCTGCTTAACAATTTTGAAATATAACAAATATTTAATAGATTTAACTTAGTATTTTTATAGGATTTTGTATAATTATAATGGTGATAACGATAAAACATTCTGTTCAACAGCTGAAGAATATCTTCAAAGACCTTCCAGGATTACAGAATGTGACAGTCGACTTCGTAGGAATTAAGTAAGTGTTTGTCAGTACCCCAGCTCATGAAACTGAAGATTTGTACAATGAAGTCTCTAACATTTCTTTACCTAAGGACCAAAGCTGTTAGCAACTCATATGATGGCTTGTGCCAGGACCCCCAACACAACACTGAACCAGAACTCTAAAATGTCATGCTGAAGTTGGGCTGTCAAGCCACAACACAGCGTATTTATGTCTAATCTAATGCTCTTTTATGCAGCAGAAGAGAGGCAAAATATGAGATTTGCTAAAAGATCTTTACAAGGATTGCAAACTGCTAGAATAAATATTTAGATAAGAGAAAGAGTAATTGGGTCAATGCTTTATGGGCTGGCTACGGCTTGAAAGTTCAATAGATAGATATATAGAATGCCCATTAATGGGCATAAGATGAAGAGGTCTGCCTTTAAGTTGTCAGGCGAACACAAGAAAGAAAAATCAAGATCCAGCCAGAGTGTGTCAGACACTGCACAAGTTTATGGGAAAAATCTGATGGGCATGCATTTGCAAGTATTGACCCTGTGACCAGTTCCTCATGTGTGATGATGTTTCTCCTATCCCTCTATCATGAAACAGTAGAAAGTCATAAATCCATCTATTTCATGGTTCGCCCTCATTTCTGATGTCTCACATTGTTTATTGAAGGCACGTTGTGCTGAATTTTTATCTTGCTCCTTTATTACGCGGTCAAACCATTTTAACTGTTGTTTCTTTATGTACTCTATGGTGGGAGTTATTCCTAGCTTTTTTCTCAGATTTCTTCGGCTTTTTCCTGTCATTCATCTAACACATTTCATCTCGGTAGTTGTTAATTTTTAAATTTATTGTTCTTGAGTCTAGGATTCGTTTGTAGGCCCTTGGAATGAAGGTTGCGTTGTAGAGTGTCTGATTTGCCTCAAGATGTTACATGCTGATAGTAAGTGGTGACCAGTAAGCTTAATCTATACAGTTTAACTATACAATCTATCTATATATTACTTTATTCAGTCAATTCTACGTACAATCTATTTATGTATCACTTTTTTAATGGACAATCTTTTGTATGTATGGTCAGGGGCAAAAAGTGTACAACCGCAATGGAACTGAAGGCTGTCAGCAACTCATAGCTGATGGCTTGCACCAGGATCAGTGAACCAGAATTAGCCAGACCTTACTCCACCTCTCTGTGGTGCCCAGTAACAGACTAACATGCTTTGACTGACCATGTGATTAGGTTTGAGAAGGAAGGCAACCCATGGCTCAAAAATGTAGTGTTGAAGTTGGATGTGTTGGGCAGAAAGGTGCAGTTATCACAGCCTAGCTGCACACCACAACACATCAACACCCACTTAACATGCTTTTAAGGGCAGTTGATGAATACGTCTAATTATTCCTTTAGTCTTTGGGTGAACACAAGAAAGAGAGAAAATATGTAGTCTATTTTATGCATTTCTTTTCATACAGAGATGGGCAGCTGGTAGTAGATTATGGAGTTTCTCTTGATCCAGCTGCCTTCCCAGGACAGACACCATCTGAGATTCTAGATTCTGTGACTGATGCCCTCCAGAATAAAAGTGATATGTACAAACAGAACATTGTTATAGACAATCAGAATCCCTTGCATGACTTTGACTATGTAGATGCTGCTGGCCAAAGTAAGTACAAATGTGTGGTGAAACATAGAAATATTTAGAAATAATGTTCAGAGTATTAATATGTACTATGACAACATATCTTTTCTAATTGTTTATGGATATGTAGAAGTAACTTCTAGAAGCAAGTCACATTGAAAATAGACTATTAGAAGTAGAGAGAATTATTTAGCAGTAACTTTCAAAAGTAAACAGAATTATTTAGTAGTAACTTTTCAAAGTAAACAGAATTATTTAGAAGTAAGCAGAATTATTTAGAAGCAATTTTTGTTTAGATTAAGTAATGCAGTAATGTGTGTTGTAATGCAGAAGTTCTATAGAATTTAGCAAAAAAAAACTGCAGATTTTATATGTGAGCACAAAGCAGCACACTTTTCTGTCTCCAAAAAAGAATGGAAAAGTTAATTTTTACAATTATTTTACAGTTGAACTTGCTGCGTCGGATCCCTGCAAGACACAACCTTGTTCAGTTGGCTATGGTAACTGCCGAGCTGATAATCCCATCTCAGTCAAATGTATCCACAACTGCAACACGATCCCTGCGTGTCAGAATGGTAGAACTTGTCGTCTCAAACCATCAGGAGAAGCATTTTGCGAGTAAGTATTTTATTCTCATTGGCTGATGATTGAGCAATGGTTTTCAACATTTTGTGACATGTAGCTCACCGAATGGTTGAAATGTTCAAAGCACTTTTAAATAGCTAAAATTTTTCTCTGTTATTTTTGTCTTGTCCTTTTTCCGCTGTTTCCACTTTGTGAAATTATTTGTGAATTGTGTGGCAGTGCTGTTGAATTGGGTGGCACTGCTGTGCACTTATTAGTGTATTGTGTGGCACTGCTGTGCACATGGTATTGAATTATGTGGTGCTGCTGCACAACTATTAGTGAGTTGTTTGGGACAACAACAAGACGGCACATAGGGCATAAATTCTACTCTTGTATCTGATGATCTTTCAACTATCAGACCGTGCACAGGACCTGCATTGTGTTTCATCACACGGTTTTGTTCTGGGCGGGTTGCTCATTCTCGACAAGGGAGCTGATGCCTGCTGTTGTTGGCTCTCACTTCTGTATACACTTTTAGTGTTTTTCTAGGACAGTCTCTTTTCCTTTTACACTCTGGATGCCATTGGAGGGCCTGCTTTGAGATTCTTATGTTGTCTCTTCTCATCACATGGCCAACATATGACCACATTCTTCTCTCGATTATAGTTGATCATTTTGGATGCTTTGTTATTTCTCTTATTTTTGCACAAGGCTTAAATTCATTCTAAGGTACATAAAGTATTTTCCTGAGGTATTTGTTTTCAAATGCATCCAGTTTATTTTCTATTTGTTTAGATGTTTTGCAGCTCTTGCATGCATAAGTAAGGGTGGATAATACATTTTATTTGAAAATCCTGAGCAGCAGGTTTTGTTATCATGGATTCATAAAAATGGTTCTTCTCTTCTGTTGTGTAGCTGTACAGAAGTTAGGTCTCAAAATAACTGCTCAGAGAGAGAACAAAGAACAACCTAAAGATGAAAAAGAAATCACTTTTATCGATCTTACTACAACTCATCACTACTACTACTACTACAATTCCTATTATTACTAGTACTACAACTACCACCACTCCTATTGTTATATTGCTAAACTTACTACTTCTGCTACTGCTACTATTACTACAACTGTTACAACTGCTGCTACTACTACAACTACTACTGCTACTGCTATTAATATTATAACTGCAACAAATATAACTACTGCTACTACAACAAATATAACTACTGCTACTACAATACTATTACATGCTACTACTATTTCTATGCTTCTTCTTCTACTAACACTACCACAGCATCTACAATGCCAATAGATGTCACACATGTAGCTCATCATAAGTTTTTTTTTCTAAGCAAGCTTTTCATTCTCAGATTAACAGACTTGTATGACAAGGAAGTGGTGCCAGAGTTTGAGATTAAATCTGTAATCCAGATTGACACAAATCTCACGAATGCTGACCTTGACCATAAGAAAAAAGAAGAAATAGCAGACAAGTTGAAAGAGCAGGTTTGTATATATTATACCTCCTACCATATCCTTTTTTCTTACCAATTAATCCTTATCTTTCTCTCCCCACCTCTCCAAACTACCTTTCAATCTACATTTTTTCTCTTATAGTTTTTCCACTTATCTCCTTCATCACTCACTTCTTTATACTTCTTTCACTTTCTCCCATTCACTCTCTACTGGTGTTCACCTCCCTGTGTCTTGAAGTCAAGGCACATGATAAAAGGGTAAGAGCCGTTGACTAAACATCAACATAGACAGAGAATTTTGAGGGCTGGGTAGTCTAGAGATACGACGTCATCCTCAGGACAGGAAGGACCCAGGTTCAAAGGTATGAGGATGTTACCAGCCAAGAGATGACAATCACTTTCTTTGAACTTATTAATGTTAACGTCTAGTGGTGTGGCCATCACCAGTACCAAATCGGGCAAGTTGTATGGAGATGTTACCAGCCTTGAGATGACCAGCACTTTCTTCAACCTTATTAATGTTGATATCTAAAGATGTGTGCAGATGAAGATTCACTTTCTGTTCCACTTTCAAGTTATATCTTTCTTTTCTTTCTCTGTGCTAATTGTAAACCAAATGGACCAACCAAACTGTCTGTTCAGCCGAGAGTGAATGTGTATATACAATAGATCAGTACATCAGTTTGAGTGATTGAAACAAATTTGATTTTGCAACTCCATTAAAATGCATTTCATAGTGACGCATATTGAAGTTAATTTTAATCATAGTGAAAGATTATGTTAATGTATTTTTTATTTTCTTGTTTGGTATTAATGTTTATATGTTAATTTTGTAGTCAAATTTTAATGGAACACTTTTTTAAAATGCCTTGCATGTTTCATATGACATTAATTTGATATGATAAATTTATTTTGGTAGCTCATTGACATATTCAAAGATGTTCCTGGCTTCAAGGATGTTACTGTTGACCCACATCAAATATCAGTTATGTAAGTATTTCCTCCACATTAAATTCATTAGCATACATGATCATAAAGTCCATCTCTATTATCTTATTTATAAACCTCTTGTCTGTCTCTTTTGCTTCTTCATTCATACTAAGACTCCATGTTAGTGAGGCCATATCTAGGCCATTGGGCAGCTTAAGCCTTCACAGTCGTCGACTATGGTATAAGGTCATCACTACAGATTGCTAGCTTCTCCTTTGGTATAAGTTCATCACTAGAGAGTACCAGCCTCTACTATGGTGTAAGGTCACGGCTAGAGATTACTTGCCTCTACTGTGATATAGAAAATCATCACTAAAGATTGCCAGCCTCTACTATTGTATAAGGTCACCACTAGAGATTACCTGCCTCTACTGTGATATAGATCATCACTAGAAATTACCAGCCTCTACTATGGTTTAAGGTCATCACTAGAGAGTACCAGCCTCTACTATGGTTTAAGGTCATCACTAGAAATTACCAGCCTCTACTATGGTATAAGGTCATCACTAGAAATTACCAGCCTCTACTATGGTTTAAGGTCATCACTAGTGAGTACCAGCCTCTGCTATGGTTTATAAGGTCATCACTAAAGTTGATTTATGTTATCTTTGTCATTAATTTTGAACAGTCAACTGTTTGGATTGGTTTTCCTTAACATTTTTTCTGGGTTATTAAGCTATAAATGGGCACAATACTGACCACATTACTCCAAAATCATGTGCCGCAGATCTATACAAAATATAGGTGCTAATACAATATTAACTATACACAACCAGACGTTATGAGCTCTTTTATTTTATATTTTTAAAATTAATAATTTATAAGTGATCAATATGGAATGAGTTCAAGACTAATGTAGAAATAAGAGAAAATAGAAAGCATCCAAAAATATCAGTTATAATCATAGAAAAGAAGAAGGTGGTCATATATTGGCCATGTGATGAGAAGGAACAACTAAAGAATTTAAAAGCAGCCCTCAAATGGGAACCAGAGGGTAAAAGGAAAAGAAGTGGCTGACCTAGAGAAACACTAACAATAACTTTAATGTAAGAGGCATCTACATGAGGCATCAGCTCCCTTGCTGAGATTGAACCACTCAGCTAGAACAGAGCCATGTGGTGAGACACAATGCAGATCCTGTGCAAGGTCTGACTGTTAAAAGATTGTGAGACAGAAAACAGTCAAGAATTTCTGCCCTATGTACCATCTTTGGCTCAAAAGGACAATAGATAGACAGATATATATATATAAGTGACATTTGCCTTATATAATGATGCATGTTTGTGTTGATGATTCTTGTTTTCCTCATCATTCCACAGAGATGGCCAAGTGGTTGCCCCATGGGTAGTTTCCATAGATGGTGGGAATCCAATATTTTCTGGCATGAATGGAACAGAAGTTAGAGAGACGGTAAAGGACGCATTGAAAAAAGCTGAGGAATCTTTCAAGAGTAACATCACCCTGGAAGGCAAACATCCATTGGATGATTTTAATTCTAAAGAAGCTGCAGATCAAGGTATATATTTCTTGCTTATTTGTTTCTTTAACATTATTTCTCAACATTCCTGGAAAGAAAAGAAAACAAGTGGTGAAGTTTTAAAACAAAGGAGAAAGTGAAGTACAAGACTTGAATGGGCATCTTTTCACCCATGTGTGCTTTGCCTACTAACCAGAAGTCTTCTGAGAGTTTGAAGACTTCTGGATAGTATCGCTTCAAGCATTGAGAGTCATGATGCAAGGCGACACTCCGCACCATCCCTTTTTTGTTTCTCTTATTTCTGCTTTAGTCTTGAATTCATTCCATGGTGTCCAACGTATTTACCAGAGGCATTTAATTCAAATATGTCTAATTTATTTTCTTTTTTCTTTAGTTGTTTTCAAGCTCTTCCATGCATAAGTAAGGATGGATAATACATTTGATTTGAAAATCCTGAGCTTTGTTTTTGTGCTTAGTAATTTTGATTTATAAAAGTTTATAGTATATTAGATATCAGAGAATACTTGTGATAAATAAATCTATTTATCTTCTCCAATTACTTAATTGTTTGAGAATCCCTGTGATAAATAAATCTACTTATCTTTTCCAATTACTTAAGTGTTTGTGAATCCCTGTGATAAATATATCTTCTCCAATTACTTTATTCAAGTTGAGCAGCAAGCAAAAGACCCTTGCAAGATGACTCCAAGTCCATGTCCTGTTGGCTTTGGCAGTTGTGAGAGATTACCAAACCGCGGCAATGGCATTGAGCTGAAGTGCATAGACAATTGTAAAACATATGGTCTGTGTCACAATAATGGAATTTGTGAGAAGGATATGACTGGTACTGCATACTGCCAGTAAGTTTTGATTATAACAATAGGATGTGACAAGAGTTGTCAGTAAGTTTTGATTATAACATTAGGATATGACAAGAGCTGCCAATAAGTTTTGATTATAACATGAGAATGTGACAAGTGTTGCCAATAAGTTTTGATCATAACATTAAAATATGACTAGTGCTGCCAATAAGTTTTGATTATAACAATAGGATGTGACAAGAGTTGCCAATACATTTTGATATGCAAGGGTCATTGAAGATTGACTGAGACTTTTATATCTCTTTAGCAATTTGACAGTACCAATAGCACCAACTCTGACAGTTTTTCAGATTATTCCCCATGTACATGTATGTACTATTGCCTTCATTGTGGCAGCTGTCTGACATTTTTCATGGGAAAAACCTGACCTACTGTCACAGCCACTGAAGGACAATGTTCTGTGGTGTTTCATCTGTCATTGCAGTAAAGATAGTAGCAGGAAACAAGTGGTGGAGTGTAACATACACTCCTACAAAGTATGGTGACAGCTTTACAAAAAAGGACAATACAAAATATTTGTTGTTTTGGCCTACGTTTAGCCTTCTTCATAACAGCATGAATAAACCATAAAATTAGTCCCGTTTCTCTAGTGACCACATCTGATTTGTTGTGAGTATCCATTTTTACAACTATTAGCATAAAATGGGAATGAAAATGTTTTGTATGCACACACATTTTCAGACATTGCTTTCAATGTGTTTAAACAAAGCAGTTGTTAATTTATTGTCATTTCATTTGTTCAGTATTGGCAACTTCTTCCACTTTTGAATTTACTTTCAGACATTTGTTTACCTTTGTTTTAATTTTGAATTGACAATCTGATTTATATTTCAGGTGTTCCAATAATTGGCTTGGATTGTTCTGTGAAAAGTTCAATGGTAATCACTTCTTATACAGCTACTACTACTACTTCAGTTACCACTACTGATACTCAAATTAAACATTTTGAAATTTGTTCTTAATTGGAATAATAATAATCTAAGTGATTTATTTGAAAATGAGTACCTACAGCTTCCTGAGTAAAGAAAGAATCTAGCACCATCTGTAGCTATGTTTAACATTGCTTTTTTGTTGACATTCATAATTGATAGCTGTGTTGAGTGTGAAGTTGAATACCTATGAGTGTGTCAAAAATGCAGAAATATCAAATACAAAAACGCAGAACCTGAGGTATAACTACAAGGCATGTTCAAATGAAGCCTGTCCAGTGACTTTATTACAAACATATGTAAGGTATATCAGCAGGTGTGACAGAATTAATTAAAGCAATTGTTATGAAGCAGGTACTCACCAGGGTTCTTAGAAAAATTTGCCATAGGCATTTAGACATGCATCCCATAGGTAGATGGTGGATGGTGTCCAACAAAAATTACTTTGGTTACTCATTGAACCATTTTGTCACAGAGGCCATAACATCTGTACCAGAGTCGAATCCTTGTCCCTTTAGAGATTTTTTTAAAGGTTTGAATAAATGAAAGTCACATGGTGATAAATTGGGGCTGTAGGCTGGGTGTTGCAGAACTTCCCACCATTTCCTTGCTAACGCTTGCTGCACAATGTTCATGACATGTGGATGGCCATTGTTGTGCAACAGAATCACACCACACGAAGCATGCCAGGTCTTTGGTTCTTGATGGTTGTATGCAGGTTGTCTAGCATGTCTTCATAGCAGATTGCATTTCTGTTCACACCAGGCTCTTTAAAGTCTGCCAATAGAAGCTCTTCATAAACCTTGGACTGATTCCGTATAACACAGGTCATTTTTCCAACTGTCTGCAATCGAGCCAATGAATGTTTTGTTGACAATGAACACATACACAATTGCACATTGGTGTGTGCTTATTATGTCAGATGTGACATCATCATGCCTCCTATGTGTGTTCACTTGGCACAGATCTGGCTGGTTTCATTTGAACACATCTTGTACCGCCATCATTACAATGACTCTAAATCAACAACTGCCATTATTCTATTACTGCTGCAACAACTGCTATTCTATTACTGCTGCTACAGCTGCTATTCTATTACTGTTGCAACAAATATCTATCTATCTATTGACCTTTCGAGCCGTAACCGGCCCATAGGGCGTAGACCAAGATACACCTTCTCCTATATGAATTTTTGTTCTAGCAGTTTTCTTTTAAAGATATTTTATCAAATCTCGCCATCTGTCTCTGTTCTGTGCAAGCAGTTCTATCTCATTGAGGGAGCCGATTCCTGCTGCTCTTGCCTCTCTCATCAATGTTCTTCTCAGTGTCTCCCTGGGTCTTCCTCTTTTTCTTTTACCTGTTGTTTCCCATATGAGGGCTTGCTTTGCTATTCGATTATTATCTCTTCTCATCACATGTCCAACGTATGACCATCGTCTTTTCTTTATTACTGAAGATATTAGTGGTTGATTGGCGATTTCTCTAATTTCCTCGTTTGTTTTGAATTCGTTCTGGATAGTTACAGATTTGTTGCAACAAATAGGATGACGCTTAATGTCGGTATGATTGTATTTGCGTCTACTAGTGCTTGATTTTCCCAAAAAGTAGATTTTATATTCTGTAGGCTTCTATCCATTTTACTTGATATGCTGTGAGCTTCTATCCATTTTACTTGATGTGCTGTGGGCTTCTTTAAATTTTGCTTGATATGCTGTATGCTTCCTTATATTTTACTTGATATGCTATGGGATTCCTTACATTTTGTTTGAGATTCTGTGAGCATCCATATATTTTGTTTGATATGCTGTGAGCATCCATATATTCTGTTTGATATGCTGTAAGCATCCATAAATTTTGCTTGATATCCTTTGGGCTTCATTACATTTTACTCTAATGTGAACCCACAGAAACAACATCCCCATCAGACCAGCAAACACTCCCAAAGTATACATTCGAGTCAGAAACCACTTTCAACACAACACTTATGCCTGGTGATCTTACTCCAGAGAAGTTGGATGAAATTATCAAAAATTTTACAGAACAGGTATTTCATGGCCAGAAATTGAACATATATTTCATTGATTTTTTTCCTATTTCATCATCATCATCATGTGCCATACTGGTTGGCATAAGCAATCATGTCTTTCCATACACAATGCTTTGTATTGATTCTGTTGTTGACTGTTGTATAAAGTAACAGACAATTCATTTATTGTTTAATATGTTAAAAATATAGCATATCAAATATTTCTTAGAAGTATAAGAAATATTTAATTCATTTCTTAGGATATAATAATAAATGCTTCATTGATTTATTTGAAATATAACAACAGATATTACGTTGATTAAAAAAAATCTATCTATCTTTTGGCCTGAAGATAGGACATAGGGCACAAATTCTAAACTCTCCATGTCCAACAATCTTTGCTATAAAGTGTTAGACCTTGCACATGACCTGCATAGTGTCTCTCCACGTGCTCCTGTTCTGGGCAAGCTGCTTAACAATTTTGAAATATAACAAATATTTAATAGATTTAACTTAGTATTTTTATAGGATTTTGTATAATTATAATGGTGATAACGATAAAACATTCTGTTCAACAGCTGAAGAATATCTTCAAAGACCTTCCAGGATTACAGAATGTGACAGTCGACTTCGTAGGAATTAAGTAAGTGTTTGTCAGTACCCCAGCTCATGAAACTGAAGATTTGTACAATGAAGTCTCTAACATTTCTTTACCTAAGGACCAAAGCTGTTAGCAACTCATATGATGGCTTGTGCCAGGACCCCCAACACAACAATGAACCAGAACTCTAAAATGTCATGCTGAAGTTGGGTGTGTTGGGCTGTCAAGCCACAACACAGCGTATTTATGTCTAATCTAATGCTCTTTTATGCAGCAGAAGAGAGGCAAAATATGAGATTTGCTAAAAGATCTTTACAAGGATTGAAAACTGCTAGAATAAATATTTAGATAAGAGAAAGAGTAATTGGGTCAATGCTTTATGGGCTGGATATGGCTTGAAAGTTCAATAGATAGATATATAGAATGCCCATTAATGGGCATAAGATGAAGAGGTCTGCCTTTAAGTTGTCAGGCGAACACAAGAAAGAAAAATCAAGATCCAGCCAGAGTGTGTCAGACACTGCACAGGTTTAGGGCAAAAATCTGATGGGCATGCATTTGCAAGTATTGACCCTGTGACCAGTTCCTCATGTGTGATGATGTTTCTCCTATCCCTCTATCATGAAACAGGAGAAAGTCATAAATCCATCTATTTCATGGTTGGCCCTCATTTCTGATGTCTCACATTGTTTATTGAAGGCACGTTGTGCTGAATTTTTATCTTGCTCCTTTATTACGCGGTCAAACCATTTTACCTGTTGTTTCTTTATGTACTCTATGGTGGGAGTTATTCCTAGCTTTTTTCTCAGATTTCTTCGGCTTTTTCCTGTCATTCATCTAACACATTTCATCTCGGTAGTTGTTTTTTTTTAATTTATTGTTCTTGAGTCTAGGATTCATTGGTAGGCCCTTGGAATGAAAGTTGCGTTGTAGAGTGTCTGATTTGCCTCAAGATGTTACATGCTGATAGTAAGTGGTGACCAGTAAGCTTAATCTATACAGTTTAACTATACAATCTATCTATATATTACTTTATTCAGTCAATTCTACGTACAATCTATTTATGTATCACTTTTTTATGGACAATCTTTTGTATGTATGGTCAGGGGCAAAAAGTGTACAACCGCAATGGAACTGAAGGCTGTCAACAACTCATAGCTGATGGCTTGCACCAGGATCAGTGAACCAGAACTAGCCAGACCTTACTCCACCTCTCTGTGGTGCCCAGTAACAGACTAACATGTTTTGACTGACCAAGTGATTAGGTTTGAGAAGGAAGGCAACCCATGGCTCAAAAATGTAGTGTTGAAGTTGGATGTGTTGGGCAGAAAGGTGCAGTTATCACAGCCTAGCTGCACACCACAACACATCAACACCCACTTAACGTGCTTTTAAGGGCAGTTGATGAATACGTCTAATTATTCCTTTAGTCTTTGGGTGAACACAAGAAAGAGAGAAAATATGTAGTCTATTTTATGCATTTCTTTTCATACAGAGATGGGCAGCTGGTAGTAGATTATGGAGTTTCTCTTGATCCAGCTGCCTTCCCAGGACAGACACCATCTGAGATTCTAGATTCTGTGACTGATGCCCTCCAGAATAAAAGTGATATGTACAAACAGAACATTGTTATAGACAATCAGAATCCCTTGCATGACTTTGACTATGTAGATGCTGCTGGCCAAAGTAAGTACAAATGTGTGGTGAAACATAGAAATATTTAGAAATAATGTTAAAAGTATTAATATGTACTATGACAACATATCTTTTCTAATTGTTTATGGATATGTAGAAGTAACTTCTAGAAGCAAGTCATATTGAAAAAAGACTATTAGAAGTAGGGAGAATTATTAAGCAGTAACTTTCCAAAGTAAACAGAATTATTTAGTATTGGTCGTTTCAAATCTAAATGTTCATGATTAACATGAAATATTACAGAAGCATTTGAAATAAGAAGAGGAGTAAGGCAAGGATGCCTTCTGTCTCCATTTCTCTTTCTACTGGCCATAGATTGGATTATGAAAATAACTCAAAACAACAGAAATGGGATCCAGTGGTCACTGACCAAACAACTTGATGATTTAGACTTTGCTGATGACATAGCTCTCCTATCACACAGCCACCAACAGATGCAAGATAAAATGAGTATATTAGATGAGAGATCACAACAGCTAGGACTAAAGATTAATAGAGATAAGACCAACATTATGAGAATTAATGCAGTTGGCAATAACCAAATAAAACTAGGAGAAATACCTCTACTAGACGTACAATCTTATATATATCTGGGCAGTAATATAGATAAAGAGGGAGGAACAGAAAACGATACCAAAATAAGGATATCAAAAGCAAGAGGAGCTTTCATTGCACTGGGAAACATATGGAAATCCAAAGAAATTAGGCTAAATACAAAAATACAAATTTTCAACTCCAATGTTAAGTCGGTTCTATTATATGGCTGTGAAACATGGAGAATAACAAAATTGACAATCACGAAGGTACAGACTTTCATTAATGGATGCTTGCGCAGAATAAAGGGATGGAAATGGCAGGACAAAGTCACAAACGTGGAATTATGGAAATGTACCGGTCAAATACCAGTGGATAAAGAAATACAGCGAAGACGATGGCGATGGATAGGACACACACTACGGAAACCAACTGAGAGTATTACACAACAGGCCCTTTTTTGGAATCCCCAGGGGAAAAGACAAAGAGGAAGACCAAGGAATTCTTGGAGAAGACAGATTGAAGCAGAGATGAAGATGATGGGGAAGACATGGAATGATCTTAAAAGAATTGCAAAAACAGAACGACTTGGAAAGTGTTTGTTGAAGACCTATGCTCCACTGGGAGCTAAAAGGTAGAAGAACATGAAATATCTCCTCTTTCCCTGCACTTACAAACTTGATTTTTTGCATCTGGCCTTGTTTTTCCAAGGTCCCACTGATTTCACAAAATTTAATGATGTAGGAAGTATGCTTCATCATGAAGCAGCGCTTTCCTTTGATCTCAGTGAATTTACGGATCTTTTTGCTCCTGGAGAAAATAATTTACCGTACATTAATGGAAATCAGCTTCTCGACATAGGCGTCCCTACACAACTTGAAAGTTGGAGGCGTTTATCAACTGTTTACTTTCTATTGTTTACTTTCTTTAAAATACTATGAGAATGTCAATGTTATAGCCTTTACAGACGGTCTAAAACAAATCAGCGTATAAACAATTCCATTAATTAAAACTATTTAAACAATATACAACAAAGAATACATTTAAAAAAATAATTATCCGTTGCGAGCGATAACGAGCATGACATATCAAGCAAAGTTATTGTTTATGGGTACGCATGTGACTAAAGAGTCCGATGTAAGCACGGGATCCTCTTCACTGTAAAGAGCTACATTGTTCGTTTTATGTCTTTCCATGTGACTTTCATTATTTTACGTAAACAAGACATATGAAAGTGATTTAGTTTCTTTGCATGCCTGCAGTACACATATCAAGAATCTTTACATTTTCAAAACGTTATCAACTTTAGCTAAAGATTGATCACGCGGACATATAAAAACGTCCATTATTATTTCATTTATTCTGAATCAGAGGAGTCTAACATATTGATTACTAATCTGGGCTGAACGAACGATAGTCCATCTTTTTTCCAATAGTCATTTTCTTCTTTTAAGACATGATCTTCACATTTGCACCAAAATATTTGTCAATCTGTGATAGAGCAGCATATGTCAGTCCTTTTATATCGCATAGTTTAAAACTTGTATTCTCAGCTGCCACCTGCCCTTTCATTTTTGCCCAAACGAGTTCAATGGGTTTAATTGTGGATGATAAGGGGGCAGTCTCAAGCACGTATGACCATGCTGTTGAATGATTTTGTCTATTTGGAATACTTTGGTCTTTTGCGATTTCTTAACAAGTGACAGTAATTCAGGTTTCAAAAATCCCTCGTTAAATGGAATTCCTTCCTTTCTTAGCCAAATCTTTATAACATCTTTTGTACTGGTAGATGTAGGAATTTGTCTTCTTCTGCCACAGCGTTGTGGTACGACGCGTTGTCCATTACCAGACAGGATGGTCTGTCCAGAATTGGAAGAAGAGTATTTTCAATCCACTCTCTAAATATATGGCCATTCATCTCGGTATGATAGTCCCTGTTGTCAGTATAATTAGAGGTGAATATAAGTTCTGCATTTTTCACCACCCTTCTTTTCGGCTGCCTGCATGTGCCATTATAATACGCTGTCCTTTTCCAGTGGGTACACATCTTTTAATACTTCCATCTGATAACTGCCATTTGGCACTTGTGTGGTGAGAATTTATCCAAGATTCATCTAGAATACAATATCATAACCTTGGTTACGCATTTCCCGTACTTCACGTAAATATTTACTCCTCATAGAAACTAAGTGCGGCTTCTCGCAGATGACATTTCTACCACTATCGTACTTTCTAAACGTAAAACCGATGCTTCTAACAGTTCTCCATAATGTTGTTTTCGACACAACAATGTCATTTTCTGCTCTCAGTCGAATTTTCAGTTTTCTTAAAGTCACAGTTTCTTTGGAATCGAACATTTTACAAATTGCTCTTCTAATCACTTCCTTGTCAAAACTATCTACTACTTTCTTCTTCCTAGCGTCCTAGTCTTGATTGAACTGGACACTCCGTTAGCTTTAAGCACTTGTTTGAAAAAGCGTTTGCTTATACCAATGCGTGAATAGTTCTCTTTTCTGGCTTGAGATGCTTCGATACAGTTTTCCACGCTTAGCTTCTATGCAAAAATATTTATACACCTTTATTGCCACTGATTGCAATGTAAGGAACTTTACTTTTATACCCATTGACTAACAGATCACAAATTTAACGAAATTACCCAATAATTAGGATACGCCGTTGCACATAAATCACAACAAACGACAGGAAATGATGCACCGGATATAAAATTATAACTATGACGCTTTTATGTGTTTTTTTAGTGCTTAAAACAGGGAAATTGGCGCGCATTACGTTCAAGATGACAAGTCCGTGGTGCTCACTCATATGAAGCGGTAATTCCTCCAAATATGGTTTGACCAAAATGCCTTAAATTTGTATACTTCAAATAAAGAATATTTAAAACTATACGTTTGTTGGTGAGAAATGAATGTACTTCTTGGGACCAAAAAATCACAACACATATGCAAAATTTCAGCATTATCAATCAATTGGTTGCAGAGATATGGAATTTTAAACACCTTCAAAATATTTTGAAACGACCTATAGTAACTTTTCAAAGTAAACAGAATTATTTAGAAGTAAGCAGAATTATTTAGAAAAAATTTTGTTTAGATTAAGTAATGCAGTAATGTGTGTTGTAATGCAGAAGTTCTATAGAATTTAGCAAAAAAAAACTGCACATTTTATATATGAGCACAAAGCAGCACATTTTTCTGTCTCCAAAAAAGAATGGAAAAGTTAATTTTTACAATTATTTTACAGTTGAACTTGCTGCGTCGGATCCCTGCAAGACACAACCTTGTTCAGTTGGCTATGGTAACTGCCGAGCTGATAACCCCATCTCAGTTAAATGTATCCACAACTGTAACACGATCCCTGCTGTCAGAATGGTAGAACTTGTCGTCTCAAACCATCAGGAGAAGCATTTTGCGAGTAAGTATTTTATTCTCATTGGCTGACGATTGAGCAATGGTTTTCAACATTTTGTGACATGTAGCTCACCGAATGGTTGAAATGTTCAAAGCACTTTTAAATAGCTACAATTTTTTCCTGTTATTTTTGTCTTGTCCTTTTTTCGCTGTTTCCACTTTGTGAAATTATTTGTGAATTGTGTTGCAGTGCTGTACCTGGTATTGAATTATGTGGTGCTGCTGCGCACCTATTAGTGAGTTGTTTGGGACAACAACAAGACGGCACATAGGGCATAAATTCTACTCTTGTATCTGATGATCTTTCAACTATCAGACAGTGCACAGGACCTGCATTGTGTTCCATCACACGGTTTTGTTCTGGGCGAGTTGCTCATTCTCGACAAGGGAGCTGATGCCTGCTGTTGTTGGCTCTCACTTCTGTATACACTTTTAGTGTTTTTCTAAGACAGTCTCTTTTCCTTTTACCCTCTGGATGCCATTGGAGGGCCTGCTTTGAGATTCTTATGTTGTCTCTTCTCATCACATGACCAACGTATGACCACATTCTTCTCTCGATTATAGTTGATCATTTGGATGCTTTGTTATTTCTCTTATTTTTGCACAAGGCTTAAATTCATTCTAAGGTACATAAAGTATTTTCCTGAGGTATTTGTTTTCAAATGCATCCAGTTTATTTTCTATTTGTTTAGATGTTTTGCAGCTCTTGCATGCATAAGTAAGGGTGGATAATACATTTTATTTGAAAATCCTGAGCAGCAGGTTTTGTTATCATGGATTCATAAAAATGGTTCTTCTCTTCTGTTGTGTAGCTGTACAGAAGTTAGGTCTCAAAATAACTGCTCAGAGAGAGAACAAAGAACAACATAAAGATGAAAAAGAAATCACTGTTATCGATGTTACTACAACTCATTACTACTACAATTCCTATTATTACTAGTACTACAACTACCACATACCTATTGTTATATTGCTAAACTTACTACTTCTGCTACTGCTACTATTGCTACAACTGTTACAACTGCTGCTACTACTACAACTACTACTGCTACTGTTATTAATATTACAACTACAACAAATATAACTACTGCTACTACAACAAATATAACTACTGCTACTACAACAAATATAACTACTGCTACTACAATACTATTACATGCTACTACTATTTCTATGCTTCTTCTTCTACTAACACTACCACAGCATCTATTACTACCAACATCATCTCAATGCCAATAGATGTCATACATGTAGCTCATCATAAGTTTTTTTTTCTAAGCAAGCTTTTCATTCACAGATTAACAGACTTGTATGACAAGGAAGTGGTGCCAGAGTTTGAGATTAAATCTGTAATCCAGATTGACACAAATCTCACGAATGCTGACCTTGACCATAAGAAAAAAGAAGAAATAGCAGACAAGTTGAAAGAGCAGGTTTGTATATATTATACCTCCTACCATATCCTTTTTCTTACCAATTAATCCTTATCTTTCTCTCCCCACCTCTCCAAACTACCTTTCAATCTACATTTTTTCTCTTATAGTTTTTCCTCTTATCTCCTTCATCACTCACTTCTTTATACTTCTTTCACTTTCTCCCATTCACTCTCTACTGGTGTTCACCTCCCTGTGTCTTGAAGTCAAGGCACATGATAAAAGGGTAAGAGCCGTTGACTAAACATCAACATAGACAGAGAATTTTGAGGGCTGGGTAGTCTAGAGATACGACGTCATCCTCAGGACAGGAAGGACCCAGGTTCAAAGGTATGAGGATGTTACCAGCCAAGAGATGACAATCACTTTCTTTGAACTTATTAATGTTAACGTCTAGTGGTGTGGCCATCACCAGTACCAAATCGGGCAAGTTGTATGGAGATGTTACCAGCCTTGAGATGACCAGCACTTTCTTCAACCTTATTAATGTTGATATCTAAAGATGTGTGCAGATGAAGTTCACTTTCTGTTCACTTTCAGTTATATCTTTCTTTTCTTTCTCTGTGCTAATTGTAAACCAATGGACCAACCAAACTGTCTGTTCAGCCGAGAGTGAATGTGTATATACAATAGATCAGTACATCAGTTTGAGTGATTGAAACAAATTTGATTTTGCAACTCCATTAAATGCATTTCATAGTGACGCATATATGAAGTTAATTTTATTCATAGTGAAAGATTATGTTAATGTATTTTTTATTTTCTTGTTTGGTATTAATGTTTATATGTTAATTTTGTAGTCAAATTTTAATGGAACACTTTTTAAAATGCCTTGCATGTTTCATATGACATTAATTTGATATGATAAATTTATTTTGGTAGCTCATTGACATATTCAAAGATGTTCCTGGCTTCAAGGATGTTACTGTTGACCCACATCAAATATCAGTTATGTAAGTATTTCCTCCACATTAAATTCATTAGCATACATGATCATAAAGTCCATCTCTATTATCTTATTTATAAACCTCTTGTCTGTCTCTTTTGCTTCTTCATTCATACTAAGACTCCATGTTAGTGAGGCCATATCTAGGCCATTGGGCAGCTTAAGCCTTCACAGTCGTCGACTATGGTATAAGGTCATACTACAGATTGCTAGCTTCTCTTTGGTATAAGGTCATCACTAGAGAGTACCAGCCTCTACTATGTGTAGGTCACCACTAGAGATTACTTCCTCTACTGTGATGTAGAAATCATCACTAAAGATTGCCAGCCTCTACTATTGTATAAGGTCACCACTAGAGATTACCAGCCTCTACTGTGATATAGATCATCACTAGAAATTACCAGCCCTTACTATGGTTTAAGGTCATCACTAGAGAGTACCAGCCTCTACTATGGTAAGGTCATCACTAGAATACCAGCCTCTATATGTATAAGGTCATCACAGAATTACAGCCTCTACTATGGTTTAAGGTCATCACTAGTGAGTACCAGCCTCTGCTATGGTTTATAAGGTCATCACTAAAGTTGATTTATGTTATCTTTGTCATTAATTTTGAACAGTCAACTGTTTGGATTGGTTTTCCTTAACATTTTTTCTGGGTTATTAAGCTATAATTGGGCACAATACTGACCACATTACTCCAAATCATGTGCCGCAGATCTATACAAAATATAGGTGCTAATACAATATTAACTATACACAACCAGACGTTATGAGCTCTTTTATTTTATATTTTTAAAATTAATAATTTATAAGTGATCAATATGGAATGAGTTCAAGACTAATGTAGAAATAAGAGAAAATAGAAAGCATCCAAAATATCAACTATAATCATAGAAAAGAAGAAGGTGGTCATATATTGGCCATGTGATGAGAAGGAACAACTAAAGAATTTAAAAGCAGCCCTCAAATGGGAACCAGTGGGTAAAAGGAAAAGAAGTGGCTGACCTAGAGAAACACTAACAATAACTTTAATGTAAGAGGCATCTACATGAGGCATCAGCTCCCTTGCTGAGATTGAACCACTCAGCTAGAACAGAGCCATGTGGCGAGACACAATGCAGATCCTGTGCAAGGTCTGACTGTTAAAAGATTGTGAGACAGAAAACAGTCAAGAATTTCTGCCCTATGTACCGTCTTTGGCTCAAAAGGACAATAGATAGACAGATATATATATATATATATAAGTGACATTTGCCTTATATAATGATGCATGTTTGTGTAGATGATTCTTGTTTTCCTCATCATTCCACAGAGATGGCCAAGTGGTTGCCCCATGGGTAGTTTCCATAGATGGTGGGAATCCAATATTTTCTGGCATGAATGGAACAGAAGTTAGAGGGACGGTAGAGGACGCATTGAAAAAAGCTGAGGAATCTTTCAAGAGTAACATCACCCTGGAAGGCAAACATCCATTGGATGATTTTAATTCTAAAGAAGCTGCAGATCAAGGTATATATTTCTTGCTTATTTGTTTCTTTAACATTATTTCTCAACATTCCTGGAAAGAAAAGAAAACAAGTGGTGAAGTTTAAAACAAAGGAGAAAGTAAAGTACAAGACTTGAATGGGCGTCTTTTCACATGTGTGCTTTGCCTACTAACCAGAAGTCTTCTGAGAGTTTGGAGACTTCTGGATAGTATCGCTTCAAGCATTGAGAGTCATGATGCAAGGTGACACTCCGCACCATCCCTTTTTTGTTTCTCTTATTTCTGCTTTAGTCTTGAATTCATTCCATGGTGTCCAACGTATTTACCAGAGGCATTTAATTCAAATATGTCTAATTTATTTTCTTTTTTCTTTAGTTGTTTTCAAGCTCTTCCATGCATAAGTAAGGATGGATAATACATTTGATTTGAAAATCCTGAGCTGTGTTTTTGTGCTTAGTAATTTGATTTATAAAAGTTTATAGTATATCAGAGAATCCTTATGATAAATAAATCTATTTATCTTCTCCAATTACTTAATTGTTTGAGAATCACTATGATAAATAAATCTATTTATCTTCTCCAATTACTTAATTGTTTGAGAATCCCTGTGATAAATAAATCTACTTATCTTTTCCAATTACTTAAGTGTTTGTGAATCCCTGTGATAAATATATCTTCTCCAATTACTTCATTCCAGTTGAGCAGCAAGCAAAAGACCCTTGCAAGATGACTCCAAGTCCATGTCCTGTTGGCTTTGGCAGTTGTGAGAGATTACCAAACCGCGGCAATGGCATTGAGCTGAAGTGCATTGACAATTGTAAAACATATGGTCTGTGTCACAATAATGGAATTTGTGAGAAGGATATGACTGGTACTGCATACTGCCAGTAAGTTTTGATTATAACAATAGGATGTGACAAGAGTTGTCAGTAAGTTTTGATTATAACATTAGGATATGACAAGAGCTGCCAATAAGTTTTGATTATAACATGAGAATGTGACAAGTGTTGCCAATAAGTTTTGATCATAACATTAAAATATGACTAGTGCTGCCAATAAGTTTTGATTATAACAATAGGATGTGACAAGAGTTGCCAATACATTTTGATATGCAAGGGTCATTGAAGATTGACTGAGACTTTTATATCTCTTTAGCAATTTGACAGTACCAATAGCACCAACTCTGACAGTTTTTCAGATTATTCCCCATGTACATGTATGTACTATTGCCTTCATTGTGGCAGCTGTCTGACATTTTTCATGGGAAAAACTGACCTACTGTCACAGCCACTGAAGGACAATGTTCTGTGGTGTTTCATCTGTCATTGCAGTAAAGATAGTAGCAGGAAACAAGTGGTGGAGTGTAACATACACTCCTACAAAGTATGGTGACAGCTTTACAAAAAGGACAATACAAAATATTTGTTTTTTTTGGCCTACGTTTAGCCTTCTTCATAACAGCATGAATAAACCATAAAATTAGTCCCGTTTCTCTAGTGACCACATCTGATTTGTTGTGAGTATCCATGTTTACAACTATTAGCATAGAATGGGAATGAAAATTTTTGTATGCACACACATTTTCAGACATTGCTTTCATGTGTTTAAACAAAGCAGTTGTTAATTTATTGTCATTTCATTTGTTCAGTATTGGCAACTTCTTCCACTTTTGAATTTACTTTCAGACATTTGTTTACCTTTGTTTTAATTTTGAATTGACAATCTGATTTATATTTCAGGTGTTCCAATAATTGGCTTGGATTGTTCTGTGAAAAGTTCAATGGTAATCACTTCTTATACAGCTACTACTACTACTTCAGTTACCACTACTCATCACTAGAATTACCAGCCCTTCTATGGTTTAAGGTCATCACTAGAGAGTACCAGCCTCTACTATGGTTTAAGGTCATCACTAGAAAAATTACCAGCCTCTACTATGGTATAAGGTCATCACTAGAAATACCAGCCTCTACTATGGTTTAAGGTCATCACTAGTGAGTACCAGCCTCTGCTATGGTTATAAGGTCATCACTAAAGTTGATTTATGTTATCTTTGTCATAATTTTGAACAGTCAACTGTTTGGATGGTTTTCCTTAACATTTTTTCTGGGTTATTAAGCTATAAATGGGCACAATACTGACCACATTACTCCAAAATCATGTGCCGCAGATCTATACAAAATATAGGTGCTAATACAATATTAACTATACACAACCAGACGTTATGAGCTCTTTTATTTTATATTTTTAAAATTAATAATTATAAGTGATCAATATGGAATGAGTTCAAGACTAATGTAGAAATAAGAGAAAATAGAAAGCATCCAAAATATCAACTATAATCATAGAAAAGAAGAAGTGGTCATATATTGGCCATGTGATGAGAAGGAACAACTAAAGAATTTAAAAGCAGCCCTCAAATGGGAACCAGTGGGTAAAAGGAAAAGAAGTGGCTGACCTAGAGAAACACTAACAATAACTTTAATGTAAGAGGCATCTACATGAGGCATCAGCTCCCTTGCTGAGATTGAACCACTCAGCTAGAACAGAGCCATGTGGCGAGACACAATGCAGATCCTGTGCAAGGTCTGACTGTTAAAAGATTGTGAGACAGAAAACAGTCAAGAATTTCTGCCCTATTACCGTCTTTGGCTCAAAGGACAATAGATAGACAGATATATATATATATATATAAGTGACATTTGCCTTATATAATGATGCATGTTTGTGTAGATGATTCTTGTTTTCCTCATCATTCCACAGAGATGGCCAAGTGGTTGCCCCATGGGTAGTTTCCATAGATGGTGGGAATCCAATATTTTCTGGCATGAATGGAACAGAAGTTAGAGGGACGGTAGAGGACGCATTGAAAAAAGCTGAGGAATCTTTCAAGAGTAAACATCACCCTGGAAGGCAAACATCCATTGGATGATTTTAATTCTAAAGAAGCTGCAGATCAAGGTATATATTTCTTGCTTATTTGTTTCTTTAACATTATTTCTCAACATTCCTGGAAAGAAAAGAAAACAAGTGGTGAAGTTTCAAACAAGGAGAAAGTAAAGTACAAGACTTGAATGGGCGTCTTTTCACCCATGTGTGCTTTGCCTACTAACCAGAAGTCTTCTGAGAGTTTGGAGACTTCTGGATAGTATCGCTTCAAGCATTGAGAGTCATGATGCAAGGTGACACTCCGCACCATCCCTTTTTTGTTTCTCTTATTTCTGCTTTAGTCTTGAATTCATTCCATGGTGTCCAACGTATTTACCAGAGGCATTTAATTTAAATATGTCTAATTTATTTTCTTTTTTCTTTAGTTGTTTCAAGCTCTTCCATGCATAAGTAAGGATGGATAATACATTTGATTTGAAAATCCTGAGCTGTGTTTTTGTGCTTAGTAATTTTGATTTATAAAAGTTTATAGTATATCAGAGAATCCTTATGATAAATAAATCTATTTATCTTCTCCAATTACTTAATTGTTTGAGAATCACTATGATAAATAAATCTATTTATCTTCTCCAATTACTTAATTGTTTGAGAATCCCTGTGATAAATAAATCAACTTATCTTTTCCAATTACTTAAGTGTTTGTGAATCCCTGTGATAAATATATCTTCTCCAATTACTTCATTCCAGTTGAGCAGCAAGCAAAAGACCCTTGCAAGATGACTCCAAGTCCATGTCCTGTTGGCTTTGGCAGTTGTGAGAGATTACAAACCGCGGCAATGGCATTGAGCTGAAGTGCATTGACAATTGTAAAACATATGGTCTGTGTCACAATAATGGAATTTGTGAGAAGGATATGACTGGTACTGCATACTGCCAGTAAGTTTTGATTATAACAATAGGATGTGACAAGAGTTGTCAGTAAGTTTTGATTATAACATTAGGATATGACAAGAGCTGCCAATAAGTTTTGATTATAACATGAGAATGTGACAAGTGTTGCCAATAAGTTTTGATCATAACATTAAAATATGACTAGTGCTGCCAATAAGTTTTGATTATAACAATAGGATGTGACAAGAGTTGCCAATACATTTTGATATGCAAGGGTCATTGAAGATTGACTGAGACTTTTATATCTCTTTAGCAATTTGACAGTACCAATAGCACCAACTCTGACAGTTTTTCAGATTATTCCCATGTACATGTATGTACTATTGCCTTCATTGTGGCAGCTGTCTGACATTTTTCATGGGAAAAACCTGACCTACTGTCACAGCCACTGAAGGACAATGTTCTGTGGTGTTTCATCTGTCATTGCAGTAAAGATAGTAGCAGGAAACAAGTGGTGGAGTGTAACATACACTCCTACAAAGTATGGTGACAGCTTTACAAAAAAGGACAATACAAAATATTTGTTTTTTTTGGCCTACGTTTAGCCTTCTTCATAACAGCATGAATAAACCATAAAATTAGTCCCGTTTCTCTAGTGACCACATCTGATTTGTTGTGAGTATCCATGTTTACAACTATTAGCATAGAATGGGAATGAAAATGTTTTGTATGCACACACATTTTCAGACATTGCTTTCAATGTGTTTAAACAAAGCAGTTGTTAATTTATTGTCATTTCATTTGTTCAGTATTGGCAACTTCTTCCACTTTTGAATTTACTTCAGACATTTGTTTACCTTGTTTTAATTTTGAATTGACAATCTGATTTATATTTCAGGTGTTCCAATAATTGGCTTGGATTGTTCTGTGAAAAGTTCAATGGTAATCACTTCTTATACAGCTACTACTACTACTTCAGTTACCACTACTGATACTCAAATTAAACATTTTGAAATTTGTTCTTAATTGGAATAATAATAATCTAAGTGATTTATTTGAAAATGAGTACCTACAGCTTCCTGAGTAAAGAAAGAATCTAGCACCATCTGTAGCTATGTTTAACATTGCTTTTTGTTGACATTCATAATTGATAGCTGTGTTGAGTGTGAAGTTGAATACCTATGAGTGTGTCAAAAATGCAGAAATATCAAATACAAAAACCAAGAACCTGAGGTATAACTACAAGGCATGTTCAAATGAAGCCTGTCCAGTGACTTTATTACAAACATATGTAAGGTATATCAGCAGGTGTGACAGAATTAATTAAAGCAATTGTTATGAAGCAGGTACTCACCAGGGTTCTTAGAAAAATTTGCCATAGCATTTAGACATGCATCCCATGGGTAGATGGTGGATGGTGTCCAACAAAAATTACTTTGGTTACTCATTGAACCATTTTGTCACTGAGGCCATAACATCTGTACCAGAGTCGAATCCTTGTCCCTTTAGAGATTTTTTTAAAGGTCTGAATAAATGAAAGTCACATGGTGATAGATTGGGGCTGTAGGCTGGGTGTTGCAGAACTTCCCACCATTTCCTTGCTAACGCTTGGGGCACAATGTTCATGACATGTGGATGGCCATTGTTGTGCAACAGAATCACACCACATGAAGCATGCCAGGTCTTTTGTTCTTGATGGTTGTATGCAGGTTGTCTAGCATGTCTTCATAGCGGATGGCATTTCTGTTCACACCAGGCTCTTTAAAGTCTGCCAATAGAAGCTCTTCATAAACCTTGGACTGATTCCGTATCACACAGGTCATTTTTCCAACTGTCTGCAATCGAGCCAATGAATGTTTTGTTGAGAATGAACACATACACAATTGCACATTGGTGTGTGCTTATTATGTCAGATGTGACATCATCATGCCTCCTATGTGTGTTCACTTGGCACAGATCTGGCTGGTTTCATTTGAACACATCTTGTACCGCAACCATTACAATGACTCTAAATCAACACTGCTATTATTCTATTACTGCTGCTAAAACTGCTATTCTATTACTGCTGCAACAACTGCTATTCTATTACTGCTGCTACAGCTGCTATTCTATTACTGCTGCTACAGCTGCTATTCTATTACTGCTACAAAAACTGCTATTCTATTACTGCTGCTACAGCTGCTATTCTATTACTGTTGCAACAAATAGGATGACGCTTAAAGTCGGTATGATTGTATTTGCATCTACTAGTGCTTGATTTTCCAAAAAGTAGATTTTATATTTTGTAGGCTTCTGTCCATTTTACTTGATATGCTGTGAGCTTCTATCCATTTTACTTGATATGCTGTGGGCTTCTTTAAATTTTGCTTGATATGCTGTATGCTTCCTTATATTTTACTTGATATGCTATGGGATTCCTTACATTTTGTTTGAGATTCTGTGAGCATCCATATATTTTGTTTGATATGCTGTAAGCATCCATAAATTTTGCTTGATATCCTTTGGGCTTCATTACATTTTACTCTAATGTGAACCCACAGAAACAACATCCCCATCAGACCAGCAAACACTCCCAAAGTATACATTCAAGTCAGAAACCACTTTCAACACAACACTTATGCCTGGTGATCTTACTCCAGAGAAGTTGGATGAAATAAATTATCAAAATTTTACAGAACAGGTATTTCATGGCCAGAAATTGAACATATATTTCATTGATTTTTTTCCTATTTCATCATCATGTGCCATACTGGTTGGCATAAGCAATCATGTCTTTCCATACACAATGCTTTGTATTGATTCTGTTGTTGACTGTTGTATAAAATAACAGACAATTCATTTATTGTTTAATATGTTAAAAATATAGCATATCAAATATTTCTTAGAAGTATAAGAAATATTTAATTCATTTCTTAGGATATATAATAAATGCTTCATTGATTTATTTGAAATATAACAACAGATATTACGTTGATTAAAAAAAATCTATCTATCTTTTGGCCTGAAGATAGGACATAGGGCACAAATTCTAAACTCTCCATGTCCAACAATCTTTGCTATAAAGTGTTAGACCTTGCACATGACCTGCATAGTGTCTCTCCACGTGCTCCTGTTCTGGGCAAGCTGCTTAACAATTTTGAAATATAACAAATATTTAATAGATTTAACTTAGTATTTTTATGGGATTTTGTATAATTATAATGGTGATAACGATAAAACATTCTGTTCAACAGCTGAAGAATATCTTCAAAGACCTTCCAGGATTACAGAATGTGACAGTCGACTTCGTAGGAATTAAGTAAGTGTTTGTCAGTACCCCAGCTCATGAAACTGAAGATTTGTACAATGAAGTCTCTAACATTTCTTTACCTAAGGACCAAAGCTGTTAGCAACTCATATGATGGCTTGTGCCAGGACCCCCAACACAACACTGAACCAGAACTCTAAAATGTCATGCTGAAGTTGGGCTGTCAAGCCACAACACAGCGTATTTATGTCTAATCTAATGCTCTTTTATGCAGCAGAAGAGAGGCAAAATATGAGATTTGCTAAAAGATCTTTACAAGGATTGAAAACTGCTAGAATAAATATTTAGATAAGAGAAAGAGTAATTGGGTCAATGCTTTATGGGCTGGCTATGGCTTGAAAGTTCAATAGATAGATATATAGAATGCCCATTAATGGGCATAAGATGAAGAGGTCTGCCTTTAAGTTGTCAGGCGAACACAAGAAAGAAAAATCAAGATCCAGCCAGAGTGTGTCAGACACTGCACAGTTTAGGGCAAAAATCTGATGGGCATGCATTTGCAAGTATTGACCCTGTGACCAGTTCCTCATGTGTGATGATGTTTCTCCTATCCCTCTATCATGAAACAGTAGAAAGTCATAAATCCATCTATTTCATGGTTGGCCCTCATTTCTGATGTCTCACATTGTTTATTGAAGGCACGTTGTGCTGAATTTTTATCTTGCTCCTTTATTACGCGGTCAAACCATTTTACCTGTTGTTTCTTTATGTACTCTATGGTGGGAGTTATTCCTAGCTTTTTTCTCAGATTTCTTCGGCTTTTTCCTGTCATTCATCTAACACATTTCATCTCGGTAGTTGTTATTTTTAAATTTATTGTTCTTGAGTCTAGGATTCATTGGTAGGCCCTTGGAATGAAAGTTGCGTTGTAGAGTGTCTGATTTGCCTCAAGATGTTACATGCTGATAGTAAGTGGTGACCAGTAAGCTTAATCTATACAGTTTAACTATACAATCTATCTATATATTACTTTATTCAGTCAATTCTACGTACAATCTATTTATGTATCACTTTTTTTATGGACAATATTTGTATGTATGGTCAGGGGCAAAAAGTGTACAACCGCAATGGAACTGAAGGCTGTCAGCAACTCATAGCTGATGGCTTGCACCAGGATCAGTGAACCAGAACTAGCCAGACCTTACTCCACCTCTCTGTGGTGCCCAGTAACAGACTAACATGTTTTGACTGACCAAGTGATTAGGTTTGAGAAGGAAGGCAACCCATGGCTCAAAAATGTAGTGTTGAAGTTGGATGTGTTGGCAGAAAGGTGCAGTTATCACAGCCTAGCTGCACACCACAACACATCAACACCCACTTAACATGCTTTTAAGGGCAGTTGATGAATACGTCTAATTATTCCTTTAGTCTTTGGGTGAACACAAGAAAGAGAGAAAATATGTAGTCTATTTTATGCATTTCTTTTCATACAGAGATGGGCAGCTGGTAGTAGATTATGGAGTTTCTCTTGATCCAGCTGCCTTCCCAGGACAGACACCATCTGAGATTCTAGATTCTGTGACTGATGCCCTCCAGAATAAAAGTGATATGTACAAACAGAACATTGTTATAGACAATCAGAATCCCTTGCATGACTTTGACTATGTAGATGCTGCTGGCCAAAGTAAGTACAAATGTGTGGTGAAACATAGAAATATTTAGAAATAATGTTCAAAGTATTAATATGTACTATGACAACATATCTTTTCTAATTGTTTATGGATATGTAGAAGTAACTTCTAGAAGCAAGTCACATTGAAAAAAGACTATTAGAAGTAGAGAGAATTATTTAGCAGTAACTTTCCAAAGTAAACAGAATTATTTAGTAGTAACTTTTCAAAGTAAACAGAATTATTTAGAAGTAAGCAGAATTATTTAGAAGCAATTTTTGTTTAGATTAAGTAATGCAGTAATGTGTGTTGTAATGCAGAAGTTCTATAGAATTTAGCACAAAAAAAAACTGCAGATTTTATATGTGAGCACAAAGCAGCACATTTTTCTGTCTCCAAAAAAGAATGGAAAAGTTAAATTTTACAATTATTTTACAGTTGAACTTGCTGCGTCGGATCCCTGCAAGACACAACCTTGTTCAGTTGGCTATGGTAACTGCCGAGCTGATAACCCCATCTCAGTCAAATGTATCCACAACTGTAACACGATCCCTGCATGTCAGAATGGTAGAACTTGTCGTCTCAAACCATCAGGAGAAGCATTTTGCGAGTAAGTATTTTATTCTCATTGGCTGACAATTGAGCAATGGTTTTC
This sequence comes from Megaustenia siamemsis, assembly GCA_032433765.1. NCBI lineage: Eukaryota > Metazoa > Mollusca > Gastropoda > Stylommatophora > Ariophantidae > Megaustenia > Megaustenia siamemsis. The sequence continues at coordinate 49,705,083 of JAVIAB010000145.1, forward strand.
AACATTTTGTGACATGTAGCTCACGAATGGTTGAAATGTTCAAAGCACTTTTAAATAGCTACAATTTTTTCCTGTTATTTTTGTCTTGTCCTTTTTTCGCTGTTTCCACTTGTGGAATTATTTGTGAATTGTGTTGCAGTGCTGTACTGGTATTGAATTATGTGGTGCTGCTGCGCACCTATTAGTGAGTTGTTTGGGACAACAACAAGACGGCACATAGGGCATAAATTCTACTCTTGTATCTGATGATCTTTCAACTATCAGACAGTGCACAGGACCTGCATTGTGTTCCATCACACGGTTTTGTTCTGGGCGAGTTGCTCATTCTCGACAAGGGAGCTGATGCCTGCTGTTGTTGGCTCTCACTTCTGTATACACTTTTAGTGTTTTTCTAAGACAGTCTCTTTTCCTTTTACCCTCTGGATGCCATTGGAGGGCCTGCTTTGAGATTCTTATGTTGTCTCTTCTCATCACATGGCCAACGTATGACCACATTCTTCTCTCGATTATAGTTGATCATTTTGGATGCTTTGTTATTTCTCTTATTTTTGCACAAGGCTTAAATTCATTCTAAGGTACATAAAGTATTTTCCTGAGGTATTTGTTTTCAAATGCATCCAGTTATTTTCTATTTGTTTAGATGTTTTGCAGCTCTTGCATGCATAAGTAAGGGTGGATAATACATTTGATTGAAAATCCTGAACAGCAGGTTTTGTTATCATGGATTCATAAAAATGGTTCTTCTCTTCTGTTGTGTAGCTGTACAGAAGTTAGGTCTCAAAATAACTGCTCAGAGAGAGAACAAAGAACAACCTAAAGATGAAAAAGAAATCACTTTTATCGATCTTACTACAACTCATTACTACTACTACTACTACTACTACAATTCCTATTATCTCTCTCTCCTCTCTGCGATCAGGACTCAGTCAGAGTAGGATTCAGACTCCCACATGAAGTCAACTGTCAGTTAACTGTGTTGATCGCCCCACAGACAGAACGTCACATTTAGAGTCCGCAGATCCACTCTGACTGAAACACGTTAACAGTTGCACTGTGTTTGCGCCAGTGGCCAGCAATACGATTTCAGCCAGCATTTTTTTCAGGGTTGCTTTCCTTAGCCTTTGATTGTCCCCAATCTTCCTGCAAGCAGCAGATTGTCTTTTCTGTAGGGAGATTCTGCCCTTAGATGGTCTACCCTCCCAGTTTACGAGCACCATCTGCCCGAGTCACTAGAGGTGACTAACACAGCATGACACAAAGAGATATAAATTCCATTATTACTAGTACTACAACTTACCACCACTCCTATTGTTATATTCTAACTTACTACTTCTGCTACTGCTACTATTGCTACAACTGTTACAACTGCTGCTACTACTACAATACTACTGCTACGCTTATTAATATTACAACTACAAAAAATATAACTACTGCTACTACACAACAAATAAAACTACTGCTACTACAATTACTATTACATGCTACTACTATTCTATGCTTCTTCTTCTACACCACTACCACAGCATCTTACTACCAACATCATCTCAATGCCAATAGATGTCACACATGTAGCTCATCATAAGTTTTTTTTCTAAGCAAGCTTTTCATCTCAGATTAACAGACTTGTATGACAAGGAAGTGGTGCCAGAGTTTGAGATTAAATCTGTAATCCAGATTGACACAAATCTCACGAATGCTGACCGTGACCATAAGAAAAAGAAGAAATAGCAGACAAGTTGAAAGAGCAGGTTAGTATTATTATGCATCTATCTATTGACCTTTCGACCGTAACGGCCATAGGGCGTATAGACCAAGATACACCTTCTCCTATATGAATTTTGTTCTAGCAGTTTTCTTTTAAAGATATTTTATCAAATCTCGCCATCTGTCTCTGTTCTGTGCAAGCAGTTCTATCCATTGAGGGAGCCGATTCCTGCTGCTCTGCCTCTCTCATCAATGTTCTTCTCAGTGTCTCCATGGTTTCCTCTTTTTCTTTTACCTGTGTGTCCCATATGAGGGCTGCTTTGCTATTCGATTTTATCTCTTTCATCACAGTCCAACGTATGAACCATCGTCCTTTCTTTATTACTGAAATATTAGTGGTTGATGGCGATTTCCTATTCCTCGTTTGTTTGAATTCGTTCCATTCTATCAAGATTTCCTTAGACATTTATTTTCGAATGCGTTCAATTTGTTTCATATCTTCTTGTTTGGTTTTCCAGCTTTCACACGCATAGTAAGGTTGATAGTACATTTTGATTTGAATAGCCTAAGTTTTGTGTTTGTGCTAATGAGTTTTTGATTTCCACAACTTTTCAAGCTTCTGAAAGACATTGCTGCTTTAGCAGTCTGATTCTAATTTCTTTGCTCGTATCCCCCTCGATCAATGTGACTTCCAAGATAGATGAAGTGATCGATCTCTTCTACTGGTTTGTTTTCATGTATATTTTGTCAATTGTTGGAATTAAACTTTTCATGACTTTAGTCTTTTCATGATTGACCTCAAGCCCAATTTTGCTGGCTATTGATGATAGTTCATTTGTGTTTTCCTGCATCGTTTTTATCTGATTGCTGATGAGAACTATGTCATCAGCAAAGTCCAGGTCTCCAAATGGTCTCCTTGTATCCATTCGATGCCTTTATTACCAGTGCAGCATTTCTTCATTATGAAGTATATATTATAGGTACAAATAATAATACATAAATATTATTATATGGGGAAAATATATTTGTTCCCATATAATAATATTTATGTATTATTATTTTGTACCCAGTATATAAACACTGGGAACTACTATTCGTGCTGTTTCGTCCAATAAATGTTTGTCTACAACACAAGTATTCAGCCCTACTGGGAGATACTTGAATAATAGGAAAGTACAAATATACAATTATTCCGGTCTGTGATCGTTACCCTATGCTATAGTCATTGAGAACGTCATCGTGTAAGACACTACTGCAATAGCCAATTTTTTAGTTGGCTGCGTGGTAGTGTGCCAAGCGTTCGGCTTCTCGTGGCAAGGCGCGGTGCCACTGAGTACGGGTTCGATCCCACTTCGGACTATATATTGTTCTTCGTTTTTTTCTATTGTTGTTTGTCTGTCAATTTTTCCGAGTGCTAACACATACTTCTTTGTTCTATTATTCCCTAGTATATATTATACCTCCTACCATATCCTTTTTTCTTACCAATTAATCCTTATCTTTCTCTCCCCACCTCTCCAAACTACCTTTCAATCTACATTTTTTCTCTTATAGTTTTTCCTCTTATCTCCTTCATCACTCACTTCTTTATACTTCTTTCACTTTCTCCCATTCACTCTCTACTGGTGTTCACCTCCCTGTGTCTTGAAGTCAAGGCACATGATAAAAGGGTAAGAGCCGTTGACTAAACATCAACATAGACAGAGAATTTTGAGGGCTGGGTAGTCTAGAGATACGACGTCATCCTCAGGACAGGAAGGACCCAGGTTCAAAGGTATGAGGATGTTACCAGCAAGAGATGACAATCACTTTCTTTGAACTTATTAATGTTAACGTCTAGTGGTGTGGCCATCACCAGTACCAAATCGGGCAAGTTGTATGTAGATGTTACCAACCTTGAGATGACCAGCACTTTCTTCAACCTTATTAATGTTGATATCTAAAGATGTGTGCAGATGAAGATTCACTTTCTGTTCCACTTTCAAGTTATATCTTTCTTTTCTTTCTCTGTGCTAATTGTAAACCAAATGGACCAACCAAACTGTCTGTTCAGCCGAGAGTGAATGTGTATATGCAATAGATCAGTACATCAGTTTGAGTGATTGAAACAAATTTGATTTTACAACTCCATTAAAATGCATTTCATAGTGACGCATATATGAAGTTAATTTTAATCATAGTGAAAGATTATGTTAATGTATTTTTTATTTTCTTGTTTGGTATTAATGTTTATATGTTAATTTTGTAGTCAAATTTTAATGGAACACTTTTTTAAAATGCCTTGCATGTTTCATATGACATTAATTTGATATGATAAATTTATTTTGGTAGCTCATTGACATATTCAAAGATGTTCCTGGCTTCAAGGATGTTACTGTTGACCCACATCAAATATCAGTTATGTAAGTATTTCCTCCACATTAAATTCATTAGCATACATGATCATAAAGTCCATCTCTATTATCTTATTTATAAACCTCTTGTCTGTCTCTTTTGCTTCTTCATTCATACTAAGACTCCATGTTAGTGAGGCCATATCTAGGCCATTGGGCAACTTAAGCCTTCACAGTCGTCGACTATGGTATAAGGTCATCGCTACAGATTGCTAGCTTCTCCTTTGGTATAAGGTCATCACTACAGATTGCCAGCCTTTACTATGGTGTAAGGGCACCACTAGATTTTACTAGCCTCAACTATGGTTTAAGGTCATCACTAGAGAGTACCAGCCTCTACTATGGTGTAAGGTCACCACTAGAGATTACCAGCCTCTACTGTGATATAGATCATCACTAGAAATTACCAGCCTCTACTATGGTTTAAGGTCATCACTAGAGAGTACCAGCCTCTACTATGGTTTAAGGTCATCACTAGAAATTACCAGCCTCTACTATGGTATAAGGTCATCACTAGAAATTACCAGCCTCTATTATGGTTTAAGGTCATCACTAGTGAGTACCAGCCTCTGCTATGGTTTATAAGGTCATCACTAAAGTTGATTTATGTTATCTTTGTCATTAATTTTGAACAGTCAACTGTTTGGATTGGTTTTCCTTAACATTTTTTCTGGGTTATTAAGCTATAATTGGGCACAATACTGACCACATTACTCCAAAATCATGTGCCGCAGATCTATACAAAATATAGGTGCTAATACAATATTAACTATACACAACCAGACGTTATGAGCTCTTTTATTTTATATTTTTAAAATTAATAATTTATAAGTGATCAATATGGAATGAGTTCAAGACTAATGTAGAAATAAGAGAAAATAGAAAGCATCCAAAAATATCAACTATAATCATAGAAAAGAAGAAGGTGGTCATATATTGGCCATGTGATGAGAAGGAACAACTAAAGAATTTAAAAGCAGCCCTCAAATGGGAACCAGAGGGTAAAAGGGAAAGAAGTGGCTGACCTAGAGAAACACTAACAATAACTTTAATGTAAGAGGCATCTACATGAGGCATCAGCTCCCTTGCTGAGATTGAACCACTCAGCTAGAACAGAGCCATGTGGTGAGACACAATGCAGATCCTGTGCAAGGTCTGACTGTTAAAAGATTTTGAGACAGAAAACAGTCAAGAATTTCTGCCCTATGTACCGTCTTTGGCTCAAAAGGACAATAGATAGACAGATATATATATATAAGTGACATTTGCCTTATATAATGATGCATGTTTGTGTAGATGATTCTTGTTTTCCTCATCATTCCACAGAGATGGCCAAGTGGTTGCCCCATGGGTAGTTTCCATAGATGGTGGGAATCCAATATTTTCTGGCATGAATGGAACAGAAGTTAGAGGGACGGTAGAGGACGCATTGAAAAAAGCTGAGGAATCTTTCAAGAGTAACATCACCCTGGAAGGCAAACATCCATTGGATGATTTTAATTCTAAAGAAGCTGCAGATCAAGGTATATATTTCTTGCTTATTTGTTTCTTTAACATTATTTCTCAACATTCCTGGAAAGAAAAGAAAACAAGTGGTGAAGTTTCAAAACAAAGGAGAAAGTAAAGTACAAGACTTGAATGGGCGTCTTTTCACCCATGTGTGCTTTGCCTACTAACCAGAAGTCTTCTGAGAGTTTGGAGACTTCTGGATAGTATCGCTTCAAGCATTGAGAGTCATGATGCAAGGCGACACTCCGCACCATCCCTTTTTTGTTTCTCTTATTTCTGCTTTAGTCTTGAATTCATTCCATGGTGTCCAACGTATTTACCAGAGGCATTTAATTTAAATATGTCTAATTTATTTTCTTTTTTCTTTAGTTGTTTTCAAGCTCTTCCATGCATAAGTAAGGATGGATAATACATTTGATTTGAAAATCCTGAGCTGTGTTTTTGTGCTTAGTAATTTTGATTTATAAAAGTTTATAGTATATCAGAGAATCCTTATGATAAATAAATCTATTTATCTTCTCCAATTACTTAATTGTTTGAGAATCACTATGATAAATAAATCTATTTATCTTCTCCAATTACTTAATTGTTTGAGAATCCCTGTGATAAATAAATCAACTTATCTTTTCCAATTACTTAAGTGTTTGTGAATCCCTGTGATAAATATATCTTCTCCAATTACTTCATTCCAGTTGAGCAGCAAGCAAAAGACCCTTGCAAGATGACTCCAAGTCCATGTCCTGTTGGCTTTGGCAGTTGTGAGAGATTACCAAACCGCGGCAATGGCATTGAGCTGAAGTGCATTGACAATTGTAAAACATATGGTCTGTGTCACAATAATGGAATTTGTGAGAAGGATATGACTGGTACTGCATACTGCCAGTAAGTTTTGATTATAACAATAGGATGTGACAAGAGTTGTCAGTAAGTTTTGATTATAACATTAGGATATGACAAGAGCTGCCAATAAGTTTTGATTATAACATGAGAATGTGACAAGTGTTGCCAATAAGTTTTGATCATAACATTAAAATATGACTAGTGCTGCCAATAAGTTTTGATTATAACAATAGGATGTGACAAGAGTTGCCAATACATTTTGATATGCAAGGGTCATTGAAGATTGACTGAGACTTTTATATCTCTTTAGCAATTTGACAGTACCAATAGCACCAACTCTGACAGTTTTTCAGATTATTCCCCATGTACATGTATGTACTATTGCCTTCATTGTGGCAGCTGTCTGACATTTTTCATGGGAAAAACCTGACCTACTGTCACAGCCACTGAAGGACAATGTTCTGTGGTGTTTCATCTGTCATTGCAGTAAAGATAGTAGCAGGAAACAAGTGGTGGAGTGTAACATACACTCCTACAAAGTATGGTGACAGCTTTACAAAAAAGGACAATACAAAATATTTGTTTTTTGGCCTACGTTTAGCCTTCTTCATAACAGCATGAATAAACCATAAAATTAGTCCCGTTTCTCTAGTGACCACATCTGATTTGTTGTGAGTATCCATGTTTACAACTATTAGCATAGAATGGGAATGAAAATGTTTTGTATGCACACACATTTTCAGACATTGCTTTCAATGTGTTTAAACAAAGCAGTTGTTAATTTATTGTCATTTCATTTGTTCAGTATTGGCAACTTCTTCCACTTTTGAATTTACTTTCAGACATTTGTTTACCTTTGTTTTAATTTTGAATTGACAATCTGATTTATATTTCAGGTGTTCCAATAATTGGCTTGGATTGTTCTGTGAAAAGTTCAATGGTAATCACTTCTTATACAGCTACTACTACTACTTCAGTTACCACTACTGATACTCAAATTAAACATTTTGAAATTTGTTCTTAATTGGAATAATAATAATCTAAGTGATTTATTTGAAAATGAGTACCTACAGCTTCCTGAGTAAAGAAAGAATCTAGCACCATCTGTAGCTATGTTTAACATTGCTTTTTTGTTGACATTCATAATTGATAGCTGTGTTGAGTGTGAAGTTGAATACCTATGAGTGTGTCAAAAATGCAGAAATATCAAATACAAAAACCAAGAACCTGAGGTATAACTACAAGGCATGTTCAAATGAAGCCTGTCCAGTGACTTTATTACAAACATATGTAAGGTATATCAGCAGGTGTGACAGAATTAATTAAAGCAATTGTTATGAAGCAGGTACTCACCAGGGTTCTTAGAAAAATTTGCCATAGGCATTTAGACATGCATCCCATGGGTAGATGGTGGATGGTGTCCAACAAAAATTACTTTGGTTACTCATTGAACCATTTTGTCACTGAGGCCATAACATCTGTACCAGAGTCGAATCCTTGTCCCTTTAGAGATTTTTTTAAAGGTCTGAATAAATGAAAGTCACATGGTGATAGATTGGGGCTGTAGGCTGGGTGTTGCAGAACTTCCCACCATTTCCTTGCTAACGCTTGGGCACAATGTTCATGACATGTGGATGGCCATTGTTGTGCAACAGAATCACACCACATGAAGCATGCCAGGTCTTTTGTTCTTGATGGTTGTATGCAGGTTGTCTAGCATGTCTTCATAGCGGATGGCATTTCTGTTCACACCAGGCTCTTTAAAGTCTGCCAATAGAAGCTCTTCATAAACCTTGGACTGATTCCGTATCACACAGGTCATTTTTCCAACTGTCTGCAATCGAGCCAATGAATGTTTTGTTGAGAATGAACACATACACAATTGCACATTGGTGTGTGCTTATTATGTCAGATGTGACATCATCATGCCTCCTATGTGTGTTCACTTGGCACAGATCTGGCTGGTTTCATTTGAACACATCTTGTACCGCAACCATTACAATGACTCTAAATCAACAACTGCTATTATTCTATTACTGCTGCTAAAACTGCTATTCTATTACTGCTGCAACAACTGCTATTCTATTACTGCTGCTACAGCTGCTATTCTATTACTGCTGCTACAGCTGCTATTCTATTGCTGCTACGCTGCTATTCTATTACTGCTACAAAAACTGCTATTCTATTACTGCTGCTACAGCTGCTATTCTAATACTGTTGCAACAAATAGGATGACGCTTAAAGTCGGTATGATTGTATTTGCATCTACTAGTGCTTGATTTTCCCAAAAAGTAGATTTTATATTTTGTAGGCTTCTATCCATTTTACTTGATATGCTGTGAGCTTCTATCCATTTTCTTGATATGCTGTGGGCTTCTTTAAATTTTGCTTGATATGCTGTATGCTTCCTTATATTTTACTTGATATGCTATGGGATTCCTTACATTTTGTTTGAGATTCTGTGAGCATCCATATATTTGTTTGATATGCTGTAAGCATCCATAAATTTTGCTTGATATCCTTTGGGCTTCATTACATTTACTCTAATGTGAACCCACAGAAACAACATCCCCATCAGACCAGCAAACACTCCCAAAGTATACATTCGAGTCAGAAACCACTTTCAACACAACACTTATGCCTGGTGATCTTACTCCAGAGAAGTTGGATGAAATTATCAAAAATTTTACAGAACAGGTATTTCATGGCCAGAAATTGAACATATATTTCATTGATTTTTTTCCTATTTCATCATCATCATCATGTGCCATACGGTTGGCATAAGCAATCATGTCTTTCCATACACAATGCTTTGTATTGATTCTGTTGTTGACTGTTGTATAAAATAACAGACAATTCATTTATTGTTTAATATGTTAAAAATATAGCATATCAAATATTTCTTAGAAGTATAAGAAATATTTAATTCATTTCTTAGGATATAATAATAAATGCTTCATTGATTTATTTGAAATATAACAACAGATATTACGTTGATTAAAAAAAATCTATCTATCTTTTGTCCTTTGGCCTGAAGATAGGGCACAAATTCTAACTCTCCATGTCCAACAATCTTTGCTATAAAGTGTTAGACCTTGCACATGACCTGCATAGTGTCTCTCCACGTGCTCCTGTTCTGGGCAAGCTGCTTAACAATTTTGAAATATAACAAATATCTTAATAGATTTAACTTAGTATTTTTATAGGATTTTGTATAATTATAATGGTGATAACGATAAAACATTCTGTTCAACAGCTGAAGAATATCTTCAAAGACCTTCCAGGATTACAGAATGTGACAGTCGACTTCGTAGGAATTAAGTAAGTGTTTGTCAGTACCCCAGCTCATGAAACTGAAGATTTGTACAATGAAGTCTCTAACATTTCTTTACCTAAGGACCAAAGCTGTTAGCAACTCATATGATGGCTTGTGCCAGGACCCCCAACACAACATGAACCAGAACTCTAAAATGTCATGCTGAAGTTGGGTGTGTTGGGCTGTCAAGCCACAACACAGCGTATTTATGTCTAATCTAATGCTCTTTTATGCAGCAGAAGAGAGGCAAAATATGAGATTTGCTAAAAGATCTTTACAAGGATTGAAAACTGCTAGAATAAATATTTAGATAAGAGAAAGAGTAATTGGGTCAATGCTTTATGGGCTGGCTACGGCTTGAAAGTTCAATAGATAGATATATAGAATGCCCATTAATGGGCATAAGATGAAGAGGTCTGCCTTTAAGTTGTCAGGCGAACACAAGAAAGAAAAATCAAGATCCAGCCAGAGTGTGTCAGACACTGCACAGTTTAGGGAAAAATCTGATGGGCATGCATTTGCAAGTATTGACCCTGTGACCAGTTCCTCATGTGTGATGATGTTTCTCCTATCCCTCTATCATGAAACAGTAGAAAGTCATAAATCCATCTATTTCATGGTTGGCCCTCATTTCTGATGTCTCACATTGTTTATTGAAGGCACGTTGTGCTGAATTTTTATCTTGCTCCTTTATTACGCGGTCAAACCATTTTACCTGTTGTTTCTTTATGTACTCTATGGTGGGAGTTATTCCTAGCTTTTTTCTCAGATTTCTTCGGCTTTTTCCTGTCATTCATCTAACACATTTCATCTCGGTAGTTGTTATTTTTTTTAATTTATTGTTCTTGAGTCTAGGATTCATTGGTAGGCCCTTGGAATGAAGGTTGCATTGTAGAGTGTCTGATTTGCCTCAAGATGTTACATGCTGATAGTAAGTGGTGACCAGTAAGCTTAATCTATACAGTTTAACTATACAATCTATCTATATATTACTTTATTCAGTCAATTCTACGTACAATCTATGTATCACTTTTTTTATGGACAATCTTTTGTATGTATGGTCAGGGGCAAAAAGTGTACAACCGCAATGGAACTGAAGGCTGTCAGCAACTCATAGCTGATGGCTTGCACCAGGATCAGTGAACCAGAACTAGCCAGACCTTACTCCACCTCTCTGTGGTGCCCAGTAACAGACTAACATGTTTTGACTGACCAAGTGATTAGGTTTGAGAAGGAAGGCAACCCATGGCTCAAAAATGTAGTGTTGAAGTTGGATGTGTTGGGCAGAAAGGTGCAGTTATCACATCACAGCCTAGCTGCACACCACAACACATCAACACCCACTTAACATGCTTTTAAGGGCAGTTGATGAATACGTCTAATTATTCCTTTAGTCTTTGGGTGAACACAAGAAAGAGAGAAAATATGTAGTCTATTTTATGCATTTCTTTTCATACAGAGATGGGCAGCTGGTAGTAGATTATGGAGTTTCTCTTGATCCAGCTGCCTTCCCAGGACAGACACCATCTGAGATTCTAGATTCTGTGACTGATGCCCTCCAGAATAAAAGTGATATGTACAAACAGAACATTGTTATAGACAATCAGAATCCCTTGCATGACTTTGACTATGTAGATGCTGCTGGCCAAAGTAAGTACAAATGTGTGGTGAAACATAGAAATATTAGAAATAATGTTCAGAGTATTAATATGTACTATGACAACATATCTTTTCTAATTGTTTATGGATATGTAGAAGTAACTTCTAGAAGCAAGTCACATTGAAAAAAGACTATTAGAAGTAGAGAGAATTATTTAGCAGTAACTTTCCAAAGTAAACAGAATTATTTAGTAGTAATTTTCAAAGTAAACAGAATTATTTAGAAGTAAGCAGAATTATTTAGAAGCAATTTTTGTTTAGATTAAGTAATGCAGTAATGTGTGTTGTAATGCAGAAGTTCTATAGAATTTAGCAAAAAAAAAACTGCAGATTTATATGTGAGCACAAAGCAGCACATTTTTCTGTCTCCAAAAAAGAATGGAAAAGTTAATTTTTACAATTATTTTACAGTTGAACTTGCTGCGTCGGATCCCTGCAAGACACAACCTTGTTCAGTTGGCTATGGTAACTGCCGAGCTGATAACCCCATCTCAGTCAAATGTATCCACAACTGCAACACGATCCCTGCTTGTCAGAATGGTAGAACTTGTCGTCTCAAACCATCAGGAGAAGCATTTTGCGAGTAAGTATTTTATTCTCATTGGCTGACGATTGAGCAATGGTTTTCAACATTTTGTGACATGTAGCTCACCGAATGGTTGAAATGTTCAAAGCACTTTTAAATAGCTAAAATTTTTTCCTGTTATTTTTGTCTTGTCCTTTTTCGCTGTTTCCACTTTGTGAAATTATTTGTGATTGTGTTGCAGTGCTGTACCTGGTATTGAATTATGTGGTGCTGCTGCGCACCTATTAGTGAGTTGTTTGGGACAACAACAAGACGGCACATAGGGCATAAATTCTACTCTTGTATCTGATGATCTTTCAACTATCAGACCGTGCACAGGACCTGCATTGTGTTTCATCACACGGTTTTGTTCTGGGCGGGTTGCTCATTCTCGACAAGGGAGCTGATGCCTGCTGTTGTTGGCTCTCACTTCTGTATACACTTTTAGTGTTTTTCTAGGACAGTCTCTTTTCCTTTTACCCTCTGGATGCCATTGGAGGGCCTGCTTTGAGATTCTTATGTTGTCTCTTCTCATCACATGGCCAACGTATGACCACATTCTTCTCTCGATTATAGTTGATCATTTTGGATGCTTTGTTATTTCTCTTATTTTTGCACAAGGCTTAAATTCATTCTAAGGTACATAAAGTATTTTCCTGAGGTATTTGTTTTCAAATGCATCCAGTTTATTTTCTATTTGTTTAGATGTTTTGCAGCTCTTGCATGCATAAGTAAGGGTGGATAATACATTTTATTTGAAAATCCTGAGCAGCAGGTTTTGTTATCATGGATTCATAAAAATGGTTCTTCTCTTCTGTTGTGTAGCTGTACAGAAGTTAGGTCTCAAAATAACTGCTCAGAGAGAGAACAAAGAACAACCTAAAGATGAAAAAGAAATCACTGTATCGATGTTACTACAACTCATTACTACTACTACTACTACAATTCCTATTATTACTAGTACTACAACTACCACATCCTATTGTTATATTGCTAAACTTACTACTTCTGCTACTGCTACTATTACTACAACTGTTACAACTGCTGCTACTACTACAACTACTACTGCTACTGCTATTAATATTACAACTACAACAAATATAACTACTGCTACTACAACAAATATAACTACTGCTACTACAATACTATTACATGCTACTACTATTTCTATGCTTCTTCTTCTACTAACACTACCACAGCATCTATTACTACCAACATCATCTCAATGCCAATAGATGTCACACATGTAGCTCATCATAAGTTTTTTTTTCTAATCATGCTTTTCATTCTCAGATTAACAGACTTGTATGACAAGGAAGTGGTGCCAGAGTTTGAGATTAAATCTGTAATCCAGATTGACACAAATCTCACGAATGCTGACCTTGACCATAAGAAAAAAGAAGAAATAGCAGACAAGTTGAAAGAGCAGGTTTGTATATATTATACCTCCTACCATATCCTTTTTTCTTACCAATTAATCCTTATCTTTCTCTCCCCACCTCTCCAAACTACCTTTCAATCTACATTTTTTCTCTTATAGTTTTTCCACTTATCTCCTTCATCACTCACTTCTTTATACTTCTTTCACTTTCTCCCATTCACTCTCTACTGGTGTTCACCTCCCTGTGTCTTGAAGTCAAGGCACATGATAAAAGGGTAAGAGCCGTTGACTAAACATCAACATAGACAGAGAATTTTGAGGGCTGGGTAGTCTAGAGATACGACGTCATCCTCAGGACAGGAAGGACCCAGGTTCAAAGGTATGAGGATGTTACCAGCCAAGAGATGACAATCACTTTCTTTGAACTTATTAATGTTAACGTCTAGTGGTGTGGCCATCACCAGTACCAAATCGGGCAAGTTGTATGGAGATGTTACCAGCCTTGAGATGACCAGCACTTTCTTCAACCTTATTAATGTTGATATCTAAAGATGTGTGCAGATGAAGATTCACTTTCTGTTCCACTTTCAAGTTATATCTTTCTTTTCTTTCTCTGTGCTAATTGTAAACCAAATGGACCAACCAAACTGTCTGTTCAGCCGAGAGTGAATGTGTATATACAATAGATCAGTACATCAGTTTGAGTGATTGAAACAAATTTGATTTTACAACTCCATTAAAATGCATTTCATAGTGACGCATATATGAAGTTAATTTTAATCATAGTGAAAGATTATGTTAATGTATTTTTTATTTTCTTGTTTGGTATTAATGTTTATATGTTAATTTTGTAGTCAAATTTTAATGGAACACTTTTTTAAAATGCCTTGCATGTTTCATATGACATTAATTTGATATGATAAATTTATTTTGGTAGCTCATTGACATATTCAAAGATGTTCCTGGCTTCAAGGATGTTACTGTTGACCCACATCAAATATCAGTTATGTAAGTATTTCCTCCACATTAAATTCATTAGCATACATGATCATAAAGTCCATCTCTATTATCTTATTTATAAACCTCTTGTCTGTCTCTTTTGCTTCTTCATTCATACTAAGACTCCATGTTAGTGAGGCCATATCTAGGCCATGGGCAACTTAAGCCTTCACATTCGTCGACTATGGTATAAGGTCATCGCTACAGATTGCTAGCTTCTCCTTTGTATAAGGTCATCACTACAGATTGCCAGCCTCTACTATGGTGTAAGGGCACCACTAGATTTTACTAGCCTCAACTATGGTTTAGGTCATCACTAGAGAGTACCAGCCTCTACTATGTGTAAGGTCACACTAGAGATTACCAGCCTCTACTGTGATATAGATCATCAATAGAAATTACCAGCCTCTACTATGGTTTAAGGTCATCACTAGAGAGTACCAGCCTCTACTATGGTTTAAGGTCATCACTAGAAATTACCAGCCTCTACTATGGTTTATGTCATCACTAGTGAGTACCAGCCTCTGCTATGGTTTATAAGGTCATCACTAAAGTTGATTTATGTTATCTTTGTCATTAATTTTGAACAGTCAACTGTTTGGATTGGTTTCCTTAACATTTTTTCTGGGTTATTAAGCTATTAATGGGCACAATACTGACCACATTACTCCAAAATCATGTGCCGCAGATCTATACAAAATATAGGTGCTAATACAATATTAACTATACACAACCAGACGTTATGAGCTCTTTTATTTTATATTTTTAAAATTAATAATTTATAAGTGATCAATATGGAATGAGTTCAAGACTAATGTAGAAATAAGAGAAAATAGAAAGCATCCAAAAATATCAACTATAATCATAGAAAAGAAGAAGGTGGTCATATATGGCCATGTGATGAGAAGGAACAACTAAAGAATTTAAAAGCAGCCCTCAAATGGGAACCAGAGGGTAAAAGGAAAAGAAGTGGCTGACCTAGAGAAACACTAACAATAACTTTAATGTAAGAGGCATCTACATGAGGCATCAGCTCCCTTGCTGAGATTGAACCACTCAGCTAGAACAGAGCCATGTGGCGAGACACAATGCAGATCCTGTGCAAGGTCTGACTGTTAAAAGATTGTGAGACAGAAACAGTCAAGAATTTTTGCCCTATGTACCGTCTTTGGCTCAAAAGGACAATAGATAGACAGATATATATATATATATAAGTGACATTTGCCTTATATAATGATGCATGTTTGTGTTGATGATTCTTGTTTTCCTCATCATTCCACAGAGATGGCCAAGTGGTTGCCCCATGGGTAGTTTCCATAGATGGTGGGAATCCAATATTTTCTGGCATGAATGGAACAGAAGTTAGAGGGACGGTAGAGGACGCATTGAAAAAAGCTGAGGAATCTTTCAAGAGTAACATCACCCTGGAAGGCAAACATCCATTGGATGATTTTAATTCTAAAGAAGCTGCAGATCAAGGTATATATTTCTTGCTTATTTGTTTCTTTAACATTATTTCTCAACATTCCTGGAAAGAAAAGAAAACAAGGGGTGAAGTTTTTAAAACAAAGGAGAAAGTAAAGTACAAGACTTGAATGGGCGTCTTTCACCCATGTGTGCTTTGCCTACTAACCAGAAGTCTTCTGAGAGTTCGAAGACTTCTGGATAGTATCGCTTCAAGCATTGAGAGTCATGATGCAAGGCGACACTCCGCACCATCCCTTTTTTGTTTCTCTTATTTCTGCTTTAATCTTGAATTCATTCCATGGTGTCCAACGTATTTACCAGAGGCATTTAATTCAAAGATGTCTAATTTATTTTCTTTTTTCTTTAGTTGTTTTCAAGCTCTTCCATGCATAAGTAAGGATGGATAATACATTTGATTTGAAAATCCTGAGCTTTGTTTTTGTGCTTAGTAATTTTGATTTATAAAAGTTTATAGTATATCAGAGAATCCTTATGATAAATAAATCTATTTATCTTCTCCAATTACTTAATTGTTTGAGAATCACTATGATAAATAAATCTATTTATCTTCTCCAATTACTTAATGTTTGAGAATCCCTGTGATAAATAAATCAACTTATCTTTTCCAATTACTTAAGTGTTTGTGAATCCCTGTGATAAATATATCTTCTCCAATTACTTCATTCCAGTTGAGCAGCAAGCAAAAGACCCTTGCAAGATGACTCCAAGTCCATGTCCTGTTGGCTTTGGCAGTTGTGAGAGATTACCAAACCGCGGCAATGGCATTGAGCTGAAGTGCATAGACAATTGTAAAACATATGGTCTGTGTCACAATAATGGAATTTGTGAGAAGGATATGACTGGTACTGCATACTGCCAGTAAGTTTTGATTGTAACAATAGGATGTGACAAGAGCTGCCAATAAGTTTTGATTATAACATTAGATGTGACAAGTGTTGCCAATAAGTTTTGATCATAACATTAAAATATGACTAGTGCTGCCAATAAGTTTTGATTATAACAATAGGATGTGACAAGAGTTGTCAGTAAGTTTTGATTATAACATTAGGATATGACAAGAGCTGCCAATAAGTTTGATTATAACATTAGAATGTGACAAGTGTTGCCAATAAGTTTTGATCATAACATTAAAATATGACTAGTGCTGCCAATAAGTTTTGATTATAACAATAGGATGTGACAAGAGTTGCCAATACATTTTGATATGCAAGGGTCATTGAAGATTGACTGAGACTTTTATATCTCTTTAGCAATTTGACAGTACCAATAGCACCAACTCTGACAGTTTTTCAGATTATCCCCATGTACATTTATGTACTATTGCCTTCATTGTGGCAGCTGTCTGACATTTTTCATGGGAAAAACCTGACCTACTGTCACAGCCACTGAAGGACAATGTTCTGTGGTGTTTCATCTGTCATTGCAGTAAAGATAGTAGCAGGAAACAAGTGGTGGAGTGTAACATACACTCCTACAAAGTATGGTGACAGCTTTACAAAAAAGGACAATACAAAATATTTGTTTTTTGGCCTACGTTTAGCCTTCTTCATAACAGCATGAATAAACCATAAAATTAGTCCCGTTTCTCTAGTGACCACATCTGATTTGTTGTGAGTATCCATGTTTACAACTATTAGCATAGAATGGGAATGAAAATGTTTTGTATGCACACACATTTTCAGACATTGCTTTCAATGTGTTTAAACAAAGCAGTTGTTAATTATTGTCATTTCATTTGTTCAGTATTGGCAACTTCTTCCACTTTTGAATTTACTTTCAGACATTTGTTTACCTTTGTTTTAATTTTGAATTGACAATCTGATTTATATTTCAGGTGTTCCAATAATTGGCTTGGATTGTTCTGTGAAAAGTTCAATGGTAATCACTTCTTATACAGCTACTACTACTACTTCAGTTACCACTACTGATACTCAAATTAAACATTTTGAAATGTGTTCTTAATTGGAATAATAATAATCTAAGTGATTTTTTTTTAAATGAGTACCTACAGCTTCATATTTCCCTATACGCCACTTGGCGTGAGTACTTTACTTTTACTTTACCTACAGCTTCCTGAGTAAAGAAAGAATCTAGCACCAACTGTAGCTATGTTTAACATTACTTTTTTGTTGACATTCATAATTGATAGCTTTGTTGAGTGTGAAGTTGAATACCTATGAGTGTGTCATGAATGCAGAAATATCAAAACCAAGAACCTGAGGTATAACTACAAGGCATGTTCAAATGAAGCCTGTCCAGTGACTTTATTACAAACATATGTAAGGTATATCAGCAGGTGTGACAGAATTAATTAAAGCAATTGTTATGAAGCAGGTACTCACCAGGGTTCTTAGAAAAATTTGCCATAGGCATTTAGACATGCATCCCATGGGTAGATGGTGGATGGTGTCCAACAAAAATTACTTTGGTTACTCATTGAACCATTTTGTCACTGAGGCCATAACATCTGTACCAGAGTCGAATCCTTGCCCCTTTAGAGATTTTTTTAAAGGTCTGAATAAATGAAAGTCACATGGTGATAGATTGGGGCTGTAGGCTGGTGTTGCAGAACTTCCCACCATTTCCTTGCTAACGCTTGGGGCACAATGTTCATGACATGTGGATGGCCATTGTTGTGCAACAGAATCACACCACATGAAGCATGCCAGGTCTTTTGTTCTTGATGGTTGTATGCAGGTTGTCTAGCATGTCTTCATAGCGGATTGCATTTCTGTTCACACCAGCTCTTTAAAGTCTGCCAATAGAAGCTCTTCATAAACCTTGGACTGATTCCGTATCACACAGGTCATTTTTCCAACTGTCTGCATCGAGCCAATGAATGTTTTGTTGAGAATGAACACATACACAATTGCACATTGGTGTGTGCTTATTATGTCAGATGTGACATCATCATGCCTCCTATGTGTGTTCACTTGGCACAGATCTGGCTGGTTTCATTTGAACACATCTTGTACCGCCACCATTACAATGACTCTAAATCAACAACTGCCATTATTCTATTACTGCTGCAACAACTGCTATTCTATTACTGCTGCAACAACTGTATTCTATTACTGCTGCAATAACTGCTATTCTATTACTGCTGTTAAAACTGTTATTCTATACTGCTGCAACAACTGCTATTCTATTACTGCTGCTACAGCTGCTATTCTATTACGCTGCTACAGCTGCTATTCTATTACTGCTGCTACAGCTGCTATTCTATTACTGTTGCAACAAATAGGATGACGCTTAATGTCGGTATGATTGTATATTGCGTCTACTAGTGCTTGATTTTCCCAAAGTAGATTTTATATTCTTAGGCTTCTATCCATTTTACTTGATATGCTGTGAGCTTCTATCCATTTTCTTGATATGCTGTGGGCTTCTTTAAATTTTGCTTGATATGCTGTATGCTTCCTTATATTTTACTTGATATGCTATGGGATTCCTTACATTTTGTTTGAGATTCTGTGAGCATCCATATATTTGTTTGATATGCTGTAAGCATCCATAAATTTTGCTTGATATCCTTTGGGCTTCATTACATTTTACTCTAATGTGAACCCACAGAAAACAACATCCCCATCAGACCAGCAAACACTCCCAAAGTATACATTCGAGTCAGAAACCACTTTCAACACAACACTTATGCCTGGTGATCTTACTCCAGAGAAGTTGGATGAAATTATCAAAAATTTTACAGAACAGGTATTTCATGGCCAGAAATTGAACATATATTTCATTGATTTTTTTCCTATTTCATCATCATCATCATGTGCCATACCGGTTAGCATAAGCAATCATGTCTTTCCATACACAGTGCTTTATATTGATTCTGTTGTTGACTGTTGTATAAAATAACAGACAATTCATTTATTGTTTAATATGTTAAAAATATAGCATATCAAATATTTCTTAGAAGTATAAGAAATATTTAATTCATTTCTTAGGATATAATAATAAATGCTTCATTGATTTATTTGAAATATAACAACAGATATTACGTTGATTAAAAAAAAATCTATCTATCTTTTGTCCTTTTGGCCTGAAGATAGGCAGAAATTCTTAACTCTCCATGTCCAACAATCTTTGCTATAAAGTGTTAGACCTTGCACATGACCTGCATAGTGTCTCTCCACGTGCTCCTGTTCTGGGCAAGCTGCATAACAATTTTGAAATATAACAAATATCTAATAGATTTAACTTAGTATTTTTATAGGATTTTGTATAATTATAATGGTGATAACGATAAAACATTCTGTTCAACAGCTGAAGAATATCTTCAAAGACCTTCCAGGATTACAGAATGTGACAGTCGACTTCGTAGGAATTAAGTAAGTGTTTGTCAGTACCCCAGCTCATGAAACTGAAGATTTGTACAATGAAGTCTCTAACATTTCTTTACCTAAGGACCAAAGCTGTTAGCAACTCATATGATGGCTTGTGCCAGGACCCCCAACACAACACTGAACCAGAACTCTAAAATGTCATGCTGAAGTTGGGCTGTCAAGCCACAACACAGCGTATTTATGTCTAATCTAATGCTCTTTTATGCAGCAGAAGAGAGGCAAAATATGAGATTTGCTAAAAGATCTTTACAAGGATTGCAAACTGCTAGAATAAATATTTAGATAAGAGAAAGAGTAATTGGGTCAATGCTTTATGGGCTGGCTACGGCTTGAAAGTTCAATAGATAGATATATAGAATGCCCATTAATGGGCATAAGATGAAGAGGTCTGCCTTTAAGTTGTCAGGCGAACACAAGAAAGAAAAATCAAGATCCAGCCAGAATGTGTCAGACACTGCACAAGTTTAGGGGAAAAATCTGATGGGCATGCATTTGCAAGTATTGACCCTGTGACCAGTTCCTCATGTGTGATGATGTTTCTCCTATCCCTCTATCATGAAACAGTAGAAAGTCATAAATCCATCTATTTCATGGTTCGCCCTCATTTCTGATGTCTCACATTGTTTATTGAAGGCACGTTGTGTTGAATTTTTATCTTGCTCCTTTATTACGCGGTCAAACCATTTTACCTGTTGTTTCTTTATGTACTCTATGGTGGGAGTTATTCCTAGCTTTTTTCTCAGATTTCTTCGGCTTTTTCCTGTCATTCATCTAACACATTTCATCTCGGTAGTTGTTATTTTTTAATTTATTGTTCTTGAGTCTAGGATTCGTTGGTAGGCCCTTGGAATGAAGGTTGCGTTGTAGAGTGTCTGATTTGCCTCAAGATGTTACATGCTGATAGTAAGTGGTGACCAGTAAGCTTAATCTATACAGTTTAACTATACAATCTATCTATATATTACTTTATTCAGTCAATTCTACGTACAATCTATTTATGTATCACTTTTTTAATGGACAATCTTTTGTATATATGGTCAGGGGCAAAAAAGTGTACAACCGCAATGGAACTGAAGGCTGTCAGCAACTCATAGCTGATGGCTTGCACCAGGATCAGTGAACCAGAACTAGCCAGACCTTACTCCACCTCTTTGTGGTGCCCAGTAACACACTAACATGTTTTGTCTGACCAGTGATTAGGTTTGAGAAGGAAATCAACCCATGGCTCAAAAATGTAGTGTTGAAGTTGGATGTGTTGGGCAGAAAGGTGCAGTTATCACAGCCTAGCTGCACACCACAACACATCAACACCCACTTAACGTGCTTTTAAGGGCAGTTGATGAATACGTCTAATTATTCCTTTAGTCTTTGGGTGAACACAAGAAAGGGAGAAAATATGTAGTCTATTTTATGCATTTCTTTTCATACAGAGATGGGCAGCTGGTAGTAGATTATGGAGTTTCTCTTGATCCAGCTGCCTTCCCAGGACAGACACCATCTGAGATTCTAGATTCTGTGACTGATGCCCTCCAGAATAAAAGTGATATGTACAAACAGAACATTGTTATAGACAATCAGAATCCCTTGCATGACTTTGACTATGTAGATGCTGCTGGCCAAAGTAAGTACAAATGTGTGGTGAAACATAGAAATAATGTTCAGATTATTAATATGTACTATGACAACATATCTTTTCTAATTGTTTATGGATATGTAGAAGTAACTTCTAGAAGCAAGTCACATTGAAAAAAGACTATTAGAAGTAGAGAGAATTATTTAGCAGTAACTTTCCAAATTAAACAGAATTATTTAGTAGTAACTTTTCAAAGTAAACAGAATTATTTAGAAATAAGCAGAATTATTTAGAAGTAAGCAGAATTATTTAGAAGCAATTTTTGTTTAGATTAAGTAATGCAGTAATGTGTGTTGTAATGCAGAAGTTCTATAGAATTTAGCACAAAAAAACTGCAGATTTTATATGTGAGCACAAAGCAGCACATTTTTCTGTCTCCAAAAAAGAATGGAAAAGTTAATTTTTACAATTATTTTACAGTTGAACTTGCTGCGTCGGATCCCTGCAAGACACAACCTTGTTCAGTTGGCTATGGTAACTGCCGAGCTGATAACCCCATCTCAGTCAAATGTATCCACAACTGCAACACGATCCCTGCTTGTCAGAATGGTAGAACTTGTCGTCTCAAACCATCAGGAGAAGCATTTTGCGAGTAAGTATTTTATTCTCAGTGGCTGACGATTGAGCAATGGTTTTCAACATTTTGTGACATGTAGCTCACCGAATGGTTGAAATATTCAAAGCACTTTTAAATAGCTAAAATTTGTTCCTGTTATTTTTGTCTTGTCCTTTTTTCGCTGTTTCCACTTTGTGAAATTATTTGTGAATTGTGTGGCAGTGCTGTTGAATTGGGTGGCACTGTTGTGTACTTATTAGTGGATTGTGTGGCACTGCTGTGCACCTGGTATTGAATTATGTGGTGCTGCTGTGCACCTATTAGTGAGTTGTTTGGGACAACAACAAGACGGCACATAGGGCGTAAATTCTACTCTTGTATCTGATGATCTTTCAACTATCAGACCATGCACAGGACCTGCATTGTATTTCATCACACGGTTTTGTTCTGGGCGAGTTGCTCATTCTCGACAAGGGAGCTGATGCCTGCTGTTGTTGGCTCTCACTTCTGTATACACTTTTAGTGTTTTTCTAGGACAGTCTCTTTTCCTTTTACCCTCTGGATGCCATTGGAGGGCTGCTTTGAGATTCTTATGTTGTCTCTTCTCATCACATGGCCAACGTATGACCACATTCTTCTCTCGATTATAGTTGATCATTTTGGATGCTTTGTTATTTCTCTTATTTTTGCACAAGGCTTAAATTCATTCTAAGGTACATAAAGTATTTTCCTGAGGTATTTGTTTTCAAATGCATCCAGTTTATATTCTATTTGTTTAGATGTTTTGCAGCTCTTGCATACATAAGTAAGGGTGGATAATACATTTTATTTGAAAATCCTGAGCAGCAGGTTTTGTTATCATGGATTCATAAAAATAGTTCTTCTCTTCTGTTGTGTAGTTGTACAGAAGTTAGGTCTCCAAATAACTGCTCAAAGAGAGAACATAGAACAACCTAAAGATGAAAAAGAAATCACTTTTATCGATCTTACTACAACTCATTACTACTACTACTACTACAATTCCTATTATTACTAGTACTACAACTACCACCACTCCTATTGTTATATTGCTAAACTTACTACTTCTGCTACTGCTACTATTACTACAACTGTTACAACTGCTGCTACTACTACAACTACTACTGCTACTGCTATTAATATTACAACTACAACAAATATAACTACTGCTACTACAACAAATATAACTACTGCTACTACAATACTATTGCATGCTACTACTATTTCTATGCTTCTTCTTCTACTAACACTACCACAGCATCTATTACTACCAACATCATCTCAATGCCAATAGATGTCACACATGTAGCTCATCATAAGTTTTTTTTTCTAAGCAAGCTTTTCATTCTCAGATTAACAGACTTGTATGACAAGGAAGTGGTGCCAGAGTTTGAGATTAAATCTGTAATCCAGATTGACACAAATCTCACGAATGCTGACCTTGACCATAAGAAAAAAGAAGAAATAGCAGACAAGTTGAAAGAGCAGGTTTGTATATATTATACCTCCTACCATATCCTTTTTTCTTACCAATTAATCCTTATCTTTCTCTCCCCACCTCTCCAAACTACCTTTCAATCTACATTTTTTCTCTTATAGTTTTTCCTCTTATCTCCTTCATTACTCACTTCTTTATACTTCTTTCACTTTCTTTCATTCTGTTGCAGGGCTTCTTCAAACTTCTTTCTAACTTACTACTTGTTCTTTCATTGACACACACATATAACTCATCATCCTTTTAGAACAAGTATAAACACAGTCTTTATTAGTGACTTCATGTGTCTTACCAAATGTCATTATTACTTGACATAGCCTATCGGCGATGATGAATTGTCAAATAAGTGTGATCGTATAGTATTCTTAAGTATATCTAAGTCCTGACTAACATCTCATATCTTGAGGCAGGTATCTACTTCCTTCACTATATTTTCACCGTCTCTCCTATCTGAAGGTCTGTGTCCATCTCAATGTTTTTCCCCTGAATGTCCGAATCTGAATGTCCTTCTCAGTCTGCCCATCTGCATCTCTATTCTCTAGTTCCCAGGGTCTCGGCATTAAGTCCCAGGTGACCACACACCCCCCGACCACTGATACGGCCTACCTACGTCTGTTGACCGTCACTACTTCTGTAACCCCGCCTTTCTTGACTATGTCCATAGTTTATTACTTTAATCGACAACCTGTCAATCTTCTCAAACCTTTTCCCACAACTAAAAACCTACAACATAACTCCTCCTTGCCCTTTGTTTACGTGGGGCAGTTTAATTGTCCGCTTTCATCTCAGGTCTTCTCTGGACTTCAAGGCGTCTGCCGATATAAGAGTTTCCGGTCTAGTCTTAGTGCTACTCTACTCCGTGTCCACACCTGCGCGACTGGAGCTTATCGACTGCTTCGTCGCGTTACATAACTTACAAGCTTCAGACTGGACATCTGTGCACCTTTTACCTGTAATCTTAAAGTTGATTACGACACAGCGACGGACTTTGGTAGACTTAACGTCTCCTTGCTAATCGTCAAGACTTTCTTCGATTCTACCTTTCATCGTCGCCGCGTCGTTCTTTTATTCATCCTCCGAAGATCGTGATTTTCTTCTTCTCATTATCCTACATGGATGAGTCACACTATCACATATATCTCCTCAACAATTTCAGTTGAATTGATATATTCATAGATCAATTTAACTCAAAAATAAAAACATAGTGTGACTGCTCTCTTTCTACTTCCTTAATGGGCTAACTAATTTCCTTTTTCTCATTGTACATCAATTATTACAACAATTAGAAATACAAATTCAACATCTATAAACTGGAATCTCAAAGAAAAATCCATCATGTATACAATCATCTTACAACATCGCTCTGCCATGCCACTGTGTTTTGCTTTGAAGCTCTGACTAACTTGACGTCACTCTGGCCATAGCCTGAATGTAGGCCGGCTAAATTGAGGTCATCGTCTGTTTGTCTATGTCTAACTCACATTTCTTTCCGTCTATTAATTTAAACTGGTAGGTTCTGTAATTTGTGTTTTCACATACAACATTCATAATTCTACAACAATATCATGACATTCAATAAACATCTTTGTGACACAATATTTGTCTCATGTATACAAAACATTTTGTGGAGACATCAATTCTGAAATAATTAAGGCTCGATCGGCTTTCGCACTGTACTCTCTTAATTGCCTAATAAGACGTGTTTAGTCTTTCTTCGGCGTCATATCTGTGCCACTTCTGAAAAAGAAACAAGACCCGGTTACTCTGTTCTCTTATTCTCCCTGAACACGTGCTCTTCTGGCACTGCTAATAAAGTTGTCTGCATAGCAATACGCTTTCTTACAGAATCTTAGCGCACAGGCTTAATTTACTGGTCAACTCATGTCGGGTCGGCAGTCTTCTTATGAGTTCTCTCTCACCACATATGCCTAAATTTTAGGCAGTTCTCTCCGTCTACATATAATTACATTTTCATAGAATTGTCTTTTAAAAAAATGTGCATCTCACAACATGTTTCTCCTCAAATCTACACACCACAGTCTTGGACAGACCGAACATTGAAGCATAGAGTAATCACAAACACATAGCAATCAAAATTATGACTTCAACTTGATACAGAATCTAGTCTGTCTAGACTTACATAAGAAAAATATCCACAACACACTTCATACACACATCTGTACATCTCACCGTGCTGTTCCACACTTGGAATTCCTATATAACTCATAGAATCTCTCCATTTCGGGTCACTGACTCTCTTTCTTAGTTCCCTATGTTTTTCTCTCCATGAATGCTCTATTTTCTGTAAATTCTGAGTTCTCTTTACTCAAACTTTTTTTTTTTAAACCGATGTAAACATGGTTACCATTTTGTTTGTTTACTTCAGGTGACTCACTAACATCTTCATACATATAGTTCTGTCTCCTCATTAAGGCAACAGTACCTTTACAGACTCATACTCAT
This sequence comes from Megaustenia siamemsis, assembly GCA_032433765.1. Lineage (NCBI taxonomy): Eukaryota > Metazoa > Mollusca > Gastropoda > Stylommatophora > Ariophantidae > Megaustenia > Megaustenia siamemsis. Next base: position 49,731,454 of record JAVIAB010000145.1, read on the forward strand.
CATTCAGTGCACATTGACATTATACATATAGAATTTGTCTAAAAGTTAGTAGACTCATACAACATTATTAGTTACAACATCCACAAGTAAATAATTACAATTCTTAATATGGATGTTTCTCGCAATTTCTTTTCTTGGCATGTTCCAGATAATCATTCATCCTTCCCATTCTTGGGCATAAAAAGGATCTGTTTTCACCCACTCATCACACCGCCTTCTCCCTTCTTGTATTATCTTGTCTCGCTCATCACACCGCCTTCTCCCTTCTTGTATATCTTGTCTCGCTCATCACACCGCCTTCTCCCTTCTTGTATTATCTTGTCTCGCTCATCACACCGCCTTCTCCCTTCTTGTATTATCTTGTCTCGCTCATCACACCACTTTCTCCCTTCTTGTATTATCTTGTCTCGCTCATCACACCGCCTTCTCCCTTCTTGTATTATCTTGTCTCACTCATCACACCGCCTTCTCCCTTCTTGTATTATCTTGTCTCACTCATCAACACCGCCTCTCCCTTCTTGTATTATCTTGTCTCGCTCATCACACCGCCTTCTCCCTTCTGTATTATCTTGTCTCACTCATCACACCGCCTTCTCCTTCTTGTATTATCTTGTCTCGCTCATCACACCGCCTTCTCCCTTCTTGTATTATCTTGTCTCACTCATCACACCGCCTTCTCCCTTCTTGTATTATCTTGTCTCACTCATCACACCGCCTTCTCCCTTCTTGTATTATCTTGTCTCACTCATCACACCGCCTTCTCCCTTCTTGTATTATCTTGTCTCACTCATCACACCGCCTTCTCCCTTCTTGTATTATCTGTCTCACTCATCACACCACCTTCTCCCTTCTTGTATTATCTTGTTCTCACTCATCACACCGCCTTCTCCTTCTTGAATTATCTTGTCTCACTCATCACACCACCTTCTCCCTTCTTGAATTATCTTGTCTCACTCATCACACCGCCTTCTCCCTTCTTGAATTATCTTGTCTCACTCATCACACCGCCTTCTCCCTTCTTGAATTATCTTGTCTCACTCATCACACCGCCTTCTCCCTTCTTGAATTATCTTGTCTCACTCATCACACCGCCTTCTCCCTTCTTGAATTATCTTGTCTCACTCATCACACCGCCTTCTCCCCTTGAATTATCTTGTCTCACTCATCACACCGCCTTCTCCCTTCTTGAATTATCTGTCTCACTCATCACACCACCTTCTCCCTTCTTGAATTATCTTGTCTCACTCATCACACCGCCTTCTCCCTTCTTGTATTATCTTGTCTCACTCATCACACCGCCTTCTCCCTTCTTGTATTATCTTGTCTCGCTCATCACACCGCCTTCTCCCTTCTTGTTATCTTGTCTCACTCATCACACCGCTTTTTCCTTCTTGTATTATCTTGTCTCACTCATCACACCACCTTCTCCCTTCTTGAATTATCTTGTCTCACTCATCACACCGCCTTCTCCCTTCTTGAATTATCTTGTCTCACTCATCACACCGCCTTCTCCCTTCTTGTATTATCTTGTCTCACTCATCACACCGCCTTCTACCTTCTTGTATTATCTTGTCTCACTCATCACACACCTTCTCCCTTCTTGTATTATCTTGTCTCGCTCATCACACCGCCTTCTCCCTTCTTGAATTATCTTGTCTCACTCATCACACCACCTTCTCCCTTCTTGTATTATCTTGTCTCACTCATCACACCGCCTTCTCCCTTCTTGAATTATCTTGTCTCACTCATCACACCACCTTCTCCCTTCTTGTATTATCTTGTCTCACTCATCACACCGCTTCTCCCTTCTTGAATTATCTTGTCTCACTCATCACACCACCTTCTCCCTTCTTGAATTATCTTGTCTCACTCATCACACCACTTTCTCCCTTCTTGTATTATCTTGTCTCACTCATCACACCGCCTTCTCCCTTCTTGTATTATCTTGTCTCACTCATCACACCACCTTCTCCCTTCTTGTATTATCTTGTCTCACTCATCACACCGCCTTCTCCCTTCTTGTATTATCTTGTCTCACTCATCACACCACCTTCTCTCTTCTTGTATTATCTTGTCTCACTCATCACACCGCCTTCTCCCTTCTTGTATTATCTTGTCTCACTCATCACACCACCTTCTCCCTTCTTGTATTATCTTGTCTCACTCATCACACCGCCTTCTCCCTTCTTGTATTATCTTGTCTCGCTCTGGGGGTTCCAAGTGGCCAGAACACCACTCCTGAACCTGAAGAACTATCAACATTAGCTTCTTGTCTCTCACAGACATCAACATTAGCTTCTTGTCTCTCACAGACATCAACATTAGCTTCGTGTCTCTCACAGACATCAACATTAGCTTCTTGTCTCTCACAGACATCAACATTAGCTTCTTGTCTCTCACAGACATCAACATTAGCTTCTTGTCTCTCACAGACATCAACATTAGCTTCTTGTCTCTCACAGACATCAACATTAGCTTTGTGTCTCTCACACACATCAACATTAGCTTCGTGTCTCTCACAGACATCAACTGTAGCTACTTGCTTCTTTATCCTTCCTTTTGTTGCGCTACTCTTTTCTACACCTGGCCTTCGATTGACCTCTTTCTTAATCTCAGATTTCTTTCGTCTTAGAGACGCTACCTCTACCTCTAAGTCAGACTTCTCACGTATTAGGTTCCTTACCTTGTCATCTGCTTCTGATTTCTCCTTTCTTAAACTTACAATTAAATCTTTGGACTCTTTGACTTCACCTAAAAGTTGGCTATTCTGTGCTTTCATCTGATCAACTTCTCGACTCATACATACACTGTGTCTGTCAGTCTCAGCCTTTTGTTCTGCAAGTGCTTCAAGCTCTTTAATTCTTGTTTCTAGACACTTGTTTTTGCACTCTAGCCTATCTACTGTGTCTTTCAGCTCTAATAGCATCAACTCATCTCTTTCACTTCTCTTTTCCATAATTCTTATCTCGGCATCTTTTCTTGATATCACATCTTCTAGATGTTTGTAGCCACACAGGCGTCTCTAAATTGTTTCTTCACCTCCCTCGTTTGTGTTATTTTATCATTATGTTTAGTTGTCCTCTAACCTGTACAGTCTGTGTTTGTGCACAGCTTACCTGTGTCACTAATACTTCTCTATCAGTACCTTCTGTTTGTGTAGCACTGTCGATCATTCTGTCCTCAGTCTCTTTAATTCTCACTAACATACACTCATTTTTATTACTGATCGCATGACTCGACTTATCTTCTAAATTCTGTTCCATTCCCTCTAATTCCTTCTCCTTTCTGATTAATTTGTTTTGTTTCAGGCTAGACAGCCTGTTTGTCTTGATGTTTGGGTCGTTTGATTTGGACCACTTGGTCGTTCTCGCATCCACGAGATTGATTGCGCGCTTCTCTTTGACTCCAGAGGGATCTTGCCAACCACGCCTGGGTGTTTGATTAACATGCTGTGCCCAAACTTTTCATTTACAATTCACTTTATTCATTTCAATCCTGTATACACTATTTATTTCATAGCTCTTACGTCCAGCAGTTTGTCTTTTGTCCTTCGATCTCCACCTAGATTCCTGGGGTGGTAATCTTCTTCCGTGAAAATGCCTTGTTCCCTTCTCACTGCATATACTTCTTTACTCAATTCACCTAGTCGTCCCTTATTTCTCCATCTATTATTCGCTTGATTAACTTCCCTAGGCTTTTCTACTATTTTTCTTTTATTAAACCATTCACTGATGGTTGGGCTTTCTTCAGGTAGGTTTAAATTCAAATTCTTCATGAACCCGATTTCTTAATAGAGACATTAATCGCTTCATCTAGCGTCTCAGGGCTCAGCCTCGCTAAGTGTAGTTTTAGATCTGTGGATATTAGTCCATCTATAAAAATCTCTATTAATTGTCTACCAAAACTGTCGGTATCTAAACCAGATTCCTCTGCTAGCTCTAAAAGTCTATTACTGTATGCAGTTATTGTCTCTCCTCTTTCTTGTTTAAACTTCCTCAAAAGTATGAAAGCGGTGTAGGCATCTTCTACAGCAGCATACCTAGTTTTTTAAATCTATCTGGAGGGACTTCCATGTGCTTGAAGGTTCATTCTTTAGCCTTCTCTGGATGAAGTCAGATACTTCGCCTCTACTTGAAGGTTCATTCTTTAGCCTTCTCTGGATGAAGTCAGATACTTCACCTCTACTTGAAGGTTCATTCTTTATCCTTCTCTGGATGAAGTCAGATACTTCGCCTCTACTTGAAGGTTCATTCTTTATCCTTCTCTGGATGAAGTCAGATACTTGGCCTCTACTTGAAGGTTCATTCTTTAGCCTTCTCTGGATGAAGTCAGATACTTCACCTCTACTTGAAGGTTCATTCTTTAGCCTTCTCTGGATGAAGTCAGATACTTGGCTCTACTTGAAGGTTCATTCTTTAGCCTTCTCTGGATGAAGTCAGATACTTCACCTCTACTTGTTTTAAAAGCTATTAATTTCTTGTCTTCCTCATTTATAGAAAAAATGAGAGCATACTTTTCAATTTCTGCCATCCATTGTCTGAACTTGGGTGTCCGGTTAGCGCAATCGATAGGCGGTTGGCTTACCACGGCAACAGCCGGGGTTCGTAATCCTGGCGAGGACACCTGGGTTTTACTAATCCCTAAAAATTAGTAGGAGCCGCGATAGCTCAGTGGTTAGTGAACTGGACTACTACGGACAAGGGGTAGGGTTCGATCCCAACCGACGGCTCCGGGTTCACCCAGCCTTAAATGGGTACCGGATTTTTTCTGGGAAAGTAAAAGCAGCACGGGCGTAATACCGACCACATTACCCCAAAAATCATGTGCTGAAGGTCTGTAAAATATAGGGTCACTAACACCATATTTCCCTATACGCCACTTGGCGTGACGGGGGGTACTTTACTTTTTTTTTTTACTTTTATTGTCTGAACTTGGATGGATCACCAGAGTAATTTGAGATACCGGCACTCATTTCTTGCTGTCTAAAACTATTTTCTAAACAGGTGATGACTCTACTAATTTCTTGCAGGGTCTGCAACGTGGGAGTCATGCCTCTCTTCATCTTGATAATTAATTAATTAATTAATAATAAACTCATTAACTAGCAATAACACACACAGTTATTTAGATTAGTCAAAAGAATTTCTACTTTCTTCCTCAAACACTTATCAAGAAAAACCTATTTACTTCACACTAACATTGTTCAACATATCAATGCATCTCTAAAATATATAAGAAAAATCCAACTTACATGATTCTGAAGTCCTGAAATACCTAACACACTTATGTAACATCCTAACAACTACACAATAATATATAACTATTTAAACAATAATTAACTACTTAGTCTTTTTCAGGTTCTCAATGTGGACATCATTTTTCACATTTTGTTCTCTCTGTCTATTTCACTTTTACTTCTTTCCTTAAAGGAAGTTCTACTTTATGAATATGAATGTTCACTTCTACTTTGATATAGCTCGGGGAAAGATCACTGCGGGTTGGCACTTCTAGTCGCTGAATTTGGGATTTTAAGATACACAGGGTGTAGTCTCACAAACAGGCAGCCATTCTTCCACTGGACTTCGATGTACTTCTATTTCTGACACAGATGGCTAGGCTTGATTAACTTCTGTAGACAAGGTTCGCTGGTGTGTTGTACACAAACACATTACTAGGCTCAACTTCATGGGTACTTGCAAATTATGAGGACGGCACTTGTTGCTGGAAGTATGTCTTGGTTATGCTGGAAGTACGTAGGTGGACGTCATGGTGATTAAGAGAAAATTCTTACTTTTTTTTTCTTCTCTCCAGGTCCTTCTAAAAAAAGAATAGCATCCTGGTCACGTGCAACAGAAAGGAATATCATGTTGCAGGGCTTCTTCAAACTTCTTTCTAACTTACTACTTGTTCTTTCATTGACACACACATATAACTCATCATCCTTTTAGAACAAGTATAAACACAGTCTTTATTAGTGACTTCATGTCTTACCAAATGTCGTTATTACTTGACATAGACTATCGGCGATGATGAATTGTCAAATAAGTGTGATCGTATAGTATTCTTAAGTATATCTAAGTCCTGACTAACATCTCATATCTTGAGGCAGGTATCTACTTCCTTCACTATATTTTCACCGTCTCTCCTATCTGAAGGTCTGTGTCCATCTCAATGTTTCTCCCCTGAATGTCCGAATCTGAATGTCCTTCTCAGTCTACCCGTCTGCATCTCTATTCTCTAGTTCCCAGGGTCTCGGCGTTAAGTCCCAGGTGACCACACCCCCCGACCACTGATACGGCCTAACCTACGTCTGTTGACCGTCACTACTTCTGTAACCCCGCCTTTCTTGACTATGTCCATAGTTTATTACTTTAATCGACAACCTGTCAATCTTCTCAAACCTTTTCCCACAACTAAAACCTACAACATAACTCCTCCCTTGGCCCTTTGTTTACGCGGGGCAGTTTAATTGTCCGCTTTCATCTCAGGTCTTCTCTGGACTTCAAGGCGTCTGCCGATATAAGAGTTTCCGGTCTAGTCTTAGTGCTACTCTACTCCATGTCCACACCTGCGCGACTGGAGCTTATCGACTGCTTCGTCGCGTTACATAACTTACAAGCTTCAGACTGGACATCTGTGCGCCTTTTACCTGTAATCTTAAAGTTGATTACGACACAGCGACGGACTTTGGTAGACTTAACGTTTCCTTGCTAATCGTCAAGACTTTCTTCGATTCTACCTTTCATCGTCACCTCGTCGTTCTTTTATTCATCCTCCGAAGATCGTGATTTTCTTCTTCTCATTATCCTACATGGATGAGTCACACTATCACAATTCACTCTCTACTGGTGTTCACCTCCCTGTGTCTTGAAGTCAAGGCACATGATAAAAGGGTAAGAGCCATTGACTAAACATCAACATAGACAGAGAATTTTGAGGGCTGGGTAGTCTAGATATATATAACATCATACTCAGGACAGGAAGGACCCAGGTTCAAAGGTATGAGGATGTTACCAGCCAAGAGATGACAATCACTTTCTTTGAACTTATTAATGTTAACGTCTAGTGGTGTGGCCATCACCAGTACCAAATCGGGCAAGTTGTATGGAGATGTTACCAGCCTTGAGATGACCAGCACTTTCTTCAACCTTATTAATGTTGATATCTAAAGATGTGTGCAGATGAAGATTCACTTTCTGTTCCACTTTCAAGTTATATCTTTCTTTTCTTTCTCTGTGCTAATTGTAAACCAAATGGACCAACCAAACTGTCTGTTCAGCCGAGAGTGAATGTGTATATACAATAGATCAGTACATCAGTTTGAGTGATTGAAACAAATTTGATTTTGCAACTCCATTAAAATGCATTTCATAGTGACGCATATATGAAGTTAATTTTAATCATAGTGAAAGATTATGTTAATGTATTTTTTATTTTCTTGTTTGGTATTAATGTTTATATGTTAATTTTGTAGTCAAATTTTAATGGAACACTTTTTTAAAATGCCTTGCATGTTTCATATGACATTAATTTGATATGATAAATTTATTTTGGTAGCTCATTGACATATTCAAAGATGTTCCTGGCTTCAAGGATGTTACTGTTGACCAACATCAAATATCAGTTATGTAAGTATTTCCTCCACATTAAATTCATTAGCATACATGATCATAAATTTCATCTCTATTATCTTATTTATAAACCTCTTGTCTGTCTCTTTTGCTTCATCATTCATACTAAGACTCCATGTTAGTGAGGCCATATCTAGGCCATTGGGCAGCTTAAGCCTTCACAGTCGTCGACTATGGTATAAGGTCATCACTACAGATTGCTAGCCTCTACTATGGTATAAGGTCATCACTACAGATTGCTAGCTTCTCCTTTGGTATAAGGTCATCACTACAGATTGCCAGCCTCTACTATGGTGTAAGGTCACCACTAGATTTTACTAGCTTCTCCTTTGATATAAGGTCATCACTAGAGAGTACCAGCCTCTACTATGGTGTAAGGTCACCACTAGAGATTACTAGCCTCTACTGTGATATAGAAGATCATCACTAAAGATTGCCAGCCTCTACTATTGTATAAGGTCTCCACTAGAGATTACCTGCCTCTACTGTGATATAGATCATCACTAGAAATTACCAGCCTCTACATAGATCATCACTAGAAATTACCAGCCTCTACTATGGTTTAAGGTCATCACTAGAGAGTACCAGCCTCTACTATGGTTTAAGGTCATCACTAGAAATTACCAGCCTCTACTATGTATAAGGTCATCACTAGAAATTACCAGCCTCTACTATGGTTTAAGGTCATCACTAGTGAGTACCACCTCTGCTATGGTTTATAAGGTCATCACTAAAGTTGATTTATGTTATCTTTGTCATTAATTTTGAACAGTCAACTGTTTGGATTGGTTTTCCTTAACATTTTTTCTGGGTTATTAAGCTATAATGGGCACAATACTGACCACATTACTCCAAAATCATGTGCCGCAGATCTATACAAAATATAGGTGCTAATACAATATTAACTATACACAACCAGACGTTATGAGCTCTTTTATTTTATATTTTAAAAATAATAATTTATAAGTGATCAATATGGAATGAGTTCAAGACTAATGTAGAAATAAGAGAAAATAGAAAGCATCCAAAATATCAACTATAATCATAGAAAGAAAAGGTGGTCATATATTGGCCATGTGATGAGAAGGAACAACTAAAGAATTTAAAAGCAGCCCTCAAATGGGAACCAGAGGGTAAAGGAAAAGAAGTGGCTGACCTAGAGAAACACTAACAATAACTTTAATGTAAGAGGCATCTACATGAGGCATCAGCTCCCTTGCTGAGATTGAACCACTCAGCTAGAACAGAGCCATGTGGCGAGACACAATGCAGATCCTGTGCAAGGTCTGACTGTTAAAAGATTGTGAGACAGAAAACAGTCAAGAATTTCTGCCCTATGTACTGTCTTTGGCTCAAAAGGACAATAGAGAGACAGATATATATATATATATAAGTGACATTTGCCTTATATAATGATGCATGTTTGTGTTGATGATTCTTGTTTTCCTCATCATTCCACAGAGATGGCCAAGTGGTTGCCCCATGGGTAGTTTCCATAGATGGTGGGAATCCAATATTTTCTGGCATGAATGGAACAGAAGTTAGAGGGACGGTAGAGGATGCATTGAAAAAAGCTGAGGAATCTTTCAAGAGTAACATCACCCTGGAAGGCAAACATCCATTGGATTTTTAATTCTAAAGAAGCTGCAGATCAAGGTATATATTTCTTGCTTATTTGTTTCTTTAACATTATTTCTCAACATTCCTGAAAGAAAAGAAAACAAGTGGTGAAGTTTTAAACAAAGGAGAAAGTAAAGTACAAGACTTGAATGGGCATCTTTTCACCCATGTGTGCTTTGCCTACTAACCAGAAGTCTTCTGAGAGTTTGGAGACTTCTGGATAGTATCGCTTCAAGCATTGAGAGTCATGATGCAAGGCGACACTCCGCACCATCCCTTTTTTGTTTCTCTTATTTCTGCTTTAGTCTTGAATTCATTCCATGGTGTCCAACGTATTTACCAGCAGGCATTTAATTCAAATATGTCTAATTTATTTTCTTTTTTCTTTAGTTGTTTTCAAGCTCTTCCATGCATAAGTAAGGTATGGATAATACATTTGATTTGAAAATCCTGAGCTTTGTTTTTGTTGCTTAGTAATTTTGATTTATAAAAGTTTATAGTATATCAGATATAAGAGAATACTTGTGATAAATAAATCTATTTATCTTCCCCAATTACTTAATGTAAAATGTACTATCAACCTTACGTATGCGTGTGAAAGCTGGAAAACAACAAGAGATATAGAAACAAAGTTTGAACGCATTCGAAAATAAATGTCTAAGGAAAATACTTGGTATAGAATGGAACGAATTCAAAACAAACGAGGAAATTAGAGAAATCGCCAATCAACCACTAATATCTTCAGTAATAAAGAAAAGACGATGGTCATACGTTGGACATGTGATGAGAAGAGATAATAATCGAATAGCAAAGCAAGCCTCATATGGGAAACAACAGGTAAAAGAAAAAGAGGAAGACCCAGGAGACACTGAAAGAACATTGATGAGAGAGGCAAGAGCAGCAGGATCGGCTCCCTCAATGAGATAGAACTGCTTGCACAGAACAGAGACAGATGGCGAGATTTAATAAAATCTTTAAAAGAAAACTGCTAGAACAAAAATTCATATAGGAGAAGGTGATACTTGTCTACGCCCTATGGGCCGGTTACGGCTCGAAAGGTCAATAGATAGATAGAATTACTTAATTGTTTGAGAATCACTATGATAAATAAATCTATTTATCTTCTCCAATTACTTAATTGTTTGAGAATCCCTGTGATAAATAAATCTACTTATCTTTTCCAATTACTTAAGTGTTTGTGAATCCCTGTGATAAATATATCTTCTCCAATTACTTCATTCCAGTTGAGCAGCAAGCAAAAGACCCTTGCAAGATGACTCCAAGTCCATGTCCTGTTGGCTTTGGCAGTTGTGAGAGATTACCAAACCGCGGCAATGGCATTGAGTTGAAGTGCATAGACAATTGTAAAACATATGGTCTGTGTCACAATAATGGAATTTGTGAGAAGGATATGACTGGTACTGCATACTGCCAGTAAGTTTTGATTATAACAATAGGATGTGACAAGAGTTGTCAGTAAGTTTTGATTATAACATTAGGATATGACAAGAGCTGCCAATAAGTTTTGATTATAACATGAGAATGTGACAAGTGTTGCCAATAAGTTTTGATCATAACATTAAATATGACTAGTGCTGCCAATAAGTTTTGATTATAACAATAGGATGTGACAAGAGTTGCCAATACATTTTGATATGCAAGGGTCATTGAAGATTGACTGAGACTTTTATATCTCTTTAGCAATTTGACAGTACCAATAGCACCAACTCTGACAGTTTTTCAGATTATTCCCCATGTACATGTATGTACTATTGCCTTCATTGTGGCAGCTGTCTGACATTTTTCATGGGAAAAACCTGACCTACTGTCACAGCCACTGAAGGACAATGTTCTGTGGTGTTTCATCTGTCATTGCAGTAAAGATAGTAGCAGGAAACAAGTGGTGGAGTGTAACATACACTCCTACAAAGTATGGTGACAGCTTTACAAAAAAGGACAATACAAAATATTTGTTTTTTTGGCCTACGTTTAGCCTTCTTCATAACAGCATGAATAAACCATAAAATTAGTCCCGTTTCTCTAGTGACCACATCTGATTTGTTGTGAGTATCCATGTTTACAACTATTAGCATAGAATGGGAATGAAAATGTTTTGTATGCACACACATTTTCAGACATTGCTTTCAATGTGTTTAAACAAAGCAGTTGTTAATTTATTGTCATTTCATTTGTTCAGTATTGGCAACTTCTTCCACTTTTGAATTTACTTTCAGACATTTGTTTACCTTTGTTTTAATTTTGAATTGACAATCTGATTTATATTTCAGGTGTTCCAATAATTGGCTTGGATTGTTCTGTGAAAAGTTCAATGGTAATCACTTCTTATACAGCTACTACTACTACTTCAGTTACCACTACTGATACTCAAATTAAACATTTTGAAATTTGTTCTTAAATGGAATAATAATAATCTAAGTGATTTATTTGAAAATGAGTACCTACAGCTTCCTGAGTAAAGAAAGAATCTAGCACCATCTGTAGCTATGTTTAACATTGCTTTTTTGTTGACATTCATAATTGATAGCTGTGTTGAGTGTGAAGTTGAATACCTATGAGTGTGTCATGAATGCAGAAATATCAAATACAAAAACCAAGAACCTGAGGTATAACTACAAGGCATGTTCAAATGAAGCCTGTCCAGTGACTTTATTACAAACATATGTAAGGTATATCAGCAGGTGTGACAGAATTAATTAAAGCAATTGTTATGAAGCAGGTACTCACCAGGGTTCTTAGAAAAATTTGCCATAGGCATTTAGACATGCATCCCATAGGTAGATGGTGGATGGTGTCCAACAAAAATTACTTTGGTTACTCATTGAACCATTTTGTCACTGAGGCCATAACATCTGTACCAGAGTCGAATCCTTGTCCCTTTAGAGATTTTTTTAAAGGTCTGAATAAATGAAAGTCACATGGTGATAGATTGGGGCTGTAGGCTGGGTGTTGCAGAACTTCCCACCATTTCCTTGCTAACGCTTGCTGCACAATGTTCATGACATGTGGATGGCCATTGTTGTGCAACAGAATCACACCACACGAAGCATGCCAGGTCTTTTGTTCTTGATGGTTGTATGCAGGTTGTCTAGCATGTCTTCATAGCGGATGGCGTTTCTGTTCACACCAGGCTCTTTAAAGTCTGCCAATAGAAGCTCTTCATAAACCTTGGACTGATTCCGTATAACACAGGTCATTTTTCCAACTGTCTGCAATCGAGCCAATGAATGTTTTGTTGAGAATGAACACATACACAATTGCACATTGGTGTGTGCTTATTATGTCAGATGTGACATCATCATGCCTCCTATGTGTGTTCACTTGGCACAGATCTGGCTGGTTTCATTTGAACACATCTTGTACCGCAACCATTACAATGACTCTAAATCAACAACTGCCATTATTCTATTACTGCTGCTAAAACTGCTATTCTATTACTGCTGCTACAGCTGCTATTCTATTACTGCTGCTAAAACTGCTATTCTATACTGCTGCAACAACTGCTATTCTATTACTGCTGCAACAACTGCTATCTATTACTGCTGCAACAACTGCTATTCTATTACTGCTGCTACAGCTGCTATTCTATTACTGCTGCTACAGCTGCTATTCTATTACTGCTGCTACAGCTGCTATTCTATTACTGCTGCAACAACTGCTATTCTATTACTGCTGCTACAGCTGCTATTCTATTACTGTTGCAACAAATAGGATGACGCTTATGTCGGTATGATTGTATTTGCATCTACTAGTGCTTGATTTTCCCAAAAAGTAGATTTTATATTCTGTAGGCTTCTATCCATTTTACTTGATATGCTGTGAGCTTCTATCCATTTTACTTGATATGCTGTGGGCTTCTTTAAATTTTGCTTGATATGCTGTATGCTTCCTTATATTTTACTTGATATACTATGGGATTCCTTACATTTTGTTTGAGATTCTGTGAGCATCCATATATTTTGTTTGATATGCTGTGAGCATCCATATATTCTGTTTGATATGCTGTAAGCATCCATAAATTTTGCTTGATATCCTTTGGGCTTCATTACATTTTACTCTAATGTGAACCCACAGAAACAACATCCCCATCAGACCAGCAAACACTCCCAAAGTATACATTCGAGTCAGAAACCACTTTCAACACAACACTTATGCCTGGTGATCTTACTCCAGAGAAGTTGGATGAAATTATCAAAAATTTTACAGAACAGGTATTTCATGGCCAGAAATTGAACATATATTTCATTGATTTTTTTCCTATTTCATCATCATCATCATGTGCCATACCGGTTGGCATAAGCAATCATGTCTTTCCATACACAATGCTTTGTATTGATTCTGTTGTTGACTGTTGTATAAAATAACAGACAATTCATTTATTGTTTAATATGTTAAAAATATAGCATATCAAATATTTCTTAGAAGTATAAGAAATATTTAATTCATTTCTTAGGATATAATAATAAATGCTTCATTGATTTATTTGAAATATAACAACAGATATTACGTTGATTAAAAAAAATATATCTATCTTTTGTCCTTTGATAGGAAGATAGGGCAGAAATTCTTAACTCTCCATGTCCAACAATCTTTGCTATAAAGTGTTAGACCTTGCACATGACCTGCATAGTGTCTCTCCACGTGCTCCTGTTCTGGGCAAGCTGCTTAACAATTTTGAAATATAACAAATATTTAATAGATTTAACTTAGTATTTTTATAGGATTTTGTATAATTATAATGGTGATAACGATAAAACATTCTGTTCAACAGCTGAAGAATATCTTCAAAGACCTTCCAGGATTACAGAATGTGACAGTCGACTTCGTAGGAATTAAGTAAGTGTTTGTCAGTACCCCAGCTCATGAAACTGAAGATTTGTACAATGAAGTCTCTAACATTTCTTTACCTAAGGACCAAAGCTGTTAGCAACTCATATGATGGCTTGTGCCAGGACCCCCAAAACAACACTGAACCAGAACTCTAAAATGTCATGCTGAAGTTGGGCTGTCAAGCCACAACACAGCGTATTTATGTCTAATCTAATGCTCTTTTATGCAGCAGAAGAGAGGCAAAATATGAGATTTGCTAAAAGATCTTTACAAGGATTGAAAACTGCTAGAATAAATATTTAGATAAGAGAAAGAGTAATTGGGTCAATGCTTTATGGGCTGGCTACGGCTTGAAAGTTCAATAGATAGATATATAGAATGCCCATTAATGGGCATAAGATGAAGAGGTCTGCCTTTAAGTTGTCAGGCGAACACAAGAAAGAAAAATCAAGATCCAGCCAGAGTGTGTCAGACACTGCACAAGTTTAGGGAAAAATCTGATGGGCATGCATTTGCAAGTATTGACCCTGTGACCAGTTCCTCATGTGTGATGATGTTTCTCCTATCCCTCTATCATGAAACAGTAGAAAGTCATAAATCCATCTATTTCATGGTTGGCCCTCATTTCTGATGTCTCACATTGTTTATTGAAGGCACGTTGTGCTGAATTTTTATCTTGCTCCTTTATTACGCGGTCAAACCATTTTACCTGTTGTTTCTTTATGTACTCTATGGTGGGAGTTATTCCTAGCTTTTTTCTCAGATTTCTTCGGCTTTTTCCTGTCATTCATCTAACACATTTCATCTCGGTAGTTGTTATTTTTTAATTTATTGTTCTTGAGTCTAGGATTCGTTGTAGGCCCTTGGAATGAAAGTTGCGTTGTAGAGTGTCTGATTTGCCTCAAGATGTTACATGCTGATAGTAAGTGGTGACCAGTAAGCTTAATCTATACAGTTTAACTATACAATCTATCTATATATTACTTTATTCAGTCAATTCTACGTACAATCTATGTATCACTTTTTTAATGGACAATCTTTTGTATGTATGGTCAGGGGCAAAAAGTGTACAACCGCAATGGAACTGAAGGCTGTCAGCAACTCATAGCTGATGGCTTGCACCAGGATCAGTGAACCAGAACTAGCCAGACCTTACTCCACCTCTCTGTGGTGCCCAGTAACAGACTAACATGTTTTGACTGACCATGTGATTAGGTTTGAGAAGGAAGGCAACCCATGGCTCAAAAATGTAGTGTTGAAGTTGGATGTGTTGGGCAGAAAGGTGCAGTTATCACAGCCTAGCTGCACACCACAACACATCAACACCCACTTAACATGCTTTTAAGGGCAGTTGATGAATACGTCTAATTATTCCTTTAGTCTTTGGGTGAACACAAGAAAGAGAGAAAATATGTAGTCTATTTTATGCATTTCTTTTCATACAGAGATGGGCAGCTGGTAGTAGATTATGGAGTTTCTCTTGATCCAGCTGCCTTCCCAGGACAGACACCATCTGAGATTCTAGATTCTGTGACTGATGCCCTCCAGAATAAAAGTGATATGTACAAACAGAACATTGTTATAGACAATCAGAATCCCTTGCATGACTTTGACTATGTAGATGCTGCTGGCCAAAGTAAGTACAAATGTGTGGTGAAACATAGAAATATTTAGAAATAATGTTCAAGTATTAATATGTACTATGACAACATATCTTTTCTAATTGTTTATGGATATGTAGAAGTAACTTCTAGAAGCAAGTCACATTGAAAAAAGACTATTAGAAGTAGAGAGAATTATTTAGCAGTAACTTTCCAAAGTAAACAGAATTATTTAGTAGTAACTTTTCAAAGTAAACAGAATTATTTAGAAGTAAGCAGAATTATTTAGAAGCAATTTTTGTTTAGATTAAGTAATGCAGTAATGTGTGTTGTAATGCAGAAGTTCTATAGAATTTAGCAAAAAAAAACTGCAGATTTTATATGTGAGCACAAAGCAGCACATTTTTCTGTCTCCAAAAAAGAATGGAAAAGTTAATTTTTACAATTATTTTACAGTTGAACTTGCTGCGTCGGATCCCTGCAAGACACAACCTTGTTCAGTTGGCTATGGTAACTGCCGAGCTGATAACCCCATCTCAGTCAAATGTATCCACAACTGTAACACGATCCCTGCTTGTCAGAATGGTAGAACTTGTCGTCTCAAACCATCAGGAGAAGCATTTTGCGAGTAAGTATTTTATTCTCATTGGCTGACGATTGAGCAATGGTTTTCAACATTTTGTGACATGTAGCTCACCGAATGGTTGAAATGTTCAAAGCACTTTTAAATAGCTAAAATTTTTTCCTGTTATTTTTGTCTTGTCCTTTTTTCGCTGTTTCCACTTTGTGAAATTATTTATGAATTGTGTGGCAGTGCTGTTGAATTGGGTGGCACTGCTGTGCACTTATTAGTGTATTGTGTGGCACTGCTGTGCACATGGTATTGAATTATGTGGTGCTGCTGCGCACCTATTAGTGAGTTGTTTGGGACAACAACAAGACGGCACATAGGGCGCAAATTCTACTCTTGTATCTGATGATCTTTCAACTATCAGACCGTGCACAGGACCTGCATTGTGTTTCATCACACGGTTTTGTTCTGGGCGGGTTGCTCATTCTCGACAAGGGAGCTGATGCCTGCTGTTGTTGGCTCTCACTTCTGTATACACTTTTAGTGTTTTTCTAAGACAGTCTCTTTTCCTTTTACACTCTGGATGCCATTGGAGGGCCTGCTTTGAGATTCTTATGTTGTCTCTTCTCATCACATGGCCAACGTATGACCACATTCTTCTCTCGATTATAGTTGATCATTTTGGATGCTTTGTTATTTCTCTTATTTTTGCACAAGGCTTAAATTCATTCTAAGGTACATAAAGTATTTTCCTGAGGTATTTGTTTTCAAATGCATCCAGTTTATTTTCTATTTGTTTAGATGTTTTGCAGCTCTTGCATGCATAAGTAAGGGTGGATAATACATTTTATTTGAAAATCCTGAGCAGCAGGTTTTGTTATCATGGATTCATAAAAATGGTTCTTCTCTTCTGTTGTGTAGCTGTACAGAAGTTAGGTCTCAAAATAACTGCTCAGAGAGAGAACAAAGAACAACCTAAAGATGAAAAAGAAATCACTTTTATCGATCTTACTACAACTCATTACTACTACTACTACTACAATTCCTATTATTACTAGTACTACAACTACCACCACTCCTATTGTTATATTGCTAAACTTACTACTTCTGCTACTGCTACTATTACTACAACTGTTACAACTGCTGCTACTACTACAACTACTACTGCTACTGCTATTAATATTACAACTACAACAAATATAACTACTGCTACTACAACAAATATAACTACTGCTACTACAATACTATTACATGCTACTACTATTTCTATGCTTCTTCTTCTACTAACACTACCACAGCATCTATTACTACCAACATCATCTCAATGCCAATAGATGTCACACATGTAGCTCATCATAAGTTTTTTTTTTCTAAGCAAGCTTTTCATTCTCAGATTAACAGACTTGTATGACAAGGAAGTGGTGCCAGAGTTTGAGATTAAATCTGTAATCCAGATTGACACAAATCTCACGAATGCTGACCTTGACCATAAGAAAAAAGAAGAAATAGCAGACAAGTTGAAAGAGCAGGTTTGTATATATTATACCTCCTACCATATCCTTTTTTCTTACCAATTAATCCTTATCTTTCTCTCCCACCTCTCCAAACTACCTTTCAATCTACATTTTTTCTCTTATAGTTTTTCCTCTTATCTCCTTCATCACTCACTTCTTTATACTTCTTTCACTTTCTCCCATTCACTCTCTACTGGTGTTCACCTCCCTGTGTCTTGAAGTCAAGGCACATGATAAAAGGGTAAGAGCCGTTGACTAAACATCAACATAGACAGAGAATTTTGAGGGCTGGGTAGTCTAGAGATACGACGTCATCCTCAGGACAGGAAGGACCCAGGTTCAAAGGTATGAGGATGTTACCAGCCAAGAGATGACAATCACTTTCTTTGAACTTATTAATGTTAACGTCTAGTGGTGTGGCCATCACCAGTACCAAATCGGCAAGTTGTATGGAGATGTTACCAGCCAAGAGCTTACAATCACTTTCTTTGAACTTATTAATGTTAACGTCTAGTGGTGTGGCATCACCAGTACCAAATCGGGCAAGTTGTAGGGAGATGTTACCAGCCTTGAGATGACCAGCACTTTCTTTGAACTTATTAATGTTAACGTCTAGTGGTGTGGCCATCACCAGTACCAATCGGGCAAGTTGTATGGAGATGTTACCAGCCTTGAGATGACCACACTTTCTTCAACCTTATTAATGTTGAGATCTAAAGATGTGTGCAGATGAAGATTCACTTTCTGTTCCACTTTCAAGTTATATCTTTCTTTTCTTTCTCTGTGCTAATTGTAAACCAAATGGACCAACCAAATTGTCTGTTCAGCCGAGAGTGAATGTGTATATACAATAGATCAGTACATCAGTTTGAGTGATTGAAACAAATTTGATTTGCAACTCCATTAAAATGCATTTCATAGTGACGCATATATGAAGTTAATTTTAATCATAGTGAAAGATTATGTTAATGTATTTTTTATTTTCTTGTTTGGTATTAATGTTTATATGTTAATTTTGTAGTCAAATTTTAATGAACACTTTTTTAAAATGCCTTGCATGTTTCATATGACATTAATTTGATATGATAAATTTATTTTGGTAGCTCATTGACATATTCAAAGATGTTCCTGGCTTCAAGGATGTTACTGTTGACCCACATCAAATATCAGTTATGTAAGTATTTCCTCCACATTAAATTCATTAGCATACATGATCATAAATTTCATCTCTATTATCTTATTTATAAACCTCTTGTCTGTCTCTTTTGCTTCTTCATTCATACTAAGACTCCATGTTAGTGAGGCCATATCTAGGCCATTGGGCAGCTTAAGCCTTCACAGTCGTCGACTATGGTATAAGTCATCACTACAGATTGCTAGCTTCTCCTTTGGTATAAGGTCATCACTACAGATTGCTAGCCTCTACTATGGTGTAAGGGCACCACTAGATTTTACTAGCCTCAACTATGGTTTAAGGTCATCACTAGAGAGTACCAGCCTCTACTATGGTGTAAGGTCACCACTAGAGATTACTAGCCTCTACTGTGATATAGAAGATCATCACTAAAGATTGCCAGCCTCTACTATTGTATAAGGTCACCACTAGAGATTACCTGCCTCTACTGTGATATAGATCATCACTAGAAATTACCAGCCTCTACTATGGTTTAAGGTCATCACTAGAGAGTACCAGCCTCTACTATGGTTTAAGGTCATCACTAGAAATTACCAGCCTCTACTATGGTATAAGGTCATCACTAGAAATTACCAGCCTCTACTATGGTAACAACTGGAGAGGCGTGACACTTTTGTCAGTTGCCTCAAAGTTATTCTGTAAAATCATCCTAAATAGAATAAAGGATTCAATAGATACAGTAATGCGTGAAGAACAGGCTGGGTTTAGAAAAGGGAGAAGCTGTCTTGACCACATTTTCACTCTACGACTTATATTGGAGGAACACATTGAAAAGCAAAAACCTTTTGTACTTAACTTCATCGACTTCAAAAAAGCATTTGATAGTATTCATAGAGATTCTTTGTGGAAAATTCTGAAGCAATATGGCTTACCATCAAAAATCATAAATATTATCAAAGACATGTATGATGGTTACACATGTGCAGTTTGAACAGAGGAAGGACTGAGCGAATGTTTCCCAATAGAAACTGGGGTTAAACAAGGATGTATTTTATCGCCCTTGTTATTTGGAATTGTTATGGACTTCATAATGAAGAAATGCTGCACTGGTAATAAAGGCATCGAATGGATACAAGGAGACCATTTGGAGGACCTCGACTTTGCTGATGACATAGTTCTCATCAGCAGTCAGATAAAAACGATGCAGGAAAACACAAATGAACTATCATCATAGCCAGCAAAATTGGGCTTGAGGTCAATCATGAAAAGACTAAAGTCATGAAAAGTTTAATTCCAACAAGTGACAAAATATACATGGAAAACAAACCAGTAGAAGAGATCGATCACTTTATCTATCTTGGAAGTCACATTGATCGAGAAGGGGATACGAGCAAAGAAATTAGAATCAGACTGGCTAAAGCAGCAATGTCTTTCAGAAGCCTTGAAAAGTTGTGGAAATCAAAACTCATTAGCACAAACACAAAACTTAGGCTATTCAAATCAAATGTACTATCAACCCTTACGTATGCGTGTGAAAGCTGGAAAACAACAAGAGATATAGAAAAAAGTTGAACGCATTCGAAAATAAATGTCTAAGGAAAATACTTGGTATAGAATGGAACGAATTCAAAACAAACGAGGAAATTAGAGAAATCGCCAATCAACCACTAATATCTTCAGTAATAAAGAAAAGACGATGGTCATACGTTGGACATGTGATGAGAAGAGATAATAATCGAATAGCAAAGCAAGCCCTCATATGGGAAACAACAGGTAAAAGAAAAAAGAGGAAGACCCAGGGAGACACTGAGAAGAACATTGATGAGAGAGGCAAGAGCAGCAGGAGTCGGCTCCCTCAATGAGATAGAACTGCTTGCACAGAACAGAGACAGATGGCGAGATTTGATAAAATATCTTTAAAGAAAACTGCTAGAACAAAAATTCATATAGGAGAAGGTGTATCTTGGTCTACGCCCTATGGGCCGGTTACGGCTCGAAAGGTCAATAGATAGATAGACTATGGTTTAAGGTCATCACTAGTGAGTACCAGCCTCTGTTATGGTTTATAAGGTCATCACTAAAGTTGATTTATGTTATCTTTGTCATTAATTTTGAACAGTCAACTGTTTGGATTGGTTTTCCTTAACATTTTTTCTGGGTTATTAGCTATAAATGGGCACAATACTGACCACATTACTCCAAAATCATGTGCCGCAGATCTATACAAAATATAGGTGCTAATACAATATTAACTATACACAACCAGACGTTATGAGCTCTTTTATTTTATATTTTAAAAATTAATAATTTATAAGTGATCAATATGGAATGAGTTCAAGACTAATGTAGAAATAAGAGAAAATAGAAAGCATCCAAAAATATCAACTATAATCATAGAAAAGAAGAAGGTGGTCATATATTGGCCATGTGATGAGAAGGAACAACTAAAGAATTTAAAAGCAGCCCTCAAATGGGAACCAGAGGGTAAAAGGAAAAGAAGTGGCTGACCTAGAGAAACACTAACAATAACTTTAATGTAAGAGGCATCTACATGAGGCATCAGCTCCCTTGCTGAGATTGAACCACTCAGCTAGAACAGAGCCATGTGGTGAGACACAATGCAGATCCTGTGCAAGGTCTGACTGTTAAAAGATTGTGAGACAGAAAACAGTCAAGAATTTCTGCCCTATGTACCGTCTTTGGCTCAAAAGGACAATAGATAGACAGATATATATATATAAGTGACATTTGCCTTATATAATGATGCATGTTTGTGTTGATGATTCTTGTTTTCCTCATCATTCCACAGAGATGGCCAAGTGGTTGCCCCATGGGTAGTTTCCATAGATGGTGGGAATCCAATATTTTCTGGCATGAATGGAACAGAAGTTAGAGGGACGGTAGAGGATGCATTGAAAAAAGCTGAGGAATCTTTCAAGAGTAACATCACCCTGGAAGGCAAACATCCATTGGATGATTTTAATTCTAAAGAAGCTGCAGATCAAGGTATATATTTCTTGCTTATTTGTTTCTTTAACATTATTTCTCAACATTCCTGGAAAGAAAAGAAAACAAGTGGTGAAGTTTTAAAACAAAGGAGAAAGTAAAGTACAAGACTTGAATGGGCATCTTTTCACCCATGTGTGCTTTGCCTACTAACCAGAAGTCTTCTGAGAGTTTGGAGACTTCTGGATAGTATCGCTTCAAGCATTGAGAGTCATGATGCAAGTAAGTCCATGCATAAGTAAGGATGGATAATACATTTGATTTGAAAATCCTGAGCTTTGTTTTTTGTGCTTAGTAATTTTGATTTATAAAAGTTTATAGTATATCAGATATCAGAGAATACTTGTGATAAATAAATCTATTTATCTTCTCCAATTACTTAATTGTTTGAGAATCACTATGATAATTAAATCTATTTATCTTCTCCAATTACTTAATTGTTTGAGAATCCCTGTGATAAATAAATCTACTTATCTTTTCCAATTACTTAAGTGTTTGTGAATCCCTGTGATAAATATATCTTCTCCAATTACTTCATTCCAGTTGAGCAGCAAGCAAAAGACCCTTGCAAGATGACTCCAAGTCCATGTCCTGTTGGCTTTGGCAGTTGTGAGAGATTACCAAACCGCGGCAATGGCATTGAGCTGAAGTGCATAGACAATTGTAAAACATATGGTCTGTGTCACAATAATGGAATTTGTGAGAAGGATATGACTGGTACTGCATACTGCCAGTAAGTTTTGATTATAACAATAGGATGTGACAAGAGTTGTCAGTAAGTTTTGATTATAACATTAGGATATGACAAGAGCTGCCAATAAGTTTTGATTATAACATGAGAATGTGACAAGTGTTGCCAATAAGTTTGATCATAACATTAAAATATGACTAGTGCTGCCAATAAGTTTTGATTATAACAATAGGATGTGACAAGAGTTGCCAATACATTTTGATATGCAAGGGTCATTGAAGATTGACTGAGACTTTTATATCTCTTTAGCAATTTGACAGTACCAATAGCACCAACTCTGACAGTTTTTCAGATTATTCCCCATGTACATTTATGTACTATTGCCTTCATTGTGGCAGCTGTCTGACATTTTTCATGGGAAAAACCTGACCTACTGTCACAGCCACTGAAGGACAATGTTCTGTGGTGTTTCATCTGTCATTGCAGTAAAGATAGTAGCAGGAAACAAGTGGTGGAGTGTAACATACACTCCTACAAAGTATGGTGACAGCTTTACAAAAAAGGACAATACAAAATATTTGTTGTTTTGGCCTACGTTTAGCCTTCTTCATAACAGCATGAATAAACCATAAAATTAGTCCCGTTTCTCTAGTGACCACATCTGATTTGTTGTGAGTATCCATGTTTACAACTATTAGCATAGAATGGGAATGAAAATGTTTTGTATGCACACACATTTTCAGACATTGCTTTCAATGTGTTTAAACAAAGCAGTTGTTAATTTATTGTCATTTCATTTGTTCAGTATTGGCAACTTCTTCCACTTTTGAATTTACTTTCAGACATTTGTTTACCTTTGTTTTAATTTTGAATTGACAATCTGATTTATATTTCAGGTGTTCCAATAATTGGCTTGGATTGTTCTGTGAAAAGTTCAATGGTAATCACTTCTTATACAGCTACTACTACTACTTCAGTTACCACTACTGATACTCAAATTAAACATTTTGAAATTTGTTCTTAATTGGAATAATAATAATCTAAGTGATTTATTTGAAAATGAGTACCTACAGCTTCCTGAGTAAAGAAAGAATCTAGCACCATCTGTAGCTATGTTTAACATTGCTTTTTTGTTGACATTCATAATTGATAGCTGTGTTGAGTGTGAAGTTGAATACCTATGAGTGTGTCAAAAATGCAGAAATATCAAATACAAAAACCAAGAACCTGAGGTATAACTACAAGGCATGTTCAAATGAAGCCTGTCCAGTGACTTTATTACAAACATATGTAAGGTATATCAGCAGGTGTGACAGAATTAATTAAAGCAATTGTTATGAAGCAGGTACTCACCAGGGTTCTTAGAAAAATTTGCCATAGGCATTTAGACATGCATCCCATAGGTAGATGGTGGATGGTGTCCAACAAAAATTACTTTGGTTACTCATTGAACCATTTTGTCACTGAGGCCATAACATCTGTACCAGAGTCGAATCCTTGTCCCTTTAGAGATTTTTTTAAAGGTCTGAATAAATGAAAGTCACATGGTGATAGATTGGGGCTGTAGGCTGGGTGTTGCAGAACTTCCCACCATTTCCGTGCTAACGCTTGCTGCACAATGTTCATGACATGTGGATGGCCATTGTTGTGCAACAGAATCACACCACACGAAGCATGCCAGGTCTTTTGTTCTTGATGGTTGTATGCAGGTTGTCTAGCATGTCTTCATAGCGGATTGCATTTCTGTTCACACCAGGCTCTTTAAAGTCTGCCAATAGAAGCTCTTCATAAACCTTGGACTGATTCCGTATCACACAGGTCATTTTTCCAACTGTCTGCAATCGAGCCAATGAATGTTTTGTTGACAATGAACACATACACAATTGCACATTGGTGTGTGCTTATTATGTCAGATGTGACATCATCATGCCTCCTATGTGTGTTCACTTGGCACAGATCTGGCTGGTTTCATTTGAACACATCTTGTACCGCCATCATTACAATGACTCTAAATCAACAACTGCCATTATTCTATTACTGCTGCAACAACTGCTATTCTATTACTGCTGCTACAGCTGCTATTCTATTACTGTTGCAACAAATAGGATGACGCTTAATGTCGGTATGATTGTATTTGCGTCTACTAGTGCTTGATTTTCCCAAAAAGTAGATTTTATATTCTGTAGGCTTCTATCCATTTTACTTGATATGCTGTGAGCTTCTATCCATTTTACTTGATATGCTGTGGGCTTCTTTAAATTTTGCTTGATATGCTGTATGCTTCCTTATATTTTACTTGATATGCTATGGGATTCCTTACATTTTGTTTGAGATTCTGTGAGCATCCATATATTTTGTTTGATATGCTGTGAGCATCCATATATTCTGTTTGATATGCTGTAAGCATCCATAAATTTTGCTTGATATCCTTTGGGCTTCATTACATTTTACTCTAATGTGAACCCACAGAAACAACATCCCCATCAGACCAGCAAACACTCCCAAAGTATACATTCGAGTCAGAAACCACTTTCAACACAACACTTATGCCTGGTGATCTTACTCCAGAGAAGTTGGATGAAATTATCAAAAATTTTACAGAACAGGTATTTCATGGCCAGAAATTGAACATATATTTCATTGATTTTTTTCCTATTTCATCATCATCATCATGTGCCATACGGTTGGCATAAGCAATCATGTCTTTCCATACACAATGCTTTGTATTGATTCTGTTGTTGACTGTTGTATAAAATAACAGACAATTCATTTATTGTTTAATATGTTAAAAATATAGCATATCAAATATTTCTTAGAAGTATAAGAAATATTTAATTCATTTCTTAGGATATAATAATAAATGCTTCATTGATTTATTTGAAATATAACAACAGATATTACGTTGATTAAAAAAAAATCTATCTATCTTTTGGCCTTTTGGCCTGAAGATAGGGCAGAAATTCTTAACTCTCCATGTCCAACAATCTTTGCTATAAAGTGTTAGACCTTGCACATGACCTGCATAGTGTCTCTCCACGTGCTCCTGTTCTGGGCAAGCTGCTTAACAATTTTGAAATATAACAAATATTAATAGATTTAACTTAGTATTTTTATAGGATTTTGTATAATTATAATGGTGATAACGATAAAACATTCTGTTCAACAGCTGAAGAATATCTTCAAAGACCTTCCAGGATTACAGAATGTGACAGTCGACTTCGTAGGAATTAAGTAAGTGTTTGTCAGTACCCCAGCTCATGAAACTGAAGATTTGTACAATGAAGTCTCTAACATTTCTTTACCTAAGGACCAAAGCTGTTAGCAACTCATATGATGGCTTGTGCCAGGACCCCCAACACAACAATGAACCAGAACTCTAAAATGTCATGCTGAAGTTGGGTGTGTTGGGCTGTCAAGCCACAACACAGCGTATTTATGTCTAATCTAATGCTCTTTTATGCAGCAGAAGAGAGGCAAAATATGAGATTTGCTAAAAGATCTTTACAAGGATTGAAAACTGCTAGAATAAATATTTAGATAAGAGAAAGAGTAATTGGGTCAATGCTTTATGGGCTGGCTACGGCTTGAAAGTTCAATAGATAGATATATAGAATGCCCATTAATGGGCATAAGATGAAGAGGTCTGCCTTTAAGTTGTCAGGCGAACACAAGAAAGAAAAATCAAGATCCAGCCAGAGTGTGTCAGACACTGCACAGTTTAGGGAAAAATCTGATGGGCATGCATTTGCAAGTATTGACCCTGTGACCAGTTCCTCATGTGTGATGATGTTTCTCCTATCCCTCTATCATGAAACAGTAGAAAGTCATAAATCCATCTATTTCATGGTTGGCCCTCATTTCTGATGTCTCACATTGTTTATTGAAGGCACGTTGTGCTGAATTTTTATCTTGCTCCTTTATTACGCGGTCAAACCATTTTACCTGTTGTTTCTTTATGTACTCTATGGTGGGAGTTATTCCTAGCTTTTTTCTCAGATTTCTTCAGCTTTTTCCTGTCATTCATCTAACACATTTCATCTCGGTAGTTGTTATTTTTTTAATTTATTGTTCTTGAGTCTAGGATTCATTGGTAGGCCCTTGGAATGAAAGTTGCGTTGTAGAGTGTCTGATTTGCCTCAAGATGTTACATGCTGATAGTAAGTGGTGACCAGTAAGCTTAATCTATACAGTTTAACTATACAATCTATCTATATATTACTTTATTCAGTCAATTCTACGTACAATCTATGTATCACTTTTTTAATGGACAATCTTTTGTATGTATGGTCAGGGGCAAAAAGTGTACAACCGCAATGGAACTGAAGGCTGTCAGCAACTCATAGCTGATGGCTTGCACCAGGATCAGTGAACCAGAACTAGCCAGACCTTACTCCACCTCTCTGTGGTGCCCAGTAACAGACTAACATGTTTTGACTGACCATGTGATTAGGTTTGAGAAGGAAGGCAACCCATGGCTCAAAAATGTAGTGTTGAAGTTGGATGTGTTGGGCAGAAAGGTGCAGTTATCACAATCACAGCCTAGCTGCACACCACAACACATCAACACCCACTTAACATGCTTTTAAGGGCAGTTGATGAATACGTCTAATTATTCCTTTAGTCTTTGGGTGAACACAAGAAAGAGAGAAAATATGTAGTCTATTTTATGCATTTCTTTTCATACAGAGATGGGCAGCTGGTAGTAGATTATGGAGTTTCTCTTGATCCAGCTGCCTTCCCAGGACAGACACCATCTGAGATTCTAGATTCTGTGACTGATGCCCTCCAGAATAAAAGTGATATGTACAAACAGAACATTGTTATAGACAATCAGAATCCCTTGCATGACTTTGACTATGTAGATGCTGCTGGCCAAAGTAAGTCAAATGTGTGGTGAAACATAGAAATATTTAGAAATAATGTTAAAAGTATTAATATGTACTATGACAACATATCTTTTCTAATTGTTTATGGATATGTAGAAGTAACTTCTAGAAGCAAGTCACATTGAAAAAGACTATTAGAAGTAGAGAGAATTATTTAGCAGTAACTTTCCAAAGTAAACAGAATTATTTAGTAGTAATTTTTCAAAGTAAACAGAATTATGTAGAAGTAAGCAGAATTATTTAGAAGCAATTTTTGTTTAGATTAAGTAATGCAGTAATGTGTGTTGTAATGCAGAAGTTCTATAGAATTTAGCAAAAAAAAACTGCAGATTTTATATGTGAGCACAAAGCAGCACATTTTTCTGTCTCCAAAAAAGAATGGAAAAGTTAATTTTTACAATTATTTTACAGTTGAACTTGCTGCGTCGGATCCCTGCAAGACACAACCTTGTTCAGTTGGCTATGGTAACTGCCGAGCTGATAACCCCATCTCAGTCAAATGTATCCACAACTGTAACACGATCCCTGCTTGTCAGAATGGTAGAACTTGTCGTCTCAAACCATCAGGAGAAGCATTTTGCGAGTAAGTATTTTATTCTCATTGGCTGACGATTGAGCAATGGTTTTCAACATTTTGTGACATGTAGCTCACCGAATGGTTGAAATGTTCAAAGCACTTTTAAATAGCTACAATTTTTTCCTGTTATTTTTGTCTTGTCCTTTTTTCGCTGTTTCCACTTTGTGAAATTATTTGTGAATTGTGTTGCAGTGCTGTACTGGTATTGAATTATGTGGTGCTGCTGCGCACCTATTAGTGAGTTGTTTGGGACAACAACAAGACGGCACATAGGGCATAAATTCTACTCTTGTATCTGATGATCTTTCAACTATCAGACCGTGCACAGGACCTGCATTGTGTTTCATCACACGGTTTTGTTCTGGGCGAGTTGCTCATTCTCGACAAGGGAGCTGATGCCTGCTGTTGTTGGCTCTCACTTCTGTATACACTTTTAGTGTTTTTCTAAGACAGTCTCTTTTCCTTTTACCCTCTGGATGCCATTGGAGGGCCTGCTTTGAGATTCTTATGTTGTCTCTTCTCATCACATGGCCAACGTATGACCACATTCTTCTCTCGATTATAGTTGATCATTTTGGATGCTTTGTTATTTCTCTTATTTTTGCACAAGGCTTAAATTCATTCTAAGGTACATAAAGTATTTTCCTGAGGTATTTGTTTTCAAATGCATCCAGTTTATTTTCTATTTGTTTAGATGTTTTGCAGCTCTTGCATGCATAAGTAAGGGTGGATAATACATTTTATTTGAAAATCCTGAGCAGCAGGTTTTGTTATCATGGATTCATAAAAATGGTTCTTCTCTTCTGTTGTGTAGCTGTACAGAAGTTAGGTCTCAAAATAACTGCTCAGAGAGAGAACAAAGAACAACCTAAAGATGAAAAAGAAATCACTGTTATCGATCTTACTACAACTCATTACTACTACTACTACTACAATTCCTATTATTACTAGTACTACAACTACCACCACTCCTATTGTTATATTGCTAAACTTACTACTTCTGCTACTGCTACTATTACTACAACTGTTACAACTGCTGCTACTACTACAACTACTACTGCTACTGCTATTAATATTACAACTGCAACAAATATAACTACTGCTACTACAACAAATATAACTACTGCTACTACAATACTATTACATGCTACTACTATTTCTATGCTTCTTCTTCTACTAACACTACCACAGCATCTATTACTACCAACATCATCTCAATGCCAATAGATGTCACACATGTAGCTCATCATAAGTTTTTTTTTCTAAGCAAGCTTTTCATTCTCAGATTAACAGACTTGTATGACAAGGAAGTGGTGCCAGAGTTTGAGATTAAATCTGTAATCCAGATTGACACAAATCTCACGAATGCTGACCTTGACCATAAGAAAAAAGAAGAAATAGCAGACAAGTTGAAAGAGCAGGTTTGTATATATTATACCTCCTACCATATCCTTTTTTCTTACCAATTAATCCTTATCTTTCTCTCCCCACCTCTCCAAACTACCTTTCAATCTACATTTTTTCTCTTATAGTTTTTCCTCTTATCTCCTTCATCACTCACTTCTTTATACTTCTTTCACTTTCTCCCATTCACTCTCTACTGGTGTTCACCTCCCTGTGTCTTGAAGTCAAGGCACATGATAAAAGGGTAAGAGCCGTTGACTAAACATCAACATAGACAGAGAATTTTGAGGGCTGGGTAGTCTAGAGATACGACGTCATCCTCAGGACAGGAAGGACCCAGGTTCAAAGGTATGAGGATGTTACCAGCCAAGAGATGACAATCACTTTCTTTGAACTTATTAATGTTAACGTCTAGTGGTGTGGCCATCACCAGTACCAAATCGGGCAAGTTGTATGGAGATGTTACCAGCCTTGAGATGACCAGCACTTTCTTCAACCTTATTAATGTTGATATCTAAAGATGTGTGCAGATGAAGATTCACTTTCTGTTCCACTTTCAAGTTATATCTTTCTTTTCTTTCTCTGTGCTAATTGTAAACCAAATGGACCAACCAAACTGTCTGTTCAGCCGAGAGTGAATGTGTATATACAATAGATCAGTACATCAGTTTGAGTGATTGAAACAAATTTGATTTTGCAACTCCATTAAAATGCATTTCATAGTGACGCATATATGAAGTTAATTTTAATCATAGTGAAAGATTATGTTAATGTATTTTTTATTTTCTTGTTTGGTATTAATGTTTATATGTTAATTTTGTAGTCAAATTTTAATGGAACACTTTTTTAAAATGCCTTGCATGTTTCATATGACATTAATTTGATATGATAAATTTATTTTGGTAGCTCATTGACATATTCAAAGATGTTCCTGGCTTCAAGGATGTTACTGTTGACCCACATCAAATATCAGTTATGTAAGTATTTCCTCCACATTAAATTCATTAGCATACATGATCATAAAGTCCATCTCTATTATCTTATTTATAAACCTCTTGTCTGTCTCTTTTGCTTCTTCATTCATACTAAGACTCCATGTTAGTGAGGCCATATCTAGGCCATTGGGCAGCTTAAGCCTTCACAGTCGTCGACTATGGTATAAGGTCATCACTACAGATTGCTAGCTTCTCCTTTGGTATAAGGTCATCACTACAGATTGCCAGCCTCTACTATGGTGTAAGGGCACCACTAGATTTTACTAGCCTCAACTATGGTTTAAGGTCATCACTAGAGAGTACCAGCCTCTACTATGGTGTAAGGTCACCACTAGAGATTACCAGCCTCTACTGTGATATAGATCATCACTAGAAATTACCAGCCTCTACTATGGTTTAAGGTCATCACTAGAGAGTACCAGCCTCTACTATGGTTTAAGGTCATCACTAGAAATTACCAGCCTCTACTATGGTATAAGGTCATCACTAGAAATTACCACCCTCTATATGGTTTAAGGTCATCACTAGTGAGTACCAGCCTCTGCTATGGTTTATAAGGTCATCACTAAAGTTGATTTATGTTATCTTTGTCATTAATTTTGAACAGTCAACTGTTTGGATTGGTTTTCCTTAACATTTTTTCTGGGTTATTAAGCTATTAATGGGCACAATACTGACCACATTACTCCAAAATCATGTGCCGCAGATCTATACAAAATATAGGTGCTAATACAATATTAACTATACACAACCAGACGTTATGAGCTCTTTTATTTTATATTTTTAAAATTAATAATTTATAAGTGATCAATATGGAATGAGTTCAAGACTAATGTAGAAATAAGAGAAAATAGAAAGCATCCAAAAATATCAACTATAATCATAGAAAAGAAGAAGGTGGTCATATATTGGCCATGTGATGAGAAGGAACAACTAAAGAATTTAAAAGCAGCCCTCAAATGGGAACCAGAGGGTAAAAGGAAAAGAAGTGGCTGACCTAGAGAAACACTAACAATAACTTTAATGTAAGAGGCATCTACATGAGGCATCAGCTCCCTTGCTGAGATTGAACCACTCAGCTAGAACAGAGCCATGTGGCGAGACACAATGCAGATCCTGTGCAAGGTCTGACTGTTAAAAGATTGTGAGACAGAAAACAGTCAAGAATTTCTGCCCTATGTACCGTCTTTGGCTCAAAAGGACAATAGATAGACAGATATATATATATATAAGTGACATTTGCCTTATATAATGATGCATGTTTGTGTTGATGATTCTTGTTTTCCTCATCATTCCACAGAGATGGCCAAGTGGTTGCCCCATGGGTAGTTTCCATAGATGGTGGGAATCCAATATTTTCTGGCATGAATGGAACAGAAGTTAGAGGGACGGTAGAGGACGCATTGAAAAAAGCTGAGGAATCTTTCAAGAGTAACATCACCCTGGAAGGCAAACATCCATTGGATGATTTTAATTCTAAAGAAGCTGCAGATCAAGGTATATATTTCTTGCTTATTTGTTTCTTTAACATTATTTCTCAACATTCCTGGAAAGAAAAGAAAACAAGGGGTGAAGTTTTAAAACAAAGGAGAAAGTAAAGTACAAGACTTGAATGGGCGTCTTTTCACCCATGTGTGCTTTGCCTACTAACCAGAAGTCTTCTGAGAGTTCGAAGACTTCTGGATAGTATCGCTTCAAGCATTGAGAGTCATGATGCAAGGCGACACTCCGCACCATCCCTTTTTTGTTTCTCTTATTTCTGCTTTAGTCTTGAATTCATTCCATGGTGTCCAACGTATTTACCAGAGGCATTTAATTCAAATATGTCTAATTTATTTTCTTTTTTCTTTAGTTGTTTTCAAGCTCTTCCATGCATAAGTAAGGATGGATAATACATTTGATTTGAAAATCCTGAGCTTTGTTTTTGTGCTTAGTAATTTTGATTTATAAAAGTTTATAGTATATCAGAGAATCCTTATGATAAATAAATCTATTTATCTTCTCCAATTACTTAATTGTTTGAGAATCACTATGATAAATAAATCTATTTATCTTCTCCAATTACTTAATTGTTTGAGAATCCCTGTGATAAATAAATCTACTTATCTTTTCCAATTACTTAAGTGTTTGTGAATCCCTGTGATAAATATATCTTCTCCAATTACTTCATTCCAGTTGAGCAGCAAGCAAAAGACCCTTGCAAGATGACTCCAAGTCCATGTCCTGTTGGCTTTGGCAGTTGTGAGAGATTACCAAACCGCGGCAATGGCATTGAGCTGAAGTGCATAGACAATTGTAAAACATATGGTCTGTGTCACAATAATGGAATTTGTGAGAAGGATATGACTGGTACTGCATACTGCCAGTAAGTTTTGATTATAAAAATAGGATGTGACAAGAGCTGCCAATAAGTTTTGATTATAACATTAGAATGTGACAAGTGTTGCCAATAAGTTTTGATCATAACATTAAAATATGACTAGTGCTGCCAATAAGTTTTGATTATAACAATAGGATGTGACAAGAGTTGCCAATATATTTTGATATGCAAGGGTCATTGAAGATTGACTGAGACTTTTATATCTCTTTAGCAATTTGACAGTACCAATAGCACCAACTCTGACAGTTTTTCAGATTATTCCCCATGTACATGTATGTACTATTGCCTTCATTGTGGCAGCTGTCTGACATTTTTCATGGGAAAAACCTGACCTACTGTCACAGCCACTGAAGGACAATGTTCTGTGGTGTTTCATCTGTCATTGCAGTAAAGATAGTAGCAGGAAACAAGTGGTGGAGTGTAACATACACTCCTACAAAGTATGGTGACAGCTTTACAAAAAAGGACAATACAAAATATTTGTTGTTTTGGCCTACGTTTAGCCTTCTTCATAACAGCATGAATAAACCATAAAATTAGTCCCGTTTCTCTAGTGACCACATCTGATTTGTTGTGAGTATCCATGTTTACAACTATTAGCATAGAATGGGAATGAAAATGTTTTGTATGCACACACATTTTCAGACATTGCTTTCAATGTGTTTAAACAAAGCAGTTGTTAATTTATTGTCATTTCATTTGTTCAGTATTGGCAACTTCTTCCACTTTTGAATTTACTTTCAGACATTTGTTTACCTTTGTTTTAATTTTGAATTGACAATCTGATTTATATTTCAGGTGTTCCAATAATTGGCTTGGATTGTTCTGTGAAAAGTTCAATGGTAATCACTTCTTATACAGCTACTACTACTACTTCAGTTACCACTACTGATACTCAAATTAAACATTTTGAAATTTGTTCTTAATTGGAATAATAATAATCTAAGTGATTTATTTGAAAATGAGTACCTACAGCTTCCTGAGTAAAGAAAGAATCTAGCACCATCTGTAGCTATGTTTAACATTGCTTTTTTGTTGACATTCATAATTGATAGCTGTGTTGAGTGTGAAGTTGAATACCTATGAGTGTGTCATGAATGCAGAAATATCAAATACAAAAACCAAGAACCTGAGGTATAACTACAAGGCATGTTCAAATGAAGCCTGTCCAGTGACTTTATTACAAACATATGTAAGGTATATCAGCAGGTGTGACAGAATTAATTAAAGCAATTGTTATGAAGCAGGTACTCACCTGGGTTCTTAGAAAAATTTGCCATAGGCATTTAGACATGCATCCCATGGGTAGATGGTGGATGGTGTCCAACAAAAATTACTTTGGTTACTCATTGAACCATTTTGTCACTCAGGCCATAACATCTGTACCAGAGTCGAATCCTTGTCCCTTTAGAGATTTTTTTAAAGGTCTGAATAAATGAAAGTCACATGGTGATAGATTGGGGCTGTAGGCTGGGTGTTGCAGAACTTCCCACCATTTCCTTGCTAACGCTTGCTGCACAATGTTCATGACATGTGGATGGCCATTGTTGTGCAACAGAATCACACCACACGAAGCATGCCAGGTCTTTTGTTCTTGATGGTTGTATGCAGGTTGTCTAGCGTGTCTTCATAGCGGATGGCATTTCTGTTCACACCAGGCTCTTTAAAGTCTGCCAATAGAAGCTCTTCATAAACCTTGGACTGATTCCGTATCACACAGGTCATTTTTCCAACTGTCTGCAATCGAGCCAATGAATGTTTTGTTGAGAATGAACACATACACAATTGCACATTGGTGTGTGCTTATTATGTCAGATGTGACATCATCATGCCTCCTATGTGTGTTCACTTGGCACAGATCTGGCTGGTTTCATTTGAACACATCTTGTACCGCAACCATTACAATGACTCTAAATCAACAACTGCCATTATTCTATTACTGCTGCAACAACTGCTATTCTATTACTGCTGCTACAGCTGCTATTCTATTACTGTTGCAACAAATAGGATGACGCTTAATGTCGGTATGATTGTATTTGCGTCTACTAGTGCTTGATTTTCCCAAAAAGTAGATTTTATATTCTGTAGGCTTCTATCCATTTTACTTGATATGCTGTGAGCTTCTATCCATTTTACTTGATATGCTGTGGGCTTCTTTAAATTTTGCTTGATATGCTGTATGCTTCCTTATATTTTACTTGATATGCTATGGGATTCCTTACATTTTGTTTGAGATTCTGTGAGCATCCATATATTTTGTTTGATATGCTGTGAGCATCCATATATTCTGTTTGATATGCTGTAAGCATCCATAAATTTTGCTTGATATCCTTTGGGCTTCATTACATTTTACTCTAATGTGAACCCACAGAAACAACATCCCCATCAGACCAGCAAACACTCCCAAAGTATACATTCGAGTCAGAAACCACTTTCAACACAACACTTATGCCTGGTGATCTTACTCCAGAGAAGTTGGATGAAATTATCAAAAATTTTACAGAACAGGTATTTCATGGCCAGAAATTGAACATATATTTCATTGATTTTTTTCCTATTTCATCATCATCATCATGTGCCATACCGGTTAGCATAAGCAATCATGTCTTTCCATACACAATGCTTTGTATTGATTCTGTTGTTGACTGTTGTATAAAATAACAGACAATTCATTTATTGTTTAATATGTTAAAAATATAGCATATCAAATATTTCTTAGAAGTATAAGAAATATTTAATTCATTTCTTAATATATAATAATAAATGCTTCATTGATTTATTTGAAATATAACAACAGATATTACGTTGATTAAAAAAAAATCTATCTATCTTTTGGCCTGAAGATAGGACATAGGGCAGAAATTCTTAACTCTCCATGTCCAACAATCTTTGCTATAAAGTGTTAGACCTTGCACATGACCTGCATAGTGTCTCTCCACGTGCTCCTGTTCTGGGCAAGCTGCTTAACAATTTTGAAATATAACAAATATTTAATAGATTTAACTTAGTATTTTTATAGGATTTTGTATAATTATAATGGTGATAATGATAAAACATTCTGTTCAACAGCTGAAGAATATCTTCAAAGACCTTCCAGGATTACAGAATGTGACAGTCGACTTCGTAGGAATTAAGTAAGTGTTTGTCAGTACCCCAGCTTATGAAACTGAAGATTTGTACAATGAAGTCTCTAACATTTCTTTACCTAAGGACAAAAAGCTGTTAGCAACTCATATGATGGCTTGTGCCAGGACCCCCAACACAACAATGAACCAGAACTCTAAAATGTCATGCTGAAGTTGGGCTGTCAAGCCACAACACAGCGTATTTATGTCTAATCTAATGCTCTTTTATGCAGCAGAAGAGAGGCAAAATACGAGATTTGCTAAAAGATCTTTACAAGGATTGAAAACTGCTAGAATAAATATTTAGATAAGAGAAAGAGTAATTGGGTCAATGCTTTATGGGCTGGCTACGGCTTGAAAGTTCAATAGATAGATATATAGAATGCCCATTAATGGGCATAAGATGAAGAGGTCTGCCTTTAAGTTGTCAGGCGAACACAAGAAAGAAAAATCAAGATCCAGCCAGAGTGTGTCAGACACTGCACAAGTTTATGGGAAAAATCTGATGGGCATGCATTTGCAAGTATTGACCCTGTGACCAGTTCCTCATGTGTGATGATGTTTCTCCTATCCCTCTATCATGAAACAGTACAAAGTCATAAATCCATCTATTTCATGGTTGGCCCTCATTTCTGATGTCTCACATTGTTTATTGAAGGCACGTTGTGTTGAATTTTTATCTTGCTCCTTTATTACGCGGTCAAACCATTTTACCTGTTGTTTCTCTATGGTGGGAGTTATTCCTAGCTTTTTTCTCAGATTTCTTCGGCTTTTTCCTGTCATTCATCTAACACATTTCATCTCGGTAGTTGTTATTTTTTTAATTTATTGTTCTTGAGTATAGGATTCGTTGGTAGGCCCTTGGAATGAAGGTTGCGTTGTAGAGTGTCTGATTTGCCTCAAGATGTTACATGCTGATAGTAAGTGGTGACCAGTAAGCTTAATCTATACAGTTTAACTATACAATCTATCTATATATTACTTTATTCAGTCAATTCTACGTACAATCTATTTATGTATCACTTTTTTTATGGACAATCTTTTGTATGTATGGTCAGGGGCAAAAAGTGTACAACCGCAATGGAACTGAAGGCTGTCAGCAACTCATAGCTGATGGCTTGCACCAGGATCAGTGAACCAGAACTACCCAGACCTTACTCCACCTCTCTGTGGTGCCCAGTAACAGACTAACATGTTTTGACTGACCAAGTGATTAGGTTTGAGAAGGAAGGCAACCCATGGCTCAAAAATGTAGTGTTGAAGTTGGATGTGTTGGGCAGAAAGGTGCAGTTATCACAGCCTAGCTGCACACCACAACACATCAACACCCACTTAACATGCTTTTAAGGGCAGTTGATGAATACGTCTAATTATTCCTTTAGTCTTTGGGTGAACACAAGAAAGAGAGAAAATATGTAGTCTATTTTATGCATTTCTTTTCATACAGAGATGGGCAGCTGGTAGTAGATTATGGAGTTTCTCTTGATCCAGCTGCCTTCCCAGGACAGACACCATCTGAGATTCTAGATTCTGTGACTGATGCCCTCCAGAATAAAAGTGATATGTACAAACAGAACATTGTTATAGACAATCAGAATCCCTTGCATGACTTTGACTATGTAGATGCTGCTGGCCAAAGTAAGTACAAATGTGTGGTGAAACATAGAAATATTTAGAAATAATGTTAAAAGTATTAATATGTACTATGACAACATATCTTTTCTAATTGTTTATGGATATGTAGAAGTAACTTCTAGAAGCAAGTCACATTGAAAAAAGACTATTAGAAGTAGAGAGAATTATTTAGCAGTAACTTTCCAAAGTAAACAGAATTATTTAGTAGTAACTTTTCAAAGTAAACAGAATTATTTAGAAGTAAGCAGAAT
Source organism: Megaustenia siamemsis (assembly GCA_032433765.1). Lineage (NCBI taxonomy): Eukaryota > Metazoa > Mollusca > Gastropoda > Stylommatophora > Ariophantidae > Megaustenia > Megaustenia siamemsis. The sequence goes on from JAVIAB010000145.1 coordinate 49,769,324, forward strand.
TATTTAGAAGTAAGCAGAATATTTTAGAAGCAATTTTTGTTTAGATTAAGTAATGCAGTAATGTGTGTTGTAATGCAGAAGTTCTATAGAATTTAGCAAAAAAAACTGCAGATTTTATATGTGAGCACAAAGCAGCACATTTTTCTGTCTCCAAAAAAGAATGGAAAAGTTAATTTTTACAATTATTTTACAGTTGAACTTGCTGCGTCGGATCCCTGCAAGACACAACCTTGTTCAGTTGGCTATGGTAACTGCCGAGCTGATAACCCCATCTCAGTCAAATGTATCAACAACTGCAACACGATCCCTGCTTGTCAGAATGGTAGAACTTGTCGTCTCAAACCATCAGGAGAAGCATTTTGCGAGTAAGTATTTTATTCTCATTGGCTGACGATTGAGCAATGGTTTTCAACATTTTGTGACATGTAGCTCACCGAATGGTTGAAATGTTCAAAGCACTTTTAAATAGCTAAAATTTTTTCCTGTTATTTTTGTCTTAACCTTTTTTCGCTGTTTCCACTTTGTGAAATTATTTGTGAATTGTGTGGCAGTGCTGTTGAATTGGGTGGCACTGCTGTGCACTTATTATTGGATTGTGTGGCACTGCTGTGCACCTGGTATTGAATTATGTGGTGCTGCTGCGCACCTATTAGTGAGTTGTTTGGGACAACAACAAGACGGCACATAGGGCATAAATTCTACTCTTGTATCTGATGATCTTTCAACTATCAGACCGTCCACAGGACCTGCATTGTGTTCCATCACACGGTTTTGTTCTGGGCGGGTTGCTCATTCTCGACAAGGGAGCTGATGCCTGCTGTTGTTGGCTCTCACTTCTGTATACACTTTTAGTGTTTTTCTAGGACAGTCTCTTTTCCTTTTACACTCTGGATGCCATTGGAGGGCCTGCTTTGAGATTCTTATGTTGTCTCTTCTCATCACATGGCCAACGTATGACCACATTCTTCTCTCGATTATAGTTGATCATTTTGGATGCTTTGTTATTTCTCTTATTTTTGCACAAGGCTTAAATTCATTCTAAGGTACATAAAGTATTTTCCTGAGGTATTTGTTTTCAAATGCATCCAGTTTATATTCTATTTGTTTAGATGTTTTGCAGCTCTTGCATGCATAAGTAAGGGTGGATAATACATTTTATTTGAAAATCCTGAGCAGCAGGTTTTGTTATCATGGATTCATAAAAATGGTTCTTCTCTTCTGTTGTGTAGCTGTACAGAAGTTAGGTCTCCAAATAACTGCTCAGAGAGAGAACAAAGAACAACCTAAAGATGAAGAAGAAATCACTTTTATCGATCTTACTACAACTCATTACTACTACTACTACTACAATTCCTATTATTACTAGTACTACAACTACCACCACTCCTATTGTTATATTGCTAAACTTACTACTTCTGCTACTGCTACTATTACTACAACTGTTACAACTGCTGCTACTACTACAACTACTACTGCTACTGTTATTAATATTACAACTACAACAAATATAACTACTGCTACTACAACAAATATAACTACTGCTACTACAATACTATTACATGCTACTACTATTTTTCTTCTACTAACACTACCACAGCATCTATTACTACCAACATCATCTCAATGCCAATAGATATCACACATGTAGCTCATCATAAGTTTTTTTCTTTTAAGCACGCTTTTCATTCTCAGATTAACAGACTTGTATGACAAGGAAGTGGTGCCAGAGTTTGAGATTAAATCTGTAATCCAGATTGACACAAATCTCACGAATGCTGACCTTGACCATAAGAAAAAAGAAGAAATAGCAGACAAGTTGAAAGAGCAGGTTTGTATATATTATACCTCCTACCATATCCTTTTTTCTTACCAATTAATCCTTATCTTTCTCTCCCCACCTCTCCAAACTACCTTTCAATCTACATTTTTTCTCTTATAGTTTTTCCTCTTATCTCCTTCATCACTCACTTCTTTATACTTCCTTCACTTTCTCCCATTCACTCTCTACTGGTGTTCACCTCCCTGTGTCTTGAAGTCAAGGCACATGATAAAAGGGTAAGAGCCGTTGACTAAACATCAACATAGACAGAATTTTGAGGGCTGGGTAGTCTAGAGATACGACGTCATCCTCAGGACAGGAAGGACCCAGGTTCAAAGGTATGAGGATGTTACCAGCCAAGAGATGACAATCACTTTCTTTGAACTTATTAATGTTAACGTCTAGTGGTGTGGCCATCACCAGTACCAAATCGGGTAAGTTGTTTGGAGATGTTACCAGCCTTGAGATGACCAGCACTTTCTTCAACCTTATTAATGTTGATATCTAAAGATGTGTGCAGATGAAGATTCACTTTCTGTTCCACTTTCAAGTTATATCTTTCTTTTCTTTCTCTGTGCTAATTGTAAACCAAATGGACCAACCAAACTGTCTGTTTAGCCGAGAGTGAATGTGTATATACAATAGATCAATACATCAGTTTGAGTGATTGAAACAAATTTGATTTTGCAACTCCATTAAAATGTATTTCATGGTGACACATATATGAAGTTAATTTTAATCATAGTGAAAGATTATGTTAATGTATTTTTTATTTTCTTGTTTGGTATTAATGTTTATATGTTAATTTTGTAGTCAAATTTTAATGGAACACTTTTTTTAAATGCTTTGCATGTTTCATATAACATTAATTTGATATGATAAATTTATTTTGGTAGCTCATTGACATATTCAAAGATGTTCCTGGCTTCAAAGATGTTACTGTTGACCCACATCAAATATCAGTTATGTAAGTATTTCCTTCACATTAAATTCATTAGCATACATGATCATAAAGGTCATCTCTGTTATCTTATTTATAAACCTCTTGTCTGTTTCTTTTGCTTCTTCATTCATACTAAGACTCCATGTTAGTGAGACCATATCTAGGCCATTGGGCAGCTTAAGCCTTCACAGTCGTCGACTATGGTATAAGGTCATCACTACAGATTGCTAGCTTCTCCTTTGGTATAAGGTCATCACTACAGATTGCCAGCCTCTACTATGGTGTAAGATCACCACTAGAGATTACTAGCCTCTACTGTGATATAGAAGATCATCACTAAAGATTGCCAGCCTCTACTATTGTATAAGGTCACCACTAGAAATTACCAGCCTCTACTATGGTGTAAGATCATCACTAGAAATTACCAGCCTCTACTATCGTTTAAGGTCATCACTAGAGAGTACCAGCCTCTACTATGGTTTAAGGTCATCACTAGAAATTACCTGCCTCTACCATGGTTTAAGGTCATCACTAGAAATTACCACCCTCTACTATGGTTTAAGGTCATCACTAGTGAGTACCAGCCTCCGCTATGGTTTATAAGGTCATCACTAAAGTTGATTTATGTTATCTTTGTCATTAATTTTGAACAGTCATCTGTTTGGATTGGTTTTCCTTAACATTTTTTCTGGGTTATTAACTCTTTCCATACGGAAGCTTTTTATCGACGCAACGGAAGAGATTTTAGAGACAAAATTGTTCATGGTTTTAAGAATCAATCTATGTATTTATATTTACCTAACATATAACATATTATATATGAATGTTTAGATAATTAAACAAGGTATTAGATTTCACCAATATCCAGATGATACAAGACATGTAAAACGAATATGTTTTGATGGCGTTCACTCTAATAAAATTTAGCGTGGCGCACTATGCGACGGAACGTACGCAACCGAAATGGAAATGGTGCACCATGCAGCGGATCGTAAGGAAAGAGTTAAGCTATAAATGGGCACAATACTGACCACATTACTCCAAAATCATGTGCCGCAGATCTATACAAAATATAGGTGCTAATACAATATTAACTATACACAACCAGACGTTATGAGCTCTTTTATTTTATATTTTTAAAATTAATAATTTATAAGTGATCAATATGGAATGAGTTCAAGACTAATGTAGAAATAAGAGAAAATAGAAAGCATCCAAAAATATCAACTATAATCATAGAAAAGAAGAAGGTGGTCATATATTGGCCATGTGATGAGAAGGAACAACTAAAGAATTTAAAAGCAGCCCTCAAATGGGAACCAGAGGGTAAAAGGAAAAGAAGTGGCTGACCTAGAGAAACACAAACAATAACTTTAATGTAAGAGGCATCTACATGAGGCATCAGCTCCCTTGCTGAGATTGAACCACTCAGCTAGAACAGAGCCATGTGGCGAGACACAATGCAGATCCTGTGCAAGGTCTGACTGTTAAAAGATTGTGAGACAGAAAACAGTCAAGAATTTCTGCCCTATGTACCGTCTTTGGCTCAAAAGGACAATAGATAGACAGATATATATATATATAAGTGACATTTGCCTTATATAATGATGCATGTTTGTGTTGATGATTCTTGTTTTCCTCATCATTCCACAGAGATGGCCAAGTGGTTGCCCCATGGGTAGTTTCCATAGATGGTGGGAATCCAATATTTTCTGGCATGAATGGAACAGAAGTTAGAGGGACGGTAGAGGATGCATTGAAAAAAGCTGAGGAATCTTTCAAGAGTAACATCACCCTGGAAGGCAAACATCCATTGGATGATTTTAATTCTAAAGAAGCTGCAGATCAAGGTATATATTTCTTGCTTATTTGTTTCTTTAACATTATTTCTCAACATTCCTGGAAAGAAAAGAAAACAAGTGGTGAAGTTTTAAAACAAAGGAGAAAGTAAAGTACAAGACTTGAATGGGCATCTTTTCACCCATGTGTGCTTTGCCTACTAACCAGAAGTCTTCTGAGAGTTTGGAGACTTCTGGATAGTATCGCTTCAAGCATTGAGAGTCATGATGCAAGGCGACACTCCGCACCATCCCTTTTTTGTTTCTCTTATTTCTGCTTTAGTCTTGAATTCATTCCATGGTGTCCAACGTATTTACCAGAGGCATTTAATTCAAATATGTCCAATTTATTTTCTTTTTTCTTTAGTTGTTTTCAAGCTCTTCCATGCATAAGTAAGGGTGGATAATACATTTGATTTGAAAATCCTGAGCTGTGTTTTTGTGCTTAGTAATTTTGATTTATAAAAGTTTATAGTATATCAGATATCAGAGAATCCTTGTGATAAATAAATCTATTTATCTTCTCCAATTACTTAATTGTTTGAGAATCCCTGTGATAAATAAATCTACTTATCTTTTCCAATTACTTAAGTGTTTGTGAATCCCTGTGATAAATATATCTTCTCCAATTACTTCATTCCAGTTGAGCAGCAAGCAAAAGATCCTTGCAAGATGACTCCAAGTCCATGTCCTGTTGGCTTTGGCAGTTGTGAGAGATTACCAAACCGTGGCAATGGCATTGAGCTGAAGTGCATAGACAATTGTAAAACATATGGTCTGTGTCACAATAATGGAATTTGTGAGAAGGATATGACTGGTACTGCATACTGCCAGTAAGTTTTGATTATAACAATAGGGTGTGACAAGAGTTGTCAGTAAGTTTTGATTATAACATTAGGATATGACAAGAGCTGCCAATAAGTTTTGATTATAACATGAGAATGTGACAAGTGTTGCCAATAAGTTTTGATCATAACATTAAAATATGACTAGTGCTGCCAATAAGTTTTGATTAGAACAATAGGATGTGACAAGAGTTGCCAATACATTTTGATATGCAAGGGTCATTGAAGATTGACTGAGACTTTTATATCTCTTTAGCAATTTGACAGTACCAATAGCACCAACTCTGACAGTTTTTCAGATTATTCCCCATGTACATTTATGTACTATTGCCTTCATTGTGGCAGCTGTCTGACATTTTTCATGGGAAAAACCTGACCTACTGTCACAGCCACTGAAGGACAATGTTCTGTGGTGTTTCATCTGTCATTGCAGTAAAGATAGTAGCAGGAAACAAGTGGTGGAGTGTAACATACACTCCTACAAAGTATGGTGACAGCTTTACAAAAAAGGACAATACAAAATATTTGTTGTTTTGGCCTACGTTTAGCCTTCTTCATAACAGCATGAATAAACCATAAAATTAGTCCCGTTTCTCTAGTGACCACATCTGATTTGTTGTGAGTATCCATATTTACAACTATTAGCATAGAATGGGAATGAAAATGTTTTGTATGCACACACATTTTCAGACATTGCTTTCAATGTGTTTAAACAAAGCAGTTGTTAATTTATTGTCATTTCATTTGTTCAGTATTGGCAACTTCTTCCACTTTTGAATTTACTTTCAGACATTTGTTTACCTTTGTTTTAATGTTGAATTGACAATCTGATTTATATTTCAGGTGTTCCAATAATTGGCTTGGATTGTTCTGTGAAAAGTTCAATGGTAATCACTTCTTATACAGCTACTACTACTACTTCCGTTACCACTAATGATACTCAAATTAAACATTTTGAAATTTGTTCTTAATTGGAATAATAATAATCTAAGTGATTTATTTGAAAATGAGTACCTACAGCTTCCTGAGTAAAGAAAGAATCTAGCACCATCTGTAGCTATGTTTAACATTGCTTTTTTGCTGACATTCATAATTGATAGCTGTGTTGAGTGTGAAGTTGAATACCTTTGAGTGTGTCATGAATGCAGAAATATCAAATACAAAAACCAAGAACCTGAGGTATAACTACAAGGCATGTTCAAATGAAGCCTGTCCAGTGACTTTATTACAAACATATGTAAGGTATATCAGCAGGTGTGACAGAATTAATTAAAGCAATTGTTATGAAGCAGGTACTCACCAGGGTTCTTAGAAAAATTTGCCATAGGCATTTAGACATGCATCCCATGGGTAGATGGTGGATGGTGTCCAACAAAAATTACTTTGGTTACTCATTGAACCATTTTGTCACTGAGGCCATAACATCTGTACCAGAGTCGAATCCTTGTCCCTTTAGAGATTTTTTTAAAGGTCTGAATAAATGAAAGTCACATGGTGATAGATTGGGGCTGTAGGCTGGGTGTTGCAGAACTTCCCACCATTTCCTTGCTAATGCTTGCTGCACAATGTTCATGACATGTGGATGGCTATTGTTGTTCTACTACTGTTATAATTCTACTGCTGTTGCTACAACTGTCATGCTATTACAGCTGCTAGAACTGCTATTATTCTATTACTGCTATTCTGTCACTGTAGCTACAACTGCTATTCTATTACAGCTGCTACAACTGCTATTATTCTATTACAACTGCTATTATTCTCTTACAACTGCTATTATTCTATTACTGCTGCTACAACTGCTTTTCTATTACTGCTGCTACAACTGCTATTGTATCACTGTAGCTGCAGCTGCTATTCTATTACAGCTACTACAACTGCTATTCTATTACTGTAGCTACTACTGATATTATTCTATTACTGCTGCTACTTACTGGATTAGCACTAAAATATCACTTATCAATTAAACCAAATAGCTATGTGTGCTGTAATTGCTTGATTCTTATGTTCCCTTATGGGATGGCACTTAATGGTGGTATGATTGTATTTGCCACCACTAGTGCTTGAGTCTCTCAAAAAGTAGATTTTGTATTCGGTAGGCTTCTTTACATTTTATTTTATATTCTGTATGCTTCTTTAAATTTTTATTTGATATGCTGTGGGCTTCTTTACATTTTATTTGATATGCTGTGGACTTCTTTACATTTTATTTGATATGCTTTGGGCTTCATTACATTTTACTCTAATGTGAACCCACAGAAACAACGTCCCCATCAGACCAGCAAACACTCCCAAAGTTTACATTTGAGTCAGAAACCACTTTTAACACTTCACTTACGCCTGGTGATCTTACTCCAAAGAAGTTGGATGAAATTATCAAAAATTTTACAGAACAGGTATTTCATGGCCTGAAATAAAATATATATTTCATTGAATTTTTTCCTTTTTCATCATCATTTTCCATACCAGGTGGCGTATGTAATCATGTCCTTCCACAATTTTCTATCCACTGTGCTTTGTATCGATTCTGTTGTTTGACTGTTTCCCATGCCATGACACCAAGCTATCTAGTATCTTCTCTCTTTGTCATCTGTGATCTCTCGTTCCCTGTATTTTGCCAGTTGTAACCAAGTATTCCAACTTTCCTCTTCTCATGAAATGCCTGAAAAGTGTATATTGTTTCTTTCTGATGTTTTTTTTATGATTTCCTTTTTTGTGTTGGCCTCTTTGAGAATTTTCTCATTGATCTTATTTTGCTGTCCAAGTAACTTTCAACATTATTCTGAGAAATCTCATCTCTTTGGTCTATAATTGTCTTTTCATTTGGTTTGTCTACTACTAACCATGATTCGCTTCCATAGTAAAGAATTGGTTTTATATAGCACAGATGAACTCTCTTTCTCACTTCTATTGATGTAGACTTGTTGCATAAGGCATTTTTCATTTTCTGAAATGCTATTTTTCTTGGAGCTATTCTGCTTTAATAATTCTAAAGTCCATTTTCAATCTGATGTTATTATTGCAGCCATGTATTTGACATGTTGCACTTGTTTCAGATATGTCCCGTTTATTTTTATGCTGCATGAGTGTGTTGATTGTTTCTTCAGTCTAACCATTACTTCTGTTTTCTTACTGTTCAGACCGATACCTGTCATGTTGCTTTTATTTAATTTTACGTCTATCACTTCTTGTAATTCATTCTCCATCTCTGACTGTGTCATCCACATATCATAAACTGTTTATGTTGTGACTATTGACTTCAATTCCTGTTTTGTCTACTATTGATCTCATAATATGTTTGCTGTAAAGAGAGAACAAATCCTTTTTAGAGATATAAAATAACAGTCAATTCATTTATTGCTTAATATGTTAAAAATATAGCATATCATCTATTTCTTTGAAGTATAACACAGAATAAATGTAATATATTTCTTAGAAATTTAAGGGTAAAGCCACTCAACCATTATTTTAATAGATTTAATCTAGTATGTTTATATTTTATTCTGTCACACGTGACATATGTTAGTTGATTGGTTACTGATGTAATATATATATATACATATATATATATATATAGATATAGATATATCTTGATCTTTGACCTAATGCTGTAAATGGTGTCTCAAAATATTTATGACTGATTAATTTATAATATTTGAATCTTTAAATGAAAAACAATTTTCACACAAGGTGCTAAAACACAGAGCAGCAATATAGAGAACAAAAACAAAAACATTCTTACAGACATTAAATTTTTTTATTTTAAATGCTTCACAAGATGTTGTAATAATTATATTGGTGATAACGATGAAACATTCTGTTCAACAGCTGAAGAATATCTTCAAAGACCTTCCAGGATTACAGAATGTGACAGTCAACAACGTAGACATTAAGTAAGTGTTTGTCAGTACCACAGCTCATGAAGCTGAAGATTTGTACAATGAAGTCACTAACATTTCTTTACATAAGGGCCATTGCTATGGGACTATCTTTATTGGACTGTTTTAGAAGTGATAGACAATAACTGAAAATAGAAAAAAATATACTAGTAACAAACTAATTGAGGATATTTATGTTGCTGTGATCTTCGACTAGTGTAGTCACTGCCCACTGCCGTCCTGGAGAGGATTGGACCCCTCCAAGTTATTTTAGCCCATTAGATGCAAAATGACAAATGACATGGGAAGATAATATAAAAGACTGTACAGGCCTCAATAAAAACTTTGTTAAGCCAAGATTGGGGGAAAATGTCACACAACAGCAACGGAGCTGAAAGCTGTTAGCAACTCATATGATGGCTTGCTGAAGATGGAGTGTGTCAGACACTGCGTGGGTTTAGAGAAAAAAAAATCGGACATGCGTGCATTTGAAAGTATTGACCATGCGACCAGTTCATTTTGTGTCATGATGTTTCTCCATCTCCTCTATCATGAAACAGGACAAAGTCATCAATCCATCTTTTTTGTGGTTGGCCCCCCGTGTTTCTGGTGTTCTCACAATGTTAATTGAGGGCTCATTGTGTTGTATTTTTATCTTTCTCCCTTATCACACGGTCAAAACATTTCATCTGTTGTTTCTTTATGTACTCTATGGCGGGAATTATTCCTAGCTTTTTTCTCAGTTTTCTTCATTTTTGATCATATCTCAGGCTTTCTCCTGTCATTAGTTTAACACATTTCATCTCGGTAATAGTTATTTTTTTGTGTTCTTTAGTCTAGGATCCATTGGTAGGTCGTTGAAATGAAGGTTCTGTTGTAGAGTGTCTGTATTGCCTCAAAATGTTACACGCTAATAGTAAATGATGACCACGGCTTATGACTTGCAGCATGATCAGTGAACCAAAACTACCCAGACTTTTCTCCACCTCTTTGTGGTGCCCAGTAACAGACTAACATGTTTTGACTGACCAAGTGATTAGGTTTGAGAGATTAAGGCAACCCATGGCTCAAAAATGTAGTGTTGAAGTTGGATGTGCTGGACAGAAAGGTGCAGTTATCACAGCCTAGCTGCACACCACAACACATCAACACCCACTTAACATCCTTTTAAAGGCAGTTGATGAATATGTCTATTTATTCCTTTAGTCTTTGGGTGAACACAAGAAAGAGAGAAAATATGTAGTCTATTTTATGCATTTCTTTTCATACAGAGATGGGCAGCTGGTAGTAGATTATGGAGTTTCTCTTGATCCAGCTGCCTTCCCAGGACAGACACCATCTGAGATTCTAGATTCTGTGACTGATGCCCTCCAGAATAAAAGTGATATGTACAAACAGAACATTGTTATAGACAATCAGAATCCCTTGCATGACTTTGACTATGTAGATGCTGCTGGCCAAAGTAAGTACAAATGTGTGGTGAAACATAGAAATATTTAGAAATAATGTTAAAAAATAAGTATTAATATGTACTATGATAACATATCTTTTCTAATTGTGTATGGATATGTAGAAGTAAATTCTAGAAGCAAGTCTTGTGGAAAAGCAATTACTAGAAGTAAGCAGGATTAATTAGAAGTAATTTTTAAAACTGAGCAGAATTATTTAGAAGTAACTTTTCAAAGTAAGCAGAATTATTTAGTAGTAACTTTTCAAAGTAAACAGAATTATTTAGAAGTAACTTTTCAAAGTAAGCAGAATTATTTAGTAGTAACTTTCCAAAGTAAACAGAATTATTTAGTAGTAACTTTTCAAAGTAAACAGAATTATTTAGAAGTAAGCAGAATTATTTAGAAGCAATTTTTGTTTAGATTAAGTAATGCAGTAATGTGTGTTGTAATGCAGAAGTTCTATAGAATTTAGCAAAAAAAACTGCAGATTTTATATGTGAGCACAAAGCAGCACATTTTTCTGTCTCCAAAAAAGAATGGAAAAGTTAATTTTTACAATTATTTTACAGTTGAACTTGCTGCGTCGGATCCCTGCAAGACACAACCTTGTTCAGTTGGCTATGGTAACTGCCGAGCTGATAACCCCATCTCAGTCAAATGTATCCACAACTGCAACACGATCCCTGCTTGTCAGAATGGTAGAACTTGTCGCCTCAAACCATCAGGAGAAGCATTTTGCGAGTAAGTATTTTATTCTCATTGGCTGACGATTGAGCAATGGTTTTCAACATTTAGTGACATGTAGCTCACCGAATGGTTGAAATGTTCAAAGCACTTTTAAATCATCATCATCATTGAGTGCCGTCTCCACAACAAAGGTTGGCTACCATGGAGCGCCATTCTGCTCTATCTCTTGCTTTGATGGTGCAGGTTGTCATCGGTTGATTTGTCCATCTTTTGATGTTACTCGTCCATGTTAATCTTGGTCTGCCTCTGCCTCTTTTACCTTGTATTTTCCCCTCCAGGATTACTTTCAGTAGGCTGTTGTGTCTTTTAACATGGCCCAAGAATCGCATTTGTCTTATTCTAATTGTGTTCAGAAGTTCTCTTTTCATTTTTAGTTGTTTTAAGACTTCATCGTTTGTTTTCTTTTCCTTCCATCCAATTCTACCTATTCTTCTATATATCTACATTTCAAAGGCTTCAATTCTCTGTTCTGTTTTCTTGTCTAATGTCCATGTTTCAGCACCATACAGGAATATTGAGAAGATGTAACATTTTGCTATTCTTAGTTTTAGCTCTGGTGTTATTTGTTTTGATGTTAGTATGTCCTTCATGACATTAAAATTACTTTTTGCCATTTCTATTCTTTTGTTTATTTCAGTTGTACATTTTCCATCACTGGTTATAGTATGTCCAAGGTAGTTATAGTTCTGAACTGTCTCAAGGTCTGTTCCTTCAATTTTGATATCCATTTGTGGGTTTTGAGTATTTTCTTTGTTTATGATCATAGTTTTAGTCTTTTTGATATTCATATCTAGTCCATATTTTTTGCTTGTCGTGTTTATTTCATTAAGTAATTGTTGTAGGTCTTTAGGATTTTCTGCTAGTAGTACAGTATCGTCAGCATATCTTAGGTTATTGATTGTCTTTCCATTAATTTCTAGGCCTGGCATCTCTATGATGTTTTAAAGATTTGCTCAGTGTATAGATTGAACAAGCTTGGTGATAGGATGCATCCTTGTCTTACTCCTCTTTTTATATCAATGGGTGTAGAGAACTCTTTGTTATATTTTATTATTGCTGTTTGCTCCCAGTATAGATTGCATATTAGTCGTATATCCATGTCATCTAGATGTATCTCTTTTAGGCATTCTATAAGTTGTTTGTGGTGTACTCTATCAAAAGCTTTGGTGTAGTCTATGAAGCAGGCATATATTGGTTTGTTTACTTCTGTGTATTTTTCTATTAATGTTCTCATGCAGAATATGGCTTCTTTTGTCCCGCTATTTTTCCTAAATCCAAATTGCTGCTCATCTAATTCAGTATTGATTTTATTCTGAATCCTTCCTTGTATAACTTTTAGCAAGATTTTTGTAACATGGCTCATTAGGCTTATTGTTCTAAAGTCACTGCATTCAACTGCACCATTCTTTTTAGGCAATGCAATGAAAGTTGATGTTTTTAGTTCATTTGGTATGTATCCTGTGTGGTATATGTCATTGCATATGTCTGTAATCACCTCAATGCCAAAATCTTCAAGTGCCTGTATCATCTCTATCTGTATGCTTTCAGGTCCTGCTGCTTTTCCCCTTTTCATTGTTTTTATAGCTTTTTCCACCTCAGATTTTAAGATTTTATAGCCTGACGTACATTTTATAACTGGTTTCTTGTCCCTTTGATCATGAAATAGTTCTGTTATATATTCCTGCCATCTATCTATGATATCCTTATTGTCTGTTAGCATTTTTCCTTTTTTGTCTGCAATGCATCCACCTTCTGTGGCTTTTTTATTTTTATTAGTCATTCTCTTTATTTCTGTGTGCATTCCTCTTAGGTCTTGTTTGCTTTCCATAGTTTCTATTTCTATACATTTTTGGCTGAGCCAGTCTTCTTTTGCCTTTTTGCACATTTTGCGTATCTCATTATCTATTTTATTGTATTGGGCAGTGTTCTTCGCTTGTCTCCTTTCTTCCATTTTTTCTAAGATGGTGTTAGTTATCCATTTTTGTTTTTTGTTCTTTTCTCTTTTGGGTAAGGTGTCGCAGGCTTTTTGTATGCTTTTCTTTATGCATTGCCATTTGGTTGTTACTTTTTCATCAGGATTTTCTCTTCTGTATTGTTCAATTCCTTCCTCTAGCAGCTTCTGGTATGTGTTCTTTACTTGTATTGTATAGGTATCTTTAATATCTTTTTGATTTAAAGCTGTTATATCTAGTGGATTTGTTGATGAATTAGATTTTTGCTTGTTTCTCTTTAGTTTGATTTTCATTTTAATCATTACAGGATTGTGATCAGAATTGATATCTGCTCCTGGGTAGGTTTTGGCTTTCTTTACGCTGTTACGGAACCTTTCTTTTATCATTATGTAATCTATTTGATTCCTCTTCCTATCTCCAGGGCTTTTCCATGTGTATAGTTTCCTTTTCTCTTGCTCAAAGTAGGTGTTACATATTATCAGCCTGTTTTCTTCACAGAATTGTATTAATCTTTCTCCTCTGTCATTTCTTTTTCCTAAACCATGATTTCCTAAAATGGTCTTATATCTACCTTTTCCTACTTTAGCGTTCATGTCACCCATTACAATCAAGATGTCTGAAGATTTCACTTGCTTCATAACTTTATTTAGGTCTTCATAGTATGCCTCTATTTGTTCATCTGTGTAGTCTTGAGTAGGTGCATATGTCTGTATTATTGCTATGTCGAATGGTTTTGCTTTCAACTTGACTAGTATAATCCTATCACTGTATGTCCAGTGGGTACTTATATATTTTTGTAGCTCTCTTTTTATCAGTATTCCTACCCCCTTTGATGTTCTGTTGTGTTTCCTGAGTATATAAATGTATATTTTTCGTCTTCAATGTACCCACATTCTTTCCATCTAGTCTCTGATATGCCTAAAATATCTATATTTATTCGTTCTGCTTCTTGAATCAGATTTCCAATTTCCCTTGTTGATATAGAGTCCTAACATTCCAAGTACTTATTTTAAGATCTTTCCTCCGACATAGGTTCGAATTTCTCCGACTCTCCATGGCTTCCCTTGGACTAGTACGTGATGAGGCTCCAATCTCTTTCACGGTGGTCACCCATGTTCGTCTTCCATGTTCTGAACATGCCTCTTGTGTACCACACACTTTGCTGTTTTCGCTTTCTGGGCCATTGATCATTCTTGATTCATCCGCCTCCATCCACCGTCACAGACTTTTCACATAAGGGTTGAACATACCCGGTTTGCCGGCGACATTTTGTCGAACCATGTGCTTGCCTATCGAACCGCGAACACACGACACAAAGAAGAATAAATCATATTCCACTTAAATATCGGTAATCACAGTCCATCCACACGTCAGAAGTAAAACATACACCAAACGGGAGAATAGCAACACATAATTTCGCAACTAGACTGTCGCGCAAATCATTTAAATATATCAGCAATTGCCGAATTATAAAAATCGACTACACGAAGCCGCCATGACACCGGAAACTCTTTTAATTTAAAACTTTTAAATAGCTAACATTTTTTCCTGTTATTTTTGTCTTGTCTTTTTTTCGTTGTTTCCACTTTGTGAAATTATTTGTGAATTGTGTGGCAGTGCTGTTGAATTGTGTGGCACTGCTGTGCACCTAATAGTGAATTGAGTCATGTGGCTGTGCATTTATTAGTGAATTGTGTGGTACTACTGTGCACTTATTAGTGAATTGTGTGGTACTGCTGTGTACTTATTAGTGAATTGTGTGGTACTGCTGTGCACTTATTAGTGAAATGTGTGGCACTGCTGTGCACTTATTAGTGTATTGTGTGGTACTGATGTGCACTTATTAGTGAATTGTATGGTACTGCTGTGCCCCTATTCGTGAAATTTGGGGCACAACAACAAAGCAGCAGATGGGGCAGAAATTCTAGAATCTTGTGTCTGATGATCTGTCAGACCTTGCACAGAACCTGCATTGTGTTTCACCATACGGTTCTGTTCTTTGCGCATTACTCATTCTCGACAAAGGAGCTGATGCCTGGTACTGTTGCCACTCACCTCTGTATTCTTTTTAGTTGTTTCTAGGTTGGCTCATTTTGTTTTACCCACTGGTTGCCATTTGATTGCCTGCTTTGAGATTCTTTTGTTGTCTCTTCTCATCACATGGCCAACATATGACCACCTTCTTCTCTTGATTATAGTTGATAATTTTGGTTGCTTTGTTATTTCTCGTATTTTTGCACAACGTTTAAATTCATTCCTAGGTACATAAAGTATTTTCCTGAGGTATTTGTTTTCAAATGCATCCAGTTTATTTTCTATTTGTTGTTTTGCAGCTCTTGCATGCATAAGTAAGGGTGGATAATACATTTTATTTGAAAATCCTAAGCAGCAGGTTTTGTTACCATGGATTCATAAAAATGGTTCTTCTCTTCTGCTGTGTAGCTGTACAGAAGTTAGGTCTCAAAATAACTGCTCAGAGAGGGAGAGAGAAAAGAACAACCTAAAGATAGAGAAGAAATCACTGTTATCGATGGTCCTACAGCTCATTATTACTACTACTACATCTCCTATTATTACTAGTACTACTGCTACCACTTCTATTACTACTATTATTACTACTACAACTCATATTATTACTAGTACTACTACTACCACTCCTATTACTACTACTACAACTCTTTTTATTACTAGTATTACTATTACCACCACTCCTATTACTACTATTACTACTGCTACAACTCTTTTTATTACTAGTACTACTACTACCACTCCTATTATTACTACTACAACTCCTATTATTACTAGTACTATTACTACTACTTCAACTCCTATTATTACTAGTACTACTGCTACCACTCCTATTACTACTATTATTACTACTACAACTCCTATTATTACTACTACTGCTACTATTACTATAACTACTACTGCTACTACTACTACTACTACTGCTGATACTACTACAACTACAATTGCTACTGCTGTTAATATTACAACTACAACAACTATAACTACTGCTACTACAATACTATTACATGCTACTACTATTGCTATGTTTCTTCTTCTACTAACACTACCACAGCATCTATTACTACCAACATCATCTTAATGCCAATAGATGTCACACATGTAGCTCATCATAAGTTGTTTTTTTTTCTAAGCAAGCTTTTCATTCTCAGATTAACAGACTTGTATGACAAGGAAGTGGTGCCAGAGTTTGAGATTAAATCTGTAATCCAGATCAACACAAATCTCACGAATGCTGACCTTGACCATAAGAAGAAAGAAGAAATAGCCAACGAATTGAAAGAGCAGGTTTGTATTATACCTCCTATCTTTTACTTTTTTCTTACCAATTAATCCTTATCTTTCTCCCCCCACCTTTCTAAAATATCTCTCAAATTCACTTTTTCTCACACAGTTTTTCCTTTTATCTCCCTTCATCGCTCCCTCTTACACCCCACCCCATTTCACCTGTCATACTTCACTCACTTTCTCTCATTCACTCGCTACTGGTGATTAACTTCCTGTGATTTTAAGTCAAGGCACAAGGTAAAAGGATAAGAGCCATTGACTAAAAATCAACATAAACAGAGAATTTCGAGGGCTGGGTAGTCTAGAGATACAACATGCCCAGGACAGGAAGAACTTGGGTTCTAAGCTCACCAGAAGTGGTGGTGAGTTTTCAAACATAAGAAAAATTAATCTATGGTTTCTATATGATGTTACACTCACCTGATCTCTTGAGTAGTGAGATTCTATACCTAGCCCTCTCAGATAACAGCAATAAATAGGAAGTCCTGTTTGCACTCATGCATGTTCCCTTGGCAGATAGAAGAAGATTCACTTTCTGTTCCACTTTCAAGTTATATCTTTCATTTCTTTTTCTGTGCTAGTTGTAAAGCAAATGGACCAACCAAACTTTCAGTTAAGCCGAATGTGAATTTGTATATACAACAAATCAGTACATCAGTTTGTGTGATTGAAACAAATTTGATTTTGCAACTCCATTAAAATGTATTTCATAGTGATGCATGTATGAAGCTATTTTTAATCAAAGTGAAAGATTACGTTAATGTATTTTTTCTTGTTTGGTATTAATGTTTATATGTTAAATTTGTAGTCAAATTTTAATGGAACTCTTGTTTTTTAATGTCTTATATGTTTCATATAACACAAATCTGATATGATAATCTTATTTTGGTAGCTCATTGACATATTCAAAGATGTTCCTGGCTTCAAGGATGTGATTGTTGACCCACATAAAATATCGCTTATGTAAGTGTTTCCTTCACATTAAATTCATTAGCATAATGATCATAAAGTTCATCTCTATTATCTTATTTATAAACCTCTTGTCTGTTTCTTTTGCTTCTTCATTCATACGCAGACTCCATGTTAGTGAGGCCATGTGTAGGCCATCGGACAGCTTAAGCCTTCACAGTCGTCGACTATGGTATAAGGTCATCACTACAGATTGCTAGCTTCTCCTTTGGTATAAGGTCATCACTAGAAATTACCAGTCTCTACTTTGGTATAAGGTCTTCACTAGAGATTACCAGCCTCTTGTGATAGTGTGATTCATCCATGTAGGATAATGGGAGGAGTAGAGGAAAACGACGATATGCAGAGGATGAATAAAGAACGACGCGGCGACGATGAAAGATTTTAGACGGTGTAGAATTAAAGTGAAGTCTTGAGGATTAGCAAGGAGACGTTAAGTCTACCAAGTCCGTCGCTGTGTCGTAAGAAAACTCTTAGATTATGGGTAAAAGACGCGCAGGTGTTCAGCCAGAGCTTGTTGGCCCGGGGAGATGTTTGCTCTGGCCGACACAAGTTGCGTAACGCAACGACGCGGCCACTGCTTTCTGGACACCTGCTGATATGGGATGGCTAGCCCACCCCTGTAACATTGAGTTAAGCTGGAAAAGGGCGTAATCATAAGACCAGGTTATCTTTATGTTCAGCGGTGAGTAGCACTTTGAGTCTCTCTGAGTTGGAGATCAAAGAGGGCCGCACGTGAACAAAGGGCCAAGGGAGGAGTTATAGTTGTAGGTTTTAGTTGTGGGAAAAGAATGTTTGAGAAGATTGACAGGTTGTCGACTAAAGTGATTAAAGTAATAAACTATGGACATGGTCAAGAAAGGCAGAGTTACAGAAGTAGTGACGGTCAACAGACGTAGGTTAGGCCGTATCAGTGGTCGGGGGGTGTGGTCACCTGGGACTTAAACGCGAGACACAGGGAACTGGGGGGATTCAGATGCAGACAGGCAGACTCAGATTCAGACATTCAAATTCTGACATTCGGGTGAGAAACATTGAGATGGACACAGACCTTCAGATAGGAGAGACGGTGAAAATATAGTGAAGGAAGTAGATACCTGCCTCAAAATATGAGATGTTAGTCGGGACTTAGATGTACACGTACGTTTAGAGAATATTGTGACAAGAGTTGGACTTAGAAAGTAGAACAGTTTAAAGTAGTCCTACTATACCAAGATATTAGATGTTAGTAAGTCCCAAAGGATATTTTTAGAGAACGGACAGAGATAGTCACACCGAGAGAAACGTGGATGTACAAGTAAACTTAGAAACGTACAGAACTGAATGAACTTAGATATACTTAAGAATACTATACGATCACGTTACTGACAATTCATCATCGCCGATTGGCTATGTCAAGTAACAACAGATTTTGTAAAACCACATGTAGAATTCACTAATAAAAACTTTATTTATACTTGTTCAAAAAGGATGATGAGTGTTATATATTTATATGTGTCCCTCTGAATTCAAGCCAGCGGGAAGCTACGAAAGCTATCAAAATCTATAAGAAGATTCCTCATCAAGAAGTTACTTGCTAAAAGATAGACTCTTCAAAACACATAAAAGAAGATAGATCATCAAGAAGATAGAACTTTATGGATACGTAACCCTGCCACACTCTACTATGGTTTAAGGTCATCACTAGAGATTACCAGCCTCTACTATGGTATAAGGTCATCACTAGAAATTACCAGCCTCTACTATGGTTTAAGGTCATCACTAGAGATTACCAGCCTCTACTATGGTTTAAGGTCATCACTAGAGATTACCTGCCTCTACTATGGTTTAAGGTCATCACTAGAGATTACCAGCCTCTACTATGGTTTAAGGTCATCACTAGAGATTACCAGCCTCTGCTATGGTATAAGGTAATCACTAGAGATTACCAGCCTCTGCTAAGGTTTAAGGTCATCACTAGAGATTACCAGCCTCTACTATGGTTTAAGGTCATCACTAGAGATTACCAGCCTCTACTATGGTATAAGGTCATCACTAGAAATTACCAGCCTCTACTATGGTTTAAGGTCATCACTAGAAATTACCAGCCTCTACTTTGGTTTAAGATCATCACTAGAAATTACCAGCCTCTACTTTGGTTTAAGATCATCACTAGAAATTACCAGTCTCTACTATGGTTTAAGGTCATCACTAGAAATTACCAGCCTCTACTTTGGTTTAAGATCATCACTAGAAATTACCAGCCTCTACTTTGGTTTAAGATCATCACTAGAAATTACCAGCCTCTACTATGGTTTAAGGTCATCACTAGAAATTACCAGCCTCTACTATGGTTTAAGGTCATCACTAGAAATTACCAGCCTCTACTATGGTTTATGCAGATCCTGTGCAAGACCCAGGGAGACACTGAGAAGAACATTGATGAGAGAGGCAAGAGCAGCAGGAATCGGCTCCCTCAATGAGATAGAACTGCTTGCACAGAACAGAGACAGATGGCGAGATTTGATAAAATATCTTTAAAAGAAAACTGCTAGAACAAAAATTCATATAGGAGAAGGTGTATCTTGGTCTACGCCCTATGGGCCGGTTACGGCTCGAAAGGTCAATAGATAGATAGATAGACTATGGTTTAAGGTCATCACTAGAAATTACCAGCCTCTACTATGGTTTAAGGTCATCACTAGAAATTACCAGCCTCTACTTTGGTTTAAGATCATCACTAGAGATTACCAGCCTCTACTTTGGTTTAAGATCATCACTAGAGTTGATTTATGTTGTTTTGTTTTTTTTCATTATTTTTAAACAGCCAACTGTTTGAATTGTTTTTCCTTAACTTTTTGGACTATTTTTTTCTGGGCTATTAAGCTATAAATAGGCACAAAACTCACCACTTTACTCCAAAATCATGTGCCGAAGGTCTATACAAAATATTAGTACTTAATCAATATTTACTATACACAACAAGGCATGATGGACTCTTTTATTTTATATTTTTTAAATTAATAAGTTATAAGGGATATGTTAGAATAAGTTCAAGACTAGTGTAGAAATAAGAGAAAATAGAAAGCATCCAAAAATATCAACTATAATCAAACAAGAGAAGAAGGTGGTCATATATTGACCATGTGATGAGAAGGAACAACTAAAGAATTTAAAAGCAGTCCTCAAATGGGAACCAGAGGGTAAAAGAAAAAGTGGCTGCCCTAGAGAAGCACTAAAAAAGAACTTTAATGTAAGCGGCAACAATAGCAGGTATTAGCTCCCTTGCTGAAATTGAGCCACTCATCCAGAACAGAGACATGTGGCGAGACACGATGCAGATCCTGTGCAAGGTCTGACTTTTGATAGATTGTCAGACACAAGGACTGTCGTCTTTGGCTCGAAAGAACAATAGATAGACTGATATATATATAAGTGACATTTGCCCTATATAATGATGCATGTTTGTGTTGATGATTCTTGTTTTCCTCATCATTCCACAGAGATGGCCAAGTGGTTGCCCCATGGGTAGTTTCCATAGATGGTGGGAATCCAATATTTTCTGGCATGAATGGAATAGAAGTTAGAGGGACGGTAGAGGACGCATTGAAAAAAGCTGAGGAATCTTTCAAGAGTAACATCACCCTGGAAGGCAAACATCCGTTGGATGATTTTAATTCTAAGGAAGCTGCAAATCAAGGTATATATTTCTTGCTAATTTGTTTCTTTAACATTATTTCTCAACGTTCCTATATGGTGCAGAAACATGGACATTAGACAAGAAAACAGAACAGATAATTGAAACCTTTGAAATGTGGATTTATAGAAGAATTGGATGGAAAGAAAAGAAAACAAGTGATAAAGTTTTAAAACAAAGGTAATGGTAAAGTACTAGATATAAATCGGTGTCTTATCACGCAAGTTTTCACCCATGTATGCTCGGCCATCTATCCAGTAGTTACTTCTGGGTAGTATCACTCTAAGCATCTTGCTTTAGAATCCCTGGAGGATGCATACAACAGGGTACCATTTGAATATCTCATGCATATGCTCCTCAAAATGGCGGTGCACCCCTTCCTCATCAGATGGATCGCCGCAGCACTGTTTCAGAGGAAGGTGATACTCAGATGTGGAAGTTGGTCTTCCAAGCCAACATCCATTTGTCCAGGGCTGGCACAAGGCTCACCATTGTCACCAGTTCTATTTAACGTGTACACAATAACGATCACGGAACAACAGACTGATGGGAGGGGAAGAACTATGACTTTTACTGATGATATTCTGGTATATTGACAGGGAAGAGACAGGCGGGGAATCACCTCCACAATGCAAGACGAACTAATCGTATTTCTTCTTGGTGTGGGGTTTCAGGTGCCTTGGTTAATTCTAATAAAGCATCAGTTTCATGGTTCTCCCTTAATAATCATATCGTTAATACGACCACACCAGTAGTATGAATGGGAGCTGATGAGGTGACCAGGGACAAGTTGATGACATACCTTGGAGTTAAGTTTGATCGCAGCCTGTGTTTTCGGGACCACGTCAACCATGTGATAACAAAATCCCGCACAGGATTAGCCGCCTTGAAGGTCATGGCAGCTGCTAACATCGAGCAGAGGCTACTTACTCTTCTGTTCCAGGGATAAGTCCTCGCACCAATCGAGTATGCCCTGGCAATTCTTACTGTCAGTACGACTCAAATTGATAAGCTGGAGAAAATACAAAATTAAGCCATGCGCGTTATCCTGGGATGTACGAGGGACACTCCCTGTGTAGCAATGAGGTATCTTCTTGACTTTCCAACCATGGATGACAGAATCAAGATCTGGAGAGCACCAGCATACCTGAAGATTAGTACAGACATAGAGCATCCATTGCACCACGTGCTCGACACAGTGAAAGGTGCCAGGCTAAAAAGAGGCAAATCATGGGTGGGCCGAGCAGAAGATGTCACCAAACAGGTCTGTGGACTTACCAATATCAGCGTTGGTGAGGAGTGGATACCGGTGCCTACGTCATTCAAGGGGACTTTTTTGTGTATTGTCACACTCAACAGGAAAAGTAGGGAACAGAACCCAGTCATGGTTAATGCTGAGGTCAATGGTCTCATCTGCGATAACACCGATGAGAAAGATGCAGTCATCTATA
Organism: Megaustenia siamemsis; assembly: GCA_032433765.1. Taxonomy (NCBI): domain Eukaryota; kingdom Metazoa; phylum Mollusca; class Gastropoda; order Stylommatophora; family Ariophantidae; genus Megaustenia; species Megaustenia siamemsis. Next base: position 49,792,205 of record JAVIAB010000145.1, read on the forward strand.
CAGACGGATCTGTAATACGACACCAAAGAAGTGCATGTGCATTTACAGCACGTTCGGCAGGCAGAATAGTCTACGAAGACAGTGGTGCTTACGTCATGACCACGAGTAGCATGACAATGGAGGTGATGGCAGTGACCAAGACATTCAAATGGTTAGAGTCACAAGACTACACCCACGCATGTATACTGAGGGATTCGATGAGCATGATTAAAAAAAGTGGAGGCGGGCTCTGTACGCATGCAATGGGTAGAGTCGTTGCAGAAATCCAAAATATGTAAGGTCACCTTTGTCTATGTCCCTGGACATGCGGGAGTACGGGGAAATGAAAGAGCGGACAGGTTGGCTAGCTGCGCTGTCGTTGGGGACGGGCAACCAATGGATCGGGCGGACATCATCAATGCCCTCCAAGATGTGGGAAGAGCACAGGACTTCGACAAACACAGATCCACGTCACTTCTTCGGATGATGGAAATGGGAGTTAAGATGGGCACAGCCAGAAATGAGAAACTTAGTGGCCGTGTAAGAAGACTTATTAACCAACATAGAACTGGAGTCGTCAGTCGCTGGACACTGAGGGAATTGCTGAGGAGGGGATCTGAGCACCTATGGACATGTTCGAAGTGTAATGATGATGGCCCACAAATAACTCAATAACTCAATCCCTGTGATAAATAAATCTACTTATCTTCTCCAATTACTTAATTGTTTGATAATCCCAGTGATAAATAAATCTTCTTTTATCTTCTTCAATTACTTAATTGTTTGAGAATCCCTGTGATAAATAAATCTACTTATCTTCTCCAATTACTTAATTGTTTAAGAATCCCTGTGATATTAAATCTACTTATCTTTTCCAATTACTTCATTCCAGTTGAGCAGCAAGCAAAAGACCCTTGCAAGATGACTCCAAGTCCATGTCCTGTTGGCTTTGGCAGCTGTGAGAGATTACCAAACCGCGGCAATGGCATTGAGCTGAAGTGCATAGACAATTGTAAAACATATGGTCTGTGTCACAATAACGGAACTTGTGAGAAGGATGTGACTGGTACTGCATACTGCAAGTAAGTTTTTTTTACAACATTAGGATATGATAAGAGCTGCCAGTAGGTTTTTAATTATAACATTAGGATATGATAAGAGCTGCCATAAGTTTTTAATTATAACATTAGGATATGATAAGAGCTGCTAGTAAGTTTTGATTATAACATTAAATTATGACTAATGCTTCCAATAAGTTTAAATTCATTTACCTGTTTTAATATTGTTCCACTTGTATTTATTGTGCACTGCGGTGATGCCTTTTTCTTTGTTGTTACCATTACTTCTACCTTTTTGCTATTAAGGCTGAGTCCTTTATTTTTACTTTCTTTCACTATAATGTCTAACATTTCTTGTAACTCATTTTCACTCTTAGTGATTAAGACTGTATCATCAGCATCATTACATTTTTTTAGAGAGGGCTAGACATCAGACTTTGGATTTTGTTGGAGCTAAAGGTAACGAACAATGCCATTTGCATCATAATATCTTTTGTAGAAAGAGCCATAGTGGTGAAAACAGATCTATACCTATGTTTTATAGATTATACCAAAGCATTTGACAAAGTAAAGCACCAAGAAATAATCAAAATTTTAGAAGGCATAAATGTAGACAGCAAAGATCTATGAATAATAAAGAACATGTACTGGAAACAAACAGCGGCCATAAGAACTGGATATCAATTGGGAATGTTTCAACAAATAAAACATGGTGTTAAGCAAGGCTGTGTGCTGTCATATGTATAGTGAGATTATTTTAAGATCCATAAGGGGCATGCCTGGAATAACAATTGGAGGTCATAATTTAAATAATCTAAGGTATGCTGATGAAGAGACCTCACTACCCAAAGGGCCAGGATGGTAAAGCCATGGATTTTTTTTAAATTTTTTTTTATCTTCCACCATCTGTGGTGAGAATCGAACCAGGGATCTTCTTGTCTAGAGTTCAACGTCTTACCTCTAGACAACACATTATATAATTCAAGACTGGTTCTGTGCCAATTCTTTTCTTAAGGTCTCATTTTGTCTCATCCGGCTACCCAATTACTTTCTTTTTTCTTAAACAGTCTCGTTTCTCTAGTGATTCACATCTGATTTGTTGTGAGTATCCATGTTTACAACTGTCAGCGTAGAATGGGAATGAAAATGTTTTGTATACACACACATTTTCAGACATTCCTTTCAATGTGTTTAGACATAGCAGTTGTTAGTTTATTGTCATTTCATTTGTTCAGTATTGGCAACTTCTTCCACTTTTGAATTTACTTTCAGACATTTGTTTACCTTTGTTTTAATTTTGAATTGACAATCTGATTTATATTTCAGGTGTTCCAATAATTGGCTTGGATTGTTCTGTGAAAAGTTCCATGGTAATCACTTCTTATACAGCTACTACTACTACTTCAGTTACCAGTACTGATACTCAAATTAAACATTTTGAAATTTGTTCTTAATTGAAATAATAATAATCTAACTGATTTATTTGAAAATGAGTACCTACAGCTTCCTGAGTAAAGAAAAAAATCTAGAACTGTCCGTAGCTTCATTTAACATTACTCTTTTGTTGACATTCTCAATGATAGCTATTTTGAGTGTGAAGTTGAATACCTATGAGTGTGTCATGAATGCAGAAATATAAAATACAAAAACCAAGAACCTGAGATATAACTACAAGGCATGTTCAAATGTAACCCGCCCCAGTGACTTTATTACAAACATATGTAAGGTATATCAGCAGTTGTGGCAGAATTAATTAAAGCAATTGTTATGAAGCAGGTACTCACCATAGTTCTTTAGAAAAAGTTGCCATAGGCATATATACATACATCCCGTGGGTAGATGGAGGATGGTGTTAAAGAAAAATTACTTTGGTTGCTCATTGAACCATTTTGTCACCGAGGCCATAACATCTGTACCAGAGTCGAATCCTTGTCCCTTTAGAGATTTTTTTAAAGGTCCAAACAAATTAAAGTCACATGGTGACAGATTGGGGCTGTAGGCTGGGTGTTGCAGAACTTCCCACATTTCCTTGATAATGCTTGCTGCACAATGTTCATGACATGTGGATGGCTATTGTTTTGCAAGAGAATCACACCTCATTACCACACCTCATCAATGCCATCTGAGATGTTGGAAGGGCACAGGACTTCAACAACGTGAGTCCACATCACTCCTTCAGATGATAGAGATGGGAGTTAAGATGGGCACAGCCAGAAATGAGAAACTAAGTGGGCATGAAAGAAAATTTATCAACCAACACAGAACTGGAGTTGTCAGTCACTGGACACTGTGGGACTTGCTGAGGAGGGGATCTGATCACCTATGGACATGTTCAGAGTGCTATAATGATGACCCACAAATAATTCAGTCACACTTCATGAAGAGTTTGAAGAACTTGTAGAAGAAGCAGAAGGTTCATTAAGTGTGGATGACAACTGGTAATGTCTGAAAACACACATCTATAATTGTGCTCTATCTACCTACGGCCAAAAACGGTTCTCAAAGAATGACTGGGTCGAAGAAAATGTAGCAAGACTAGACCCACTAATAGCTAATAAGAAAAAGGCACAACTGAACTTCAAAAATAACCCCAATCAAATCACCAAGGATCAGCTTAAGCATGCACAAGCCACTCTACAACGTGAAGCAAGAAGATGCGCAAATGAATACTGGAACAATCTATGCTTTGAAATACAGAATGCCTCAGACAGGGGCGACTCAAAAACCAAGCATGACAATATAAAAAAGGCCCTTGGACCAAAAATAACCAAATTAGCCCTCCTAAAATTCAAGTTTGGAGAAACTATTACTGACAAGGAACAACAAATGGAAAGATTGGTTGAACACTACTCCAACCTATACAATGATGACAGACCAGCAAGCACAGCTCTAGCATAATCAATACCCAAATATCCTACAATGTCCGAGCTGGATGTTGAGCCTACTATGAACGAACTTGCTGACGCTATAAATGCCCTCTCAAGAGGAAAGGCTGCAGGAAATGACAACATTCCCACAGATGTACTAAAGGAAAACTTAAACGTACTACTTCCACATCTTTACAAACTGCTAATTAAATGCTGGAGACAAAGAGAAATACCTCATGATATGAGAAATGCCAAGATCATAACGTTGTACAAAAACAAAGGAGACAGGGGCGACTGCAATAATTACAGAGGCATTTCTCTCCTTAGCACAGCTGTCAAGGCTTTTCCTAGAGTTATACTTAATCGCCTGCATAGACTTGCAGAACGTGTTCTTCCCGAGTCTCAATGCAGCTTCAGAGCCAGGAGATCTACCATAGACATGATTTTCACACTCAGACAACTGCAAGAAAAATGTCTAGAACAAAATATGCCACTCTATATTGCCTTTGTGGATCTAACAAAGGCCTTCGACTCGGTAAATAGAGATGGACTCTACAAGGTGATAGAAGGCATAGGCTGCCCACCTAAATTACTTAGGCTGACTATGTCCTTCCATGAAGACATGAATGGTAAAATCCATTTTGATGGGAGTTCATCAGAGAATTTCAAAGTCAACAAAGGAGTGAAACAGGGATGTGTCCTCGCCCCCACCTTTTTTGGTATATTTTTTGCTGCCCTCCTAAATAACGCCTTCGAAAACAGCTCAGGAGATATTTACATTCACACAAGATCAGATGGCTCACTGTTCAACTTAGCACGACTAAGAGCAAAAACCCAAACAAATGTTGCCCTATCTAAATAATTTTTATTTGCTGACGATGCTGCCCTAGTCGCTCATAGTGAAGCCACCCTACAATCCCTGATCAACAACCTGGACAAAGCATGTGACCTTTTTTCACTGTCAATTAATGTTCAGAAGACAGTAATACTAAGTCAAGGTGACATCAAACCTCTATCAATTACTCTAAAAGATTGTCCACTAGAATCAGTACAGAACTTTACATATCTTGGATCCACAATTATGCAAACCATCTCTCTTGATGAAGAAATAAACTGTCGAATTGGTAAAGCAGCTACAACCTTCGGCAATCTCACTGAAAGGGCCTGGAACAACATGAAACTAACACTAAAGACTAAACTCTTAATATATCAAACTTGTGTGCTTAGCACACTATTATATGGATCTGAAACCTGGACAACATACTCAAACCAGGAAAAAAGACTAAATGTCTTCCACATGCGATGTCTCTGCAAAATAATACACATCAAATGGCAGGACAAAATAAGCAACTTAACTGTCCTGCAATGTGCTAAGACACCAACAATCATGTTGATGCTCAGATGTTGAAGACTAAAATGGCTGGGGCATGTCCAACGAATGGAAGAAAAGCGCATTCCTAGACAAGTTCTATATGGTGAACTAATACATGGAAAAAGACAAATCGGCAGACCTAAATTATGATATAGAGATATCTGTAAACCATCTCTGAAAGACTTCTCCATATGTGAAAATGACTGGGAACATCTGGCAAGTAATCGCACATCATGGAGAACTTGTATAAGGAACGGTATAACATCATTTGAGACTGTGCTAAGGCAAAACTTAGAACAGAAAAGACTCATGAAAAAGGATGAAAAACCCTGTGGATCAGTGAGCCTGACTTGTTCATTATGTGACCGCGTGTGTTTGTCAAACATTGATAGAATTAGCCACGAGAGAAGCTGTTCGACAAAAACAAAACCTCAAAAAATACACAATAGCCTCCACTAGACTGTCTGACAAGACGAAAAGGGCCATACACACTTCATGACATGTGGATGGCCATTGTTGTGCAACAGAAACACACCACACAAAGCATGCCGGGTCTTTTACTTTTTATGGCTGTATGAAGGTTGTCTGTCTTTGTAGCGGATGACATTGATGTTCACACCAGGCTTTTTTAAAGTCTGCCAATAGAAGCTCTTCATAAACCTTCGACTGATTCCGTATCACACAGGCCATTTTTCCAACTGTCTGCAATCGAGCCAATGAATGTTTTGTTGAGAATGAACACATACACAATTGCACATTGGTGTGTGCTTATTATGTCAGATGTGACATCATCATGCCTCTTATGTGTGTTCACTTGGCACAGATCTGGCTGGCTTCATTTGAACACATCTTGTATCACCACAATTACAATAGCTACTGACTCTAATTCTACTACTGCTATTATTCTATTACAGCTGCTACAACTTCTATTCTATACTGTTCCTACAACTGCTATTCGATTACAGCTGCTACAACTGCTATTCTATATGTTGCTACAACTGCTATTTGATTACTGCTGCTACAATTGCTATTCTATTACTGCTGCTACAACTGCTATTCTATACAGTTGCTACAACTGCTATTCTATTACTGCTGCTACAACTGCTATTCTATTACAACTGCTATTCTATTACTGCTGCTACAACTGCTATTCTATTACAGCTGCTACAACTGCTATTCTACTGCTGTTGCTACACTGATATTCTATTACTGCTGCTACAACTGCTATTCTATTACTGCTGCTACAACAACTATTCTATTACAGTTGTTGTTGTTGTTGTTCGCAACAACAACAACATATGACAGTTGATACAACTGGTATTCTATTACTGCTGCTACTACTGCTATTCTCTTACTACTGCTACTGACTGGATTAGCACTAAAATATCACTTTTAAATGAAACCAAACAGCCGTGTGCTGCAATTGCTTGATTCTCATGTTCCCTTAATGGATGGCACTTAATGATGATATGATTGTATTTGCCACCACTAGTGCTTGAGTCTCTCAAAAAGTAGATTTTGAATTCTGTGGGATCCTTTACATTTTGCTTGATATGCTGTGAGCTTCTTTACATTTTGCTTGATATGCTGTGAGCTTCTTTACATTTTGCTTGATATGCTGTGAGCTTCTTTACATTTTGCTTGATATGCTGTGAGCTTCTTTACATTTTACTTGATATGCTGTGAGCTTCTTTACATTTTGCTTGATATGCTGTGAGCTTCTTTACATTTTGCTTGATATGCTGTGAGCTTCTTTACATTTTGCTTGATATGCTGTGAGCTTCTTTACATTTTGCTTGATATGCCATGCTGTGAGCTTCCTTACATTTTGCTTAATGTACTGTGAGTTTCTTTACTTTTTTCTTGATATGCTGTGGGCTTCTTTAAATTTTGCTTGGTATGCTGTGGGCTTCCTTATATTTTACTTGATATGCTGTGGGATTCCATACATTGTGTTTGAGATTCTGTGAGCATCCATATATTTTGTTTGATATGCTGTGAGCATCCATATGTTTTGCTTGATATGCTTTGGGCTTTATTACATTTTACTCTAATGTGAACCCACAGAAACAACATCCCCATCAGACCAGCAAACACTCCCAAAGTATACATTCGAGTCAGAAACCACTTTCAACACAACACTTATGCCTGGTGATCTTACTCCAGAGAAGCTGGATGAAATTATCAAAAATTTTACAGAACAGGTATTTCATGGCCAGAAATAGAACATATATTTCATCAATTTTTTCATCATCATCATGTGCTGTACTAGTTGGCATAGGTGATCATGTCCTACCACAATTTTATATACACAGTGCCATGACACCAAGCTTTCTAGTATCTTCTCTCTTTGACATCCACAATCTCTCTTTCACTCTACTTTGCCAGTTGTAACCAAGTATTTCAACTTTCCTATTCTCATGAAGTGCTCAAAAAATGTTAATTGTTTCTTTCTGATGTTTTTTATGGTTTCCCTTTTTGTGTTGACTTCTTTAAGAATTTCCTCATTTATCTTTTTTTAGCTGTCTGAAACTTTCAACATTCTTCTGAGAAATCTCATCTCTGTGGTCTCTAATAATCTTTTCATTAGTTTGTCTACTGTCCATGATTTGCTTCCATAGGTCAGAATTGGTTTTATTTAGCACCGATGAACTCTCTTTCTCACTTATATTGGTATAGATTTGTTGCATAAGATGTTTTTCTTTTTCTGAAATGCTATTTTGGCCTGAGCTACTCTACTTTTTATTTATATGGTGCACCTTCCATCTGATGTTATTATTATGCCCAAGTATTTGATGTGTTGCACTTGTTCTGTTTATTTTTATGTTACAGGATGGTGTTGATTGTTTCTTCGATATGACCATTACTTCTGCTTTCTTACTATTCAGACTGAGAGCTTTCTTGTTGCTTTCTTTTACTATAGGGTCTATCATTTCTTGTAGTTCATTCTCCTTCTCTGACTGTGTAATCTGCATCTCACAAATTGTTTATGCTGTGACTATTGACTTCTATTCCTGTTTTGTCTATTATTGATCTCATAATATGTTTGCTGTAAAGAGAGAACAAATCCTTTTAAGAGATATCAAATAACAGACAATTCATTTATTGTTTAATATGCTAAAAATATAGATTATTTGTGGAAAATTCTGAAACAAGATGGCATGCCATCAAAAGTCATATATATTATCAAAGACATGTATGATGACTACACATGTGCAGTTCATACACAGGAATGACTGAGCGAATGTTTCCCAATAGAAACTGGGGTTAAACAGGGATGTATTCTATCGCCCTTGTTATTTGGAATTGTTATCGTTATGGACTTCATTATGAAAAAATGCTGCACTGGTATTAAAAGCATCAAATGGATACATGGAGACCATTTGGAGGACCTTGACATTGCTGATGACATAGTCCTCATCATAAGTCAGAAAAGACGATGCAGGAAAACACAAATGAACTATCATCAATAGCCAGCAAAATTGGGCTTGAGATCAATCATGATAAGACTATAAAGTCATAAAACGCTTAATTCCAACAGACGACAAAATATACATGGAAAACAAAACAGTGGAAGACATTGATCGCTTTGTCTATCTTGGAGGTCACATTGATTGGGAAGGGGATACAAGTAAAGAAATTAGAATCAGAATAGCTAAAGCAGCAACGTCTTTCAGAAGCCTTGAAAAAATCTGGAAATTAAAACTCATCAGCACAAAAACTGAGCTTACACTATTCAAATCAATCATACAAAAAACACTTAGATATTCATGCAAGAGTTTGAAAACAACAAGAGACATAAAAACAAATTTGAATTCATTTGAAAATAAATGTCTAAGGAAACTACTTGGTATAGTGTGGAATGAATTCAAAACAAATGAGGAAATCACCAATCAACCACTAATATCAGTAATCAAGAAGATGTTGGACATGTGATGAGAAGAAATAATAACCGAATAACAAAGCAAGCCATCATGTGGGAAACAACAGGTAGGAGGAAAGAGGCCGACTCAGAGAGACACTGAGAACATTGATCAGAGAGGCAAAGACAGCAGGAATTGGCTCCCTCAATGAGATTGAGATGCCTGCACAAAACAGAGACAAATGGAGAGATTTGGTAAAAGATCTTTGCAAAGATTGAGACTGATAGAAAGAAAATTAAGAAACAGGGAAAGAGTATCTGAGTCTATACCCTATAGGCTGACCACGGCTTGAAAGGTCAATAGATAGATGTTAAAAACATAGCATATCAGATATTTCTTAGCAGTATAACACAGAAGATATGTAACATATTTCTTAGAAATTTCACACAATAAATATTTAATTCATTTCTTAGGATATAATAATAAATGCTTCATTGATTTATTTGAAATATAACAACAGATATTACATTGATTTAAAAAATCTATCTGTCTTTTGTCCTTTTGAGCTGAAGACAGCACATGGGGCAGAAGTTCTAAACTCTGCATGTCCAACAATCTTTGCTATAAAGTGTCAGACCTTGCACAGGACCAGCGTAATGTCTCACCATATACTCCTGTTTTTGGCGAGCCACTCAACCATTTTGAAATATAACAAATATTTCATTCTGTCACTCGTGACATATGTTAGTTGGTTGGTTACTGATGCAGTATATATATCTATCTATTGACCTTTCGAGCCGTAGCCGGCCCAAAGGGCGTAGACCAAGATCTCTTATCTAAATTTTTGTTCTAGCAGTTTTCAATTCTTTTAAAGATATTTTATCAAATCTCACCATTTGTCTCTGTTCTGGGAAAGCAGCTCTATCTCATTGAGGGAGCCAATTCCTGCTGCTCATGCCTCTCTCATCAATATTCTTCTCAGTGTCTCTCTGGGTCTTCCTCTTTTCCTCTTACCTGTAGTTTCCCACATGAGGGCTTGCTTTGTTATTCGGTTATTATCTCTTCTCATCACATGCCCAACATATGACCATCGTCTTTTCTTTATTACTGAAGATATTAGTGGTTGATTGGCGATTTCTCTAATTTCCTCGTTTGTTTTGAATACGTACCACACTATACCAAGTATTTTCCTTAGACATTTATTTTCGAATGCGTTCAACTTTGTTTCTATGTCTCTTGTTGTTTTCCAGCTTTCACACGCATGCATTACAGTTGATAGTACATTTGATTTGAATAGTATAAGTTTTGTGTCTGTGCTGATGAGTTTTGATTTCCACAACTTTTCAAGGCTTCTGAAAGACATTGCTGCTTTAGCTATTCTGATTCTAATTTCTTTACTTGTATCCCCTTCTCGATTAATGTGACTTCCAAGATAGATAAAGTGATCGATCTCTTCCACTGATTTGTTTTCCAAAGAGTAACCATCATACATGTCTTTAATAATATTTATGATTTTTTATGGTAAACCATATTGCTTAAGAATTTTCCACAAAGAATCTCTATGAATACTGTCAAATGCTTTTTTGAAGTCGATGAAGTTAAGTACAAAAGGTTTTTTGCTTTTCAATGTGTTCCTCCAGAATCCTATTTGAATCTTTAAATGAAAAACATTTTTCACACAAGGTGCTAAAACACAGAGCAACAATATAGAGGACAAAAACATTCTTACAGACATTAAATATTTGTATTTTAAATGCTTCACAAGATGTTGTAATAATTATAATGGTGATAACGGTGAAACTTTCCGTTCAACAGCTGAAGAATATCTTCAAAGACCTTCCAGGATTGCGGGATGTGACAGTCAGCTCTGCACAAATTAAGTAAGTGTTTGTTAACACACAAAAGCTTTTGATAGAATGCACCATAAACAACTTATAGACTGCCTAAAAGATATACATGTAGATGACACAGACATATGATGACTTGAGCCAGGATCCCCAATACAACAGTAACAGAGCTGAAAGCTATTAGCAACTCATATGATGACTTGAGCCAGGATCCCCAATACAACAGTAACAGAGCTGATAACTGTCAGCAACTATGATGGCTTGTGCCAGGATCCCCAATACAACAGTAACAGAGCTGATAACTGTCAGCAACTATGATGGCTTGTGCCAGGATCCCCAATACAACAGTAACAGAGCTGATAACTGTCAGCAACTATGATGGCTTGTGCTAGGATCCCCAATACAACAGTAACAGAGCTGATAACTGTCAGCAACTATGGTGGCTTGTGCCAGGATCCCCAATACAACAGTAACAGAGCTGATAACTGTCAGCAACTATGATGGCTTGTGCTAGGATCCCCAATACAACAGTAACAGATTGAGTTATTGAGTAATATTGAGTTATATGCGGGTCATCATCATTGCACTCCGAACATGTCCATAGGTGCTCAGATCCCCTCCTCAGCAATTCCCTCAGTGTCCAGCGACTGACGACTCCAGTTCTATGTTGGTTGATAAGTCTTCTTACACGGCCACCAAGTTTCTCATTTCTGGCTGTGCCCATCTGAACTCCCATTTCCATCATCCGAAGAAGTGACGTGGATCTGTGTTTGTCGAAGTCCTGTGCTCTTCCCACATCTCGGAGTGCATTGATGATGTCCGCCCGATCCATCGGTTGCCCAATGGGAGACGCACCAAGATGGCGCCCTGTTAACTGGCCTCTTCATAAGACTCACAGATAAGTGCTGTTTTCCAGTGAAATTTCCTGTTTATTTGTTTGTTTTTATTTATTTTTTAAGGGTTCATGTGAGTGTACGCGCTTTCTATTTGAGGTAAATCACTTTGCTTCTTTTGATTCATTGCATTTTGTTATAATTTCCTTATTTCATCACTCATCATTGTTGTTACACTATTGAACGCGTCAAAAAATGGCGGTTTGTTTACGCCGGTCTGTCATCAAGGACGCGTAAGTCATTTAATTTGTAGAAAGCTCACAGTGTTTCCGCGTGCTGCTGAGCAAGTTACTGGAGTTGGCCAGTTTATAACGTGGAACGGGTTCTGGGCCGTGCGACTGAGCAAGTGCACGTGAGTCTGGACCATCCAAAGAGCTGATAACTGTCAGCAACTATGATGGCTTGTGCCAGGATCCCCAGCACAACAGTAACAGAGCTGATAACTGTCAGCAACTATGATGGCTTGTGCTAGGATCTCCAACACAACAGTAACAGAGCTGATAACTGTCAGCAACTATGATGGCTTGTGCCAGGAACCCCAACACAACAGTAACAGAGCTGATAACTGTCAGCAACTATGATGGCTTGTGCCAGGATCCCCAGCACAACAGTAACAGAGCTGATAACTGTCAGCAACTATGATGGCTTGTGCCAGGATCCCCAACACAACAGTAACAGAGCTGATAACTGTCAGCAACTATGATGGCTTGTGCGAGGATCCCCAACACAACAGTAACAGAGCTGATAACTGTCAGCAACTATGATGGCTTGTGCCAGGATCCCCAACACAACAGTAACAGAGCTGATAACTGTCAGCAACTATGATGGCTTGTGCGAGGATCCCCAACACAACAGTAACAGAGCTGATAACTGTCAGCAACTATGATGGCTTGTGCCAGGATCCCCAACACAACAGTAACAGAGCTGATAACTGTCAGCAACTATGATGGCTTGTGCCAGGATCCCCAACACAACAGTAACAGAGCTGATAACTGTCAGCAACTATGATGGCTTGTGCCAGGATCCCCAACACAACAGTAACAGAGCTGATAACTGTCAGCAACTATGATGGCTTGTGCCAGGATCCCCAACACAACAGTAACAGAGCTGATAACTGTCAGCAACTATGATGGCTTGTGCGAGGATCCCCAACACAACAGTAACAGAGCTGATAACTGTCAGCAACTATGATGGCTTGTGCTAGGATCTCCAACACAACAGTAACAGAGCTGATAACTGTCAGCAACTATGATGGCTTGTGCCAGGAACCCCAACACAACAGTAACAGAGCTGATAACTGTCAGCAACTATGATGGCTTGTGCCAGGATCCCCAGCACAACAGTAACAGAGCTGATAACTGTCAGCAACTATGATGGCTTGTGCCAGGATCCCCAACACAACAGTAACAGAGCTGATAACTGTCAGCAACTATGATGGCTTGTGCCAGGATCCCCAACACAACAATAACAGAGCTGATAACTGTCAGCAACTATGATGGCTTGTGCCAGGATCCCCAACACAACAATAACAGAGCTGATAACTGTCAGCAACTATGATGGCTTGTGCCAGGATCCCCAACACAACAATAACAGAGCTGATAACTGTCAGCAACTATGATGGCTTGTGCCAGGATCCCCAACACAACAATAACAGAGCTGATAACTGTCAGCAACTATGATGGCTTGTGCCAGGATCCCCAACACAACAATAACAGAGCTGATAACTGTCAGCAACTATGATGGCTTGTGCCAGGATCCCCAACACAACAGTAACAGAGCTGATAACTGTCAGCAACTATGATGGCTTGTGCTAGGATCCCCAACACAACAGTAACAGAGCTGATAACTGTCAGCAACTATGATGGCTTGTGCTAGGATCCCCAACACAACAGTAACAGAGCTGATAACTGTCAGCAACTATGATGGCTTGTGCCAGGATCCCCAACACAACAGTAACAGAGCTGATAACTGTCAGCAACTATGATGGCTTGTGCCAGGATCCCCAACACAACAGTAACAGAGCTGATAACTGTCAGCAACTATGATGGCTTGTGCCAGGATCCCCAACACAACAATAACAGAGCTGATAACTGTCAGCAACTATGATGGCTTGTGCCAGGATCCCCAACACAACAATGTTTACACCCACCTATTGTCCTTTTATGGGCATAGGACAAAAAGATATGCCTATTCATTTAGTTTCCAGGCAAACACAAGAAAGAAAAATCATGATCCAGACTGTCTGTGTCTTTTCACAAACCATTCTGTCTGGATGTTCATTCCTTTACCCTATAAGGACACTGTTGAATTAGATTGATCATTTACTCAATGTTGTGGACACAGGTCTACATCCTGGAAATGCCCTGATTTGTTTTCTTGTAATAAAATTGTATTTCTTTTGAGGGGGCAGGTTGTGCTGATGTCAGTAAACCCATTGACACACCACAGAAATGCTGTATTAGATATATTTTAAATAATTATGAAATGTATTGTAAATAAGTTACTTGGCTGGTTAGTGAGCAAAAACTGATATTTTTTCTCTCTTGGAAGTCTCATTGGTGCTCAGTTTTCTCCAAAAGATGGTAAAGACGTTACATCTTCTTTCCTCATTTGCCTTTCAGCGTTAAAGGGGAGATATAATTTGTGGTCTTTTGCTCTTCTGTTGGTCTCTACTGCTGTTATATATCTATGCTTGTCTTTCTACTATTCATTTAATCCATCTTTTTCATGGTTGGCCCTTGTGTCTGGTGTTCTCACAACATTTATTGAAGGCCCATTTCGTTGTATTTTTATCTTTCTCCAAGATCATGCGGTTAAACCATTTTATCTTTTGTTTCTTTATGTACTCTTTTTTTATTTTATCCCAAGCTGTTTCCTGTCATTTATTTAACACATTTCATCTTGGTAATTGTTACTTTTTTAAAATTGTTCTTGAGTCTAGGATCCATTGGTAGCACGTTGAAACGAAGGTTGTGTTGTAGAGTGTCTGATTTGCCTCAAGACATTACATGCTGATAGTAAATGGTGACCAGTAAGCTTAATCTATACAGTTTAACTATACAATCTATCTATATATTACTTTATTCAGTCAATTCTATGTACAATCTATTTATGTATCACTTTTTTAATGGACAATCTTTTGTATGTATGGTCAGGGGCAAAAAGTGCATAACCTCAACAGAGCTGAAGGCTGTCAGCAACTCATAAGCTGATGGCTTGCACCAGGATCAGTGAACCAGAACTAGCCAGACTTTACTCCACCTCTTTGTGGTGCCCAGTAACAGACTAACATGTTTTGTCTGACCAAGTGATTAGGTTTGAGAAGGAAGGCAACCCATGGCTCAAAAATGTAGTGTTGAAGTTGGATGTGTTGGGCAGAAAGGTGCAGTTATCACAGCCTAGCTGCACACCACAACACATCAACACCCACTTAACATGCTTTTAAGGGCAGTTGATGAATACGTCTAATTATTCCTTTAGTCTTTGGGTGAACACAAGAAAGAGAGAAAATATGTAGTCTATTTTATGCATTTCTTTTCATACAGAGATGGGCAGCTGGTAGTAGATTATGGAGTTTCTCTTGATCCAGCTGCCTTCCCAGGACAGACACCATCTGAGATTCTAGATTCTGTGACTGATGCCCTCCAGAATAAAAGTGATATGTACAAACAGAACATTGTTATAGACAATCAGAATCCCTTGCATGACTTTGACTATGTAGATGCTGCTGGCCAAAGTAAGTACAAATGTGTGGTGAAACAGAAAAATATTTAGAAATAATGTTAAAAATATGTATTAATATGGACTATGCTAACATAATTTTCTAAATGTGTATGGATATGTAGAAGTAGCTTCTAGAAGCAAGTCACATCGAAAAACAACTATTAGAAATAAGCAGAATTATTTAGAAGTAATTTTTCAAAGTAAAGCAGAATTATTTAGAAGTAATTTTTTTTTAGATTAAGTAGAATTATGCGAATTATATTATTAGAAGAATAGTGAAAGGCTTTTACCCAATATCTGACAGAGTCCTTTTAGTGAAATTGAATGGGAAGCCAATAGATATAAATATTATACAAGTTTATGCACCAACAGCAGACTTTGTGAATGCAAACCACATGAAAACATCATAGTTCTAGTGGATTTTAACGCAAAAGTAGGAAAGGAAAGAGTTGAGGAAATAGTTGGTCATTATGGCTTAGGCGAGAGGAATGAAAGAGGTGACAAACTTATTGACTGGGCAAGAACACACAACATGATGATAGGAATCACCTGGTTTAAGCAACATCCAAGATGCCTGTGGACATGGAAAAGTCCAGGAAACAATGCACGTAATCAAATTAATTACATAATGATAAGCAATAGATATAGAAACAGTCTGGTGTATGTGGAAAACTAGACCAGAGGCAGATTGCAATAGTGATCATGTACCAGTTGTGGGAAAGCTTAGAGTAAAATTAAAAGCAACAAAATGAGCCTCAGTTAACATCAAGTTAAATTTAGATTTACTCAAATCAGACAAGAAGCTGCAAGACAAATATAAAATCACAATTCAGAACTGGTACAATGCAATAGAGAAGATACAAAGCATTGATGAACAGTGGGAAATGCTAAAAGAATCAATGCAACAAACATCAAAAGAGTTCATACCGCCAGTGAGGACAAATTCAAGAAAGAAATGGATGACAGATTACATTTTTCAGCTAATGGATACAAGAAGAAGAAATAAAGAAAATAAAGATGAGTATAAGAGATTAAAGAATAGTGACCTGTGACCTTCCAGGCATGTCATAAGAGGCGACTAAGGAGGTTGATCGATGGCTTGACAAGCTGTCATTGTAAAAAGTATTGTTATGGAAACAGAACCATAGATTTTAGAAGCAGTGATCTCTGCAATATGTGCCATTTTGGCATGCAAGGTTTCTGTTTTTGAGATTGTGGTTCTGCCCTATGTGCCGTCTTCGGCTCGAAAGGACAATAGATAAGAGATTACATAAAGAAATTGTAATAAAATGCAATGAAGCAAAAGAAGCATGGCTAAAAGAGAGATGCAAAGAGATTGAAATGCAACAAAAAGGAGATGCTAAAGCTATATACAAACAAACTGAAGAATTAACAGGAAGAAAAACGAAATAAAAAACTAGATGTTTCAGATCAAAGGAAGGAGAACTTTTGATTGAACAAGAAAGCATAATGGAACGATGAACAGAATACATTAAAGATCTTTATAACGATGAACAAGCAGAAGCAAATATTAAGGATAATGGAGAAGGACCAGAAATACTCAGAGAAGAAGTGGAAGATGCCTTGCGTAATGGAAAAGCTCCTGGACCAGATCATATAACTAAAGATGAGATTGAAGCCATGGGTGATTTTGAAATAGAAATAATAACAAAAATATTGAATGATATCTACAACACTGGATATATAACAGATGACCTGCTCAAATCAATATTCATAGACCTACCAAATAAATCTGGTGCGATTGAATGTAATGATCATCGCACAATAAGTCTTATGAGTCACATGACTAAGATATTACTAAGAATCATCATGCGAAGAGTGCGAAACAAAATCAGTCCAGAAATTAGCGACGAACAGTGTGGTTTTGTTAGAGGTAAAGGAACGAGCAATGCCATATACATCATAAGATCTTTAGTAGAAAGAGCCATAGTAGTGAAAACAGATCTATACCTGTGTTTCATAGATTATATCAACAATTTTGACAAACTAAAGCATCAAGAAATAATCAAAATTTTAGGAAGCATAAACGAAGACAGCAAAGATCTAAGAATAATAAAAAACATGTACTGGCAACAAACAGCAGCCATAAGAACTGGAAACCAATTGGGAATGTTTCAACAAATAAAACAGGGTGTTAGGTAAGGTTGTGTGCTGTCACCAGATTTGTTTAATATGTATAGTGACATTATTTTAAGATCCATAAGGGGCATGCCTGGAATAAAAATCGGAGGTCATAATATAAATAATCTGAGGTATGCTGATGATACAGTCTTAATTGCTAAGAGTGAAAATGAGTTACAAGAAATGTTAGACATTAAAGAGAAAGAAACCAAAAATAAAGGACTCAGCCTTAATAGCAAAAAGACAGAAGTATTGGTAACAACAAAAAAAAGACATCACCTCAGTGCAAAATAAAAACAAGTGGAACAATATTAAAACAGGTAAATGAATTTAAATATTTGGGAACTTTGTTAACCTCAGACGGAAGATATACAAAAGAGGTGAGATACAGAATGGCTCAGGCAAAAGCAGAAAATTTGGAAAAAATTTTTTCCAAAAAATGAGGAAGATACTATGCAATCCATTTTTAGCAATAGAAACAAGAAAAAGAGTTCTTAAATGTTATGTAGAGCCAGTATTAACATATGGATGTGAATCATGGACAATAGGACAACAGACAAGAAAATCACTAGAGGCTATAAAAATGTGGTTTTACAGAGGAATGTTGAGAATACCATGGACTGCTAAGAAGAGTAATGAAAATGTTCTGAAAGAGGCCAAAGCAAAAAAAGAGCTAATTTCCAATATTAGGAAGAAACAATCATCATTTTTTGGTCATGTAATGAGAAGAGAACAGTTGGAATATATTGTAACAACTAGGAAAATTGAGGGACAAAAAGATAGAGGGAAGCAAAGAGAAAAGATACCAGACAACTTAAGAGAATGGTTTGGCAGAAGGTCAACAACAGAAATGATAAATAACTATCGCGATTGAAGGTTGTGGAAAGACATGATCACCTACGCCAGCAGGCCCGGTACTTGATGATGATGATGAGAATTATTTGAAAGTAACTTTATACATTAAATCATCTTTGAGTGTCATCTCTGCATTGATGGTTAGCAACCATGGAGTGCCATTCCGATCTGTCTCTTGCCTTCATAGTGCAGGTTCTCATAGGCTGACTTGTCCATCTTTTGATGTTACTTGTCAATGTTAGTCTAGTCTGCTCCATGTTAGTCTTGGTCTGCCTCTGCCTCTGCCTCTTTTACCTTGTATTTTCCCTTCCAATATTACTTTTAGTAGGCTGCTGTATCTATTAACATGCCCTAAAAATCTCATTTGTCTTGTTTAAATTGTGTTTAGTAATTCTCTTTTCATTTTTAGTTGTTTTAAGTCTTCATCATTTGTTTTCTTTTCTTTCCATTCAATTCTTCCTATTCTTCTATAAATCCACATTTCAAAGGCTTCAATTTTCTGTTCTGTTTTCTTATCTAATGTCCATGTTCCTGCACCATACAGGAATGTTGAGACGATATAACATTTTGCTTTTCTTAGTTTTAGCCCTGGTATTATTTATACATTTAATTGAGTTGTTTAAAAGTAAAAATCTCTGTGTGCACGTGTTGTCTTCCTGCTGAAGACTTACTAAGCCGCACTGTCAATTAAATTTTATATTGCCCCTCACCTATGTAAAGCTGTAACCATATGGCTTTTTCTTTTTCCATTCATCTTTATCATCAGCTTTACATCAGCTTCACATTTGCATGCTTTTACCCCTTGTTTAAAAGTAATTTTTTAAATATAAATAGAATTATTTATGTTGTTAACGATAAAATCCTCAAAGTAAGATATTTGCTATTATTGTTATGCATGTCTAATGATGACACTAGCTTCAGGTGGAACACACATCTCAGTTTCATAAGGTTGTAGGTTTATTTCCTCATAGAGACAGTCCTGAGCTTGTATGCATTGACCTCAGAGTTGGTGAAATCATGGGATTTGTTCTATAGGTGTGGGCAAAAAGCTCAACAGTACCAGGACTGAAAGTGGTTAGCAACTCATAGCCAACTGTTTGCAGCAGGATCTTGGCAACATTGAATTAAGATCTTTCTCTGCCTCCCTGTGGTGCCTCTAGAAATAGGCTACCTAGAGACAGAGACTCATAAAGGACAGGCATCCAAGTGCCCAAAAATAACTTGCTGAAATCAGGTGTACTGGGCCAAACAGCACAAAATATTGTAGTTTGCTACAACAACACGTTGCATCTACAACCATTTAACTCATTTTATGGGGTGGGTAATGAAGAGAACAAGTGATCGGGTGTAACATATACTTCTGTAAAGTATGGTGAAGGCTTTACAGAAAAGGACAATACAAAATATTTGATGTTTCAGCCTACATGTGGCTTTCTTCCTTCAGAAAAGAGGGACAACAATAATAGAAAAAGACAACAAAATTGTTGCATGTAGTAGAGCATATTCTGATTTTGTTGTATATTTCTGTTTGTATTGTCCCTGTTTTCTGAAGAAGGCCAAAACATCAAATATTTTGTAATTGTCATTTTTTTTGTAAAGCTGTCACCATACATTGTAGGAGTGTATGTTACACCCCACCACTTGTTCCCTGCTACCAGCTTTACCCGTAGCATTGCACTTATTTGCCTGTTCCCTGGATAGTGAAGAGAAGAAGGAAAACAGCCGAAGAAGTTCTATTAGAAATAGACAAGACAACAGTGGATTTTTTTATGTGCGCTGTATTGCAGCTCTATAGGAAATAGACCAAGAAACAGCAGACTACGAGGTGCAAAACACAGAGCAACACATTTTTCTCTATACAAAAAAAAATCAAACGTAAAAATTAATTTTAACAATTATTTTACAGTTGAACTTGCTGCATTGGATCCCTGCAAGACACAACCTTGTTCAGTTGGCTATGGTAACTGCCGAGCTGATAACCCCATCTCAGTCAAATGTATCCACAACTGCAACACGATTCCTGCTTGTCAGAATGGTGGAACTTGTGGTCTCAAACCATCGGGAGAAGCATTTTGCGAGTAAGTATTTTATTCTCATTGGCTGACGATTGAGCAATGGTTTTCAACATTTTGTGACATGTATCTCACCGAATGGTTAAAATCTTCAATGTACTTTTAAATAGCTCAAATGTTAACCTGTTATTTTTGTCTTGTCCTTTTTTTAATCTGTTTTCACTTTGTGCACTTATTAGTGAATCGTGTGGGGCTGCTAATCACTTATTAATGAATTATGTGGCACTGCTGTGCACTTATTAGTGGATTGTGTGGTGCTGTTGTGCGCTTATTATTGAATTCTGTGGCAGTGAAATTATTAGTTTATTTTGTGGTGCTGCTGTGCACCGATTAGTGAATTGTGTGACACAACTGTGTACATAGCAGTGCATCCTTCTTCAACACACAATTGATGCAGACTGTTTCCTTATCCTTCAATTGGAAATGATCTTCCTGGGGACTGGGTGGTCTAGAGGTAAGATGCCAGCCTCTGCACAAGGAAGTTCCAGGTTTGATACCCACCACAGGCAGGGGGAATTTTTTTTAATTGAATCCATGGTTTCTTCATGGCTTTACCCTCCTCTGGTCTTTTAGTAGTGAGATCAGATGTCTAGCCCACATCAATAATGTCAAATTTAGGATATTCCATGTGCATTCTGTGCATGTTAAAGAGCCCACAGTAGACCAAGAGTAAAATGAGCTGACAACATCCAAGAAATGCTAAAAAAACATCAAATGACAATGGTTGAGGCTGCAAGAATGGCAAGAACTAGATCTTTGCATCTCCTCCAACACCTAAAGGGGAATACGAGGAAGTGAAGTGAGAGACACAAGATATTTAAACAAGAAAAGTTGTAAAAATTCATGAATGTCAACAGAAAATACAGATTTTCTATGTTTTTATTTTTTTAATTGTCATGTATTTTGGAGGTGCACATGGCTGTACGGTTTAAATCACTGTTTCACTGTTAAAAGCCGGTGTACGGTGTTCGAAACCCGCAGTAGACAGAAAGGATTTTTTTATATGGGGGTGTAATAAAAATCCCAAATCTCACACATCGTGGTGACTGCTTGACCAAGCGGTCTTTATCCATCTGGTTCTATCATGAGGTGCTTGTGTTCTAGACTCTTGTGTCTGACGATCTATCAACTGTCAGGTCTTGCACAGGACCTGCATTATGTATCACGAATTCTTGACAAGGGAGCTCCTGCCTGCTTTTGTTGCCTCTCGCCTCTGTATTCTTTTTTAGTGTTTTTCTAGGTCGTCCTCTTTTTCTTCTACCCTCTGGTTCCCGTTTGAGGGCCTGCTTTGAGATTCTTTTGTTGTCCCTTCTCATCACATGGCCAACATGATAGACACCATCTTCTTATCTCGATTATAGTTGATAATTTTGGATGCTTTGTTATTTCTCTTATTTTTGCACAAGGTTTAAATTCATTCCATGGTACATAAAGTATTTTCCTGAGGTATTTGTTTTCCTCGATGGAGCCTCGGTGGCTGAGTGGTTAGTGTGCTCACTTCCTGACCAGAAGGGTCCAGGTTCGATCCCCAGTAGTGGCCGATTTTTTTTTGGACTGACAAGGCTCCGTGGTTCACCCAGAAAATGGGTACCAAAGATTTTACTTGGGAAGTAAAGGCGGCATGGCATGATACCGACCACATCACCCAAAAATGTGCCGTGGTCATAGAAAAATATGGTCACTAACACCATATTTCCCATAAGACTAGCAAGGCATGAAGGGAACCTTTACTTTTTACTTATTTATTTTCAAATGCATCCAGTTTATTTTCTATTTCTTTAGATGTTTTCCAGCTCTTGCATGCATAAGTAAGGGTGGATAATACATTTTATTTCAAAATCCTTAACAGCAGGTTTTGTTATCATTGATTCATAAAAATGGTTCTTCTCTTCTGTTGTGTAGCTGTACAGAAGGTTGGTCTGGAAATAACTGCTCAAAGAGCAAAGAACAACCTAAAGATGGAGAAGAAATCCCTGTTCTTGATGGAGGAGACATCACGGGTATTGTTATAGGAAGTCTCTTGATTGTCGCGGGAGTTCTAGGCTGCATTTTTTGGTTCTTGTTATGCAGGCGAAGGTAAATAATTCTATGAATAACATAACATTTGTTAATTTTGTTAGTGCATTGGCCTCAAGACCTATAGAAGAACAATAATTGTAGCATTGTGTACTGCCAAGCATTTGTCATAACAAGTACATAGCATAGTTAGATGTTGGGAAGGGAATGGGGCTATCTTAGTGGGTTTTGACAAAATAACAGCATGTCTGAATGTGCAAGATGAAAGACTTTGTATATAGATTCTAACAGCAGTTACATATAGTATATTTAAGACTTTGTATATAGATTCTAACAGTTTGTTTATCATTCCTTAAGAGAAGAGGGGAGGATGGTGGGACAATGATGAATATATTGAGAGACTGATGAGTCTAAAGGTGGAAAAGGGATCTGGTCGATCCGGATTGTTTGTGGGAGAAATAGATGTATCTACCATCAAAACCTTACAGGAATAATCAATCTCCAAACACACTGAAAAATGTTGGGATGGACATTGGAGTGGGTTTAGAGGATGCCCCAACTACAATGAAACCTACTCCATGAAAAGAATAGAATAGAATAAAATAGAATAGAATCATGTTTGTTAATGTTGAGCCAAAATGTATTCAACAAATCTGGAAGTGTGTCTCTGGCTGAGAGGTATTCTTAATGAGAACATTGTTTTCTAATCTTCTGTTACAGAAAAATCTTGTTCACAACCTACACTGATGTTGAAGAGGCTCCTTCCTTGGTGTTTCCCTACAAGCTTTTTGTAAGTGGAAACATTCATTGTTATATTTGTATTGTTGCTTGAGATAAATGCACACCATTCTGGCAAAGTAGTTAGTGCATTCAACTATTGACCATGTGCTTGAGGTTCGACTCCCAATTGTGAGATTTCCCCCCCCCCCCCCCAAACAGGCATGGCTTTGGGTTTCATTCAGTCTTTGAAAATGGGTAGCAGAGATTTTCTGTGGGAAAGTTGAGTGGTTTGACTTTATGCTGACATAACCATAAATTAGTCAATCGTCATGGACAAATACTGACACTGATTAAATACCTGTAGGTTGTCTACTCCTGTTCTATATTGAATAATTTCTATTAATATACTGACACTGATTAAATACCTGTAGGTTGTCTACTCCTGTTCTATATTGAATAATTTCTATTAATATACTGACACTGATTAAATACCTGTAGGTTGTCTACTCCTGTTCTATATTGAATAATTTCTATTCTATTAAATTTGTTGTTTGACCCTGACATGTCTTTTATTTTTATATTTTGTTTATTTTAGATTTTAGCAGTTTTTTTTAAATCTTGTTTTAGTTGTTTAGTCACATATTGTCATAATACAATAATATACATGTTAGTCTTATTCATTACTAATAGTTTTCAGAGCCCCACTAAAGTTTATCCAGTGAATGATGAAGATGTTTTGGTAAAAATGGTGATTTCTTTTATTTTTTATGTAAATTAGCTGAACTCTCAATTCTTCAATTGCTGCATATTTTGCGGGTTTATGAAACCCAGACACATAATATATTTGATCCACATTTTGTTTGGAAATATCAACATTCTTAGCTGGTGGTAATGTAAAGGTAAAGTACAAGACTTGAATCAGCATCTTGGTACGTGAGTTTTAACCCATATGTGCTCAGCCGCCTATCCAGAAGTGTTTGGAGACTTCTGATAGTGTCACTTCAAGCATCAAAAATCAAAATGTGAGGTGGCATTCCTCACTTTCTCAGAGTACTACCCTGGTACCCATTTCTGCCAGCTGATGGTGCTCTGCATGTGCTGTACACCTGACGACTACCCCTCCTCATCATCATTTAGAGGATGTTAAATTAGTGTATGCAGGTTGTGTTTATTGTTTTTGCCACTACTTGCAATATCTAGCACCTTTCAGCCAATCTATCTGTCTTGAGTAGACTTACCTTTTCCCTTCAATCCCTACTTGTTGGGCCAGACTGTTTAGTCTGTATCCAGACCACTACATAGAGATGTAGCTCATGATCACTTCTGATTAATTGACCCTGATGTGCACTGTCAGCTCTGAGTCACATACTGTTTTAGCCCATGTACTGTGGGTCATGGAGCCTGAGTAGCTAGTGCTCTCGCTTCCTGATCAGAAGGGTCCAGGTCCAATTCCCAAAAGTGACAGATTTTTTTTCAGCCCAACAATGCTCCAAGGTTCACCCAGCCTCTAAAAATGGGTACCAGAGATTTTCCTGTGAAGTAAAGAGAGCCTAGCATGGTACCGACCAAATCACCCAAAGATGTGCCATGGTCATAGAAAAATACAGTCACTAACACCATATTTCCTTATATGTCTAGCAAGGCATAGAGGAAACCTTTATTTTATTTTCTTTACTATTGGTCATCTTTACTACATCAGTAGTGATTATGATGGTACATGAAATGTGCTGTAACATTTACACACTAGATATTCTAGTAGTAGTAGTAGTACTAGTAGATATTCTACCAAGCAAGTAATGCTGTGTACAGACAAGTGGTCTTGGCCATGGTTCATTCCCCACCTACTTTACCCTCTGTAAACCCAGTATACCTGATGAAGGATTTTGCCGAAGTATTGTAATTTGTCTCATCTCTCTATCATCTCAGCTGCATAATGCCATTTTCTGCTTTTTTTTATATTACCCAGTGTAAACATTGTTTTGTGTGCAGTAATATGACCCATACATCAAACTGTAGCAGCAGATAGTTAATCTCAGTACCAGAATGTAATATATGCTAAGTTATGCATGTTGTCAACAAATATCAGGACCAATTAACTTATATAGGCTCAAACTTTCATTGGTCTGAATATTCTGATAAGATTAATCAAAAACAAGAGTTTAGTACTGGCTGTAGGGGCTGGGTGGTCTAGAGGTCATATGTCAGCCTCTGGTCAGGAAGGTCCCAGGTTTAAACCCCACCACTGGTGATAGTGATTTTCCCAAATTGAATCTGTGGTTTCCCAGTGGATATATCCTGATCTCTGGGTAATGAACCTGACTTTTAGTCCTCTCAGAAAATAACGAAAAACA
Source organism: Megaustenia siamemsis (assembly GCA_032433765.1). Taxonomy (NCBI): domain Eukaryota; kingdom Metazoa; phylum Mollusca; class Gastropoda; order Stylommatophora; family Ariophantidae; genus Megaustenia; species Megaustenia siamemsis. The sequence continues at coordinate 49,817,963 of JAVIAB010000145.1, forward strand.
CTCACACTCATTAAAGAAGTCTTGGCAGTCACAAGTCTAAAAAAGTAGACCTAAAGTGGATGCTGCCCAGATAAAAATTGGTAAGCAAAATCTACCCATGCTGAAGATGGATGTGTCTGGCCTAAAGGTTAATTTATCACAACTTTTCTGTAAACTAGCGTACCCACACCAGGATGTGTCTGGCCTAAACAACTTTGCTGTAAACTATCGTATCCACACCAGGATGTGTCTGACCTAAAGGTGCAGATATCACAACTTTGCTGTAAACTATCATATCCACACCAGGATGTGTCTGACCTAAAGGTGCAGATATCACAACTTTGCTGTAAACTATCGTATCCACACCAGGATGTGTCTGACCTAAAGGTGCAGATATCACAACTTTGCTGTAAACTATCGTATCCACACCAGGATGTGTCTGACCTAAAGGTGCAGATATCACAACTTTGCTGTAAACTATCGTATCCACACCCATTTAATAGGAAATCGCTAACAGAAAGAGAAAAGTACTGGCAAGCAAAAGTTTCATGTATAGTGAAATAACCCTAGCAATTAACCATCTATTTGTCTGTCTGTTTACCTGCCTGTCTGTTTGTGGAATCAGTGTCACTGCAGCAGGAGCAACCCACCCCAGCATCTCTTGAAGTAATTGTCTGGTATATTCTCTTGTTATACCAGATTTGGTGGGTGTGTTTTATCCCTTCCTCTGCTGTCAAGTTAGCTTGAGGATTCTTACTCTGGCTTGTCTTGTGGCTTCTTGGATAGTCAACTTGTGTTGGTGTAAGGTTTCTTTAACATCATGCTATCATCTGTTTTCTTCCTCATGGCCTATATCCACATATTAACTTAACTTGGTGTGTAATACCCTGAATGGTAAGGCACCAGTTTTCTTTGAAGGTTTCCAAACCATGTCAATTGTTGTCTTTGTATATAGTGCAAGATTGGCTCAATGCTTCAACTTCTCCTTCATTTCCTCATTTTTGTCTATAAATGGCACTCCTGTCACTAATTTTGAAGTGTATTCCAATTATTCCTGACAGAGGGAACATTGTTTTGTACCAAAAATCAGCTGTTTTAGAGCAACATTTTGATTACTGATTTGGGTGGTCTAAAGGTAGGGCATCGACTTCAAGATAAAAAGGTCTGGGCTCAATCCCCAGGTGGTGGGATTGTTTTTAACTTCAAATCTGTGGTTTTTTTGTGGTTTCACCCTCCCCTTTGTTCGTGGGTAGTGAAATCTGATATTTAAACCTCTCGTATAATTGCAAAAAAACAGGAGGTGTTGTGTGCACTTTTTTGAAAGGTTAAAGATCTCTTGACTGTTTTAACATTGAAATAGTAGACCAAATGGTTGCTGCCCTGACAAAATTGTTAGGATATCTACCCAAAATGTTAGACTTTGAATGATAAAAATAAAGTACCTCTAAAGTCAATGAATATCTGCCTGTATGGCGAGGGACATTACTTTCACTGACAGTATGTACTGGGAACAAAATAGAAGCTCATGCAAAGTTTCATTCCCAGAAAAAGTTTACAAGCTTTAAGGGGCTTTACCAGAGGTTAAAAGATCATAAACACAAAATAAAAATTACAGATTTTCCTGCCAAGAAAACATATATAAAACATACATAAAACATATATAACATTTCATCATATTGTACCAAACCTGCATTTGTAGGTGATCATGTCTCTCTACAACTTTCAATCTCAATTATTTATCATTTTTGTTGTTGACCTTCTGCCAAGCCATTCTCTTAAGCTGTATAGTGTCTTTTCTTTTTGCTTCCCTCTATCCTTTCGGCCCTCAATTTTGCCAGTTGGCACAATATATTATATATAATATATATAAAATATTTAAAGCACATAAAACATATAGAAAACATGTGTAATCATGTATTTTCTTTATCTTGTACAGGTCATTGACAGGCCTTTTGTGACCACAACACCTCTACCAATCTATGGAACATCATCCAACTTTTCACTTATTTCATCAAACAGTTCCAGTCAGGGATCAGACTAGTAAAATTAGAAGTCAGTCTTCTTTGGGAAACGTAGAAACGTAGAAGATATGATATCATATAATGTGAAAGAAAATTAGCCAATTTTCAAGAAATTTGTTGTTTTCTTTCTTTTCTTGCTGCAACCAGGGAAATTTCCTCGGCCGTCAACTGACATCAAACAACCCTTTGTAACTCAAAACATGCAGTGAATAATGCAATGAGGTAGCTGAACATACTAACAGGCTTGGTGGCCGTATCAATAGACAAAGTAATATATCTGGTCCAAGCAAATTTCAGGTCATAAATCAACCTGAGCCAGGAAATCCAAGTCCCAGTGTCTCTCCTAGTGTAAACACACAGCTGTGTGTCAAAAGTTCAAGAAAAGAAAAAAAATACTATTTTTAGAGCTGCTGATGTTAAAATTAAGAGGTGGTAATTTTTACTATGGTATTGTAAAAATGTGATTCAAAAATACGTAATGTAATCTAGAGTTTTAATGGCATTTAGTAAATGAGATAGATTCATCTAGCAAGTAACATGTACATACAAAGATTTTTCAGGTTTGCTCTATATTATTTATCATAACATTTATTTATTGCATTTTGTGCAATGAGGACGGGTTTCTTAATAATACTCTGTATATATATATATATGTATCTTTATATAAGTGATGCGCATGTTTACCCATTGGTTGTTATTTACAAATTTTTATCGGCAAGGCTGAGAGATAAGAATAGCTTCCTGGAGTCGTGAACCTAAAAGGTAGTTCAAACTGAATATAGCTTTTTAATTAACTGAACTAATCCATAGATAGGTAAGCACATGGAGGAAGGTGATAATTGTTAGAGAATATAGGGGGGTTATATTCTTAAAAGTCTGAGGAGTCAGAGTTAACAACTATTCTTTAAGGATAAATAATTTGGAGATAGTAACAACTATTCTTTAAGGATAAATAACTGGGAGATAGTAAAATCTATTTTTAAAGGATAGAGAATTGGGAGATAGTAAAATCTATTTTTTAAAGGATAGAGAATTGGGAGATAGTAACAACTATTCTTTAAGGATAAATAACTGGGAGATAGTAAAATCTATTTTTAAAGGATAGAGAATAGGGAGATAGTAACAACTATTCTTTAAGGATAAATAACTGGGAGATAGTAAAATCTATTTTTAAAGGATAGAGAACTGGGAGATAGTAAAAATTATCATCTCTGTTCTGATCAGAGAATTGGTGGAAAGTAAAAACTATTCTTTAAAGTCATAGTGTTGGAAGAAAGTAAAAAAAACTATAAGTTAGAGTCTGGAAGTTGAAGGAAAAGTATAATTGAAAGTCAGATTTGGTTGGGGGGGGGGGGGGTGTATGAGTAAATGCGAAAATCATCGAAAATATGAAGGACATGTTTGGACGTTTTCTTATTTGATTCTATATGCAAAGCTTGTTATTGTGATGTGTGTGTATTGATATTCACACACGAACAGAGCTGCTACAGTTTGTATAAATATGAGGAGGGGAGTGAGTGAGATAGGGGAGAGGAGTGAGTGATAATATTCAGAAAATAAAATTAAAATGAGTTGTTTGAAAAGTGAAAAAAAAAAATCAAAAGGTAAATTAAGAAACTTGTTTTAAAATTAAAATATATTTATCCATTTTCACTGATTGAAAAGATAAAATCAGACCCCCGTGTTCCGATTGAAATATGGTCGCCTTAGTTTTAGGAAATTATGGAACATAAAACTGGAAATTGTTTTGTTTTGGTAACTAAAAAAACATAAATATGATACCAGATTTGGATATATTCCTTTCATGAAACAAAAATACAAGCAGAAACAAAATTGGGAAATGTATCAGCCACATGTATGGTGTATTATTAATGTATACTTCAAGAGGATAGAAAAATGTTTTTGAATGAGTATTGACCAAAGTAAATCACATAACATTGCTAGCTCACTTGTAAGTTATGTCTTCACCTGGTTATCTTCTCTTATCTATTACTCATCTGTAATATCCATTATGTTTGTTGCCAATTTTCATAAAATAAGAATAATTCATTGTTCCGGTTAAAACTTTTCCTTAAGTTAATCATTTTAACTTTCAGTTATTGAGATGTTTCATTGTACAGCCACACAAACACAAATCTCATTCATTTTACATGTATCTGTTACATGGAATTTTTATTTTTAATTTGCCGTTCATCCTAAATGTAGTATTTATTATTATTTATTATTAATTTGTTGAGAACATAATAATGATGTTCATGTCAGAAACAAGTGCTCAAAACATATCCTACAATGAACAGAACTTATACTTGGCCTTTGGTCAGGGAGGAAAGAGTGGAAAGCGTTGGAGGGAATATTTAAAAAGAGATTTTGGTGATTCTCTTACATTGAAATCTGAAGGGTCTCCTCAAAGATCCCCATTGTCATTAAAAATTGTAGCGATGTATACAAAGGAGAGGTAGTCACAAAGAGATGGGAAGATAATATCAAAGAATAGACAGGTCTCAACTTTGCAATACCCAAAATGAGGATAAGAGATAGATATCAATGGAGAAGTTTGATAAAGTCAGTCTGTAGTGCCCCAATGGCCCATAGGGCTATGGACTGGAAGGAAGGATGTATATTGTAACATTGGAAAACAAAAATGTGTGTAAAGTCAGGCAACACAGTTCAAATGTTGTTTTATTTCCTAGTGTTTCTTATATTCCATCAGTCCTTTTTCATGGTCGGCTCTTGGGTCTGATGTTCTCATGGTGATTATTGAAGGCTTGTTGTGTTGTGGTCTGTCTTTTGTATCACATGGTCAAACCATTTTTTCTGTTGTTTCTTTATTTATTTACTCTATGGTGGAAACTATTCCTAGCTTTTTTTTTCTAAGTTCCTCATTTCTGAATTTATCACTCAGGCTGTTTCCTTTAATTTGTCTAACACATTTCATCTCAGTGATGGTTATTTTTCTTATTGTTCTTGCATCTATGGTCCAGGTCTGGTATTGGTAACAGAACGTTGGGATGAAGATTGTAAGGTTAATTAACAGCAGCAAAATGTCTGACACAGAGAGTTTTTATTTCTTCTCTCTTTGGTCCAAGAGAAACTAACTCTATAACTCTACAGTTTCTGTACCCTGGTAGTATTGTGGGTTATTCATCTTCTTCTCTTTCCCTTCGTCATTTACCTTTTCAGCTTTGATGGGTATTATGAGTTATTCAGAATCAAATTTAGATATTCCCACAAGTGTTCTTTTATGTTTTCTTGTTCCATTTTACGCTTTAGTTGCTCCTGACGAAGACCTGTTGACCAATATATGAGATTTATCCTTTGTGTTATCATAATGTTCTGTACAACTGTACACATGCCTATTTTTACAGACATTTTTTAAAATTGCAGCCAAATAAAGTTCATTCCATTTCAAATATCATCATCATTATGTGCCATACCGGTTGGCAAAGGCGATCATTTCTTCTAGAATTTTCTGTCCTCAGTGCATCATATCAGTTCTGTTATTGACTGTTTACCATGCCATGACACCAAGCTATCTAGTATCTTCTCTGTTAATGATCCATCATCTCTCTTTCCCTGTATTTTGTCATTTGTAACCAAGTATTCCAACTTTCCTCCTCGCATGATGTGCCCAAAAAATGTTGATTATTTCTTTCTGATGTTTTTTATATAGTTTATGCTTATTTCACATAAGAGTTTTTGCTCATTCCATTTCAGAGTTTATGTTCATTCCATTTGAGAGTTTATGCTCATTCCATTTCAGAATTTATGTACATTCCATTTCAGAGTTTATGTACATTCCATTTCAGAGTTTATGTACATTCCATTTCAGAGTTTATGTACATTCCATTTCAGAGTTTATGTACATTCCATTTCAGAGTTTATGTTCATTCCATTTCAGAGTTTATGTTCATTCCATTTCAGAGTTTATGTTGATTCCATTTCAGAGTTTATGTTCATTCCATTTCAGAGTTTATGCTCATTCCATTTCAGAGTTTATGTACATTCCATTTCAGAGTTTATGTACATTCCATTTCAGAGTTTATGTTCATTCCATTTCAGAGTTTTTGCTCATTCCATTTCAGAGTTTATGTTCATTCCATTTGAGAGTTTATGTTCATTCCATTTCAGAGTTTATGCTCATTTCATTTCAGAGTTTATGTACATTCCATTTTAGTAGAATTTATGTTCATTCCATTTATTGGAACCTAAATTGATCACAAATATTTTATAATTATGTTTGTGTTATGTGTGTGTAATACAGTATTTTGTAATAATTGATATGTGATAAGAAGCATAAGTTCTGTCAGTTTTTTTCACCATGTTGGAGACCAAGAGATTAGCAATTGTGTTATTTATTTATTGTTTGATGTCACAGATAAGCTCAGAGATAATAAAAAAAAATAACTCTTCATGTGTTGAATATCTGTGGTTACCCTTGAGTTTTCTTGATCAAGCATAATCAATTCAACCTGAGACACCTCTTCTATGTTTATATTATGCCATAGTTGTCATTAAAAAAAATGGAATTAAAACTACATTCCTATCAATTGTATTGTTGAACAGAATGTAAAGGCAATAATGATCTAATGCAAACCTTAAGTCTGCCCCTACTATGTCACTTTCACTCAAAAGTCCACAATATATTTCTTATATAACTTTAGTATATTGTTTTTATTTGTTTACATGACATTTTTATTCTTTTTCACTGTCTTGTTAAGTATCAAATAAGTACATAAATATTCTCATTTTCAAACATCTACATTAAATGTTCGTTACAGTTAATTATATCTCATTAGTTGATTTTATGTAAAATCTTATTAAGTTAGCGAGTTCCAGTTAATTAGATCTTATTAGTTTGTGTGTGTTATACCTTGTTTATATAATTATAAATGTATTAATAAGTAGACAGACCTCTATGGCAGGAATGATGGACCTTCACCATTTGTATAAGGAACAGGCAAATAATTGTAGTGCTGCTGTAAAGCTGAAGTATAGTGATGAATGAGTTGAACACAGTAAATGGTGACAGCTTTATATGGGAGAAAGAGGTGATCATGAACACAGTAAATGGTGACAGCTTTATATGGGAGAAAGAGGTGATCATGAACACAGTAAATGGTGACAGCTTTATATGGGAGAAAGAGGTGATCATGAACACAGTAAATGGTGACAGCTTTATTTAGGAGAAAGAGGTGATCATGAACACAGTGAATGGTGACAGCTTTATATAGGAGAAAGAGTTGATCATGAACACAGTAAATGGTGACAGCTTTATATAGGAGAAAGAGTTGATCATGAACACAGTGAATGATGACAGCTTTATATAGGAGAAAGAGTTGATCATGTATACAGTGAATGGTGACAGCTTTATATGGGAGAAAGAGTTGATCATGAACACAATGAATGGTGACAGCTTTATATAGGAGAAAGAGGTGATCATGAACACAATGAATGGTGACAGCTTTATATGGGAGAAAGAGGTGATCATGAACACAATGAATGGTGACAGCTTTATATGGGAGAAAGGGTTGATCACGAACACAGCATACCATCATTATCTGCAGCATACCATCATTATCTGCAGCATACCATCATTATCTGCAGCATACCATCATTATCTGCAGCATACCATCATTATCTGCATGGAGAACAGCTAGAATTACATTATAGATGCAAGTTATGCTCTCTATCTGGGTAAATCAAAAGGTAGAGAAATGTCCTATCACAAATCCATGCAGGAGAAACATGATAATCCAGGTGGACAATCTCATTACATGAAGAAAAAACTAAATTCAAGCTTGTTGGTTCAGTAAGATTGCTTTCCTAAGAGAGATGAATCTGACTACAAACAACTGGTGTCTTGCAGAAAGCTCCAAGAAAGAGGAGTCTTGAAACAGATGGATGCACCGGACCACAAAGTGAAAAACATAGTGCAATCCAATTTGATATACAACAAAGCAGAAGAAGATTTAAATGCCCAGTATTTCTTGTTTCTTTGTGTGACTTGTTAAAGTAGTTAATGAATAACAAGTCATCATGCAATCCATTTTGTTATATTTTTTGGAAGAAAATTGATTCTACTTTTCAGGTTTTTATTTTGTTTCTTCATTTACACCTTTTGTTAATGGATAATTTATTAAATTGTACTTACAGAATAGCAATGGAAATAAAATAATATTTTTATTTATTTTAAAACACTTTGACTTGAATGTATCAACTTGTTTGAAGATTGCAGTGTTGTTTATTTGTTGGTCTTTTCAAAGAGTGTAATGTATACCCATAGAGCTATGGTATAACTGAGGTCATGTGATGCTCACAAAGTGATATTTTATTATACAATTTGTATCTGTAACCTATCTCAACAAATTGTGCATTATGTCCATAATTGTTGTCTTCATGCAGAAGATGGACATTTCAGGCCAAAAGGTGCAGATGCTATGACTTTGTTGTAAATTAAAAATACAACACATCCATGCCAACTAACAAGTGGATGCTGAAGACGAAGAAAACTGAATATTTAATGTAGAAGAGATCATTACATCACACGCCAAGTGTAGAGCTCATGACATCACATGCCAAGTGTAGAACTCATGACATCACACGCCAAGTGTAGAGCTCATGACATCATATGCCAAATATAGAGCTCATGACATCACATGCCAAGTGTATAGCTCATGACATCACACGCCAAATGTAGAGCTCATGACATCACATGCCAAGTGTAGAGCTCATGACATCACACGCCAAGTGTAGAGCTCATGACATCACATGCCAAGTGTAGAGTTCATGACATCACATGCCAAGTGTAGAGCTCATGACATCACACACAAAGTGTAGAGCTCATTACATCACAAGCCAAGTGTAGAGCTCATGACATCACATGCCAAGTGTAGAGCTCATTACATCACAAGCCAAGTGTAGAGCTCATTACATCACACGCCAAGTGTAGAGCTCATGACATCACACACCAAGTGTAGAGCTCATGACATCACACGCCAAGTGTAGAGCTCATGACATCACACGCCAGGTGTAGAACTCATGACATCACACGCCAAGTGTAGAGCTCATGACATCACATGCCAAGTGTAGAACTCATGACATCACAAGCCAAGTGTAGAGCTCAGAACATCACACGCCAAGTGTAGAGCTCATGACATCAGAGTTCTCAAGTGTAGAGCTCATGACATCACATGCCAAGTGTAGAACTCATGACATCACATGCCAAGTGTAGAACTCATGACATCAAATGCCAAGTGTAGAGCTCATGACATCACACGCCAAGTGTAGAACTCATGACATCACATGTCAAGTGTAGAACTCATGAAATCACACGCCAAGTGTAGAGCTCATGACATCACACACCAAGTGTAGAGCTCATGACATCACACGCCAAGTGTAGAGCTCATGACATCACACGCCAAATGTAGAGCTCATGACATCACACGCCAAGAGTAGAACTCATGACATCACACGCCAAGTGTAGAGCTCATGACATCACACACCAAATGTAGAGCTCATGACATCACACACCAAGTGTAGAGCTCATGACATCACACGCCAAGTGTAGAGCTCATGACATCACACGCCAAATGTAGAGCTCATGACATCACACGCCAAGAGTAGAACTCATGACATCACACGCCAAGTGTAGAACTCATGACATCACAAGCCAAGTGTAGAGCTCATGACATCACACGCCAAGTGTAGAGCTCATGACATCACATGCCAAGTGTAGAGCTCATGATATCACATGCCAAGTGTAGAGCTCATTACATCATATGCCAATTGTAGAGTTCATTACATCACATGCCAAGTGTAGAGCTCATGACATCACACGCCAAGTGTAGAGCTCATGACATCACATGCCAAGTGTAGAGCTCATTACATCCCATGCCAAGTGTAGAGCTCATGACATCACACACCAAGTGTAGAGCTCATGACATCACATGCCAAGTGTAGAACTCATGACATCACACGCCAAGTGTAGAACTCATGACATCACAAGCCAAGTGTAGAGCTCATGACATCACACGCCAAGTGTAGAGCTCATGACATCACAAGCCTAGTGTAGAGCCCATGACATCACATGCCAAGTGTAGAGCTCATGACATCACACGCCAAGTGTAGAGCTCATGACATCACACGCCAAGTGTAGAGCTCATGACATCAGATGTCAAGTGTAGAGCTCATGACATCACATGCCAAGTGTAGAGCCCATGACATCACATGCCAAGTGTAGAACTCATGACATCAAACGCCAAGTGTAGAGCTCATGACATCACACGCCAAGTGTAGAACTAATGACATCACATGCCAAGTGTAGAACTCATGACATCACACACCAAGTGTAGAGCTCATGACATCACACGCCAAGTGTACAGCTCATGACATCACATGCCAAGTGTAGAGCTCATGACATCATATGTCAAATGTAGAGCTCATGACATCACATGCTAAGTGTAGAGCTCATGACATCACACGCCAAGTGTAGAGCTCATGACATCACACGCCAAGTGTAGAGCTCATTACATCACATGCCAAGTGTAGAGCTCATGACATCACATGCCAAGTGTAGAGCTCATGACATCACACGCCAAGTGTAGAGCTCATAACATCATACGCCAAGAGTAGAGCTCATGACATCACATGCTAAGTGTAGAGCTCATGACATCACACGCCAAGTGTAGAGCTCATGACATCACACGCCAAGTGTAGAGCTCATGACATCACACGCCAAGTGTAGAGCTCATTACATCACATGCCAAGTGTAGAGCTCATGACATCACATACCAAGTGTAGAACTCATGACATCACACGCTAAGTGTATGGGCTACCTGTAAAGAAGGTCTGGGGAGAGTGCTAGCTGTAAAGAAAGTCTGGGAGGGTGCTGGGTGTAAAGAAAGTCTGAGGAGGAAGAGGGGGGGGGGGGGGGGGGGGTTTAGCTGTAAAGAAGGTCTGAGAGGGTGCTAGCTATAAAGAAAGTCCGGGGAGGGGGGCTACATGTAAAGAAAGTCTTGGGAGGGGTGTGCTAGCTGTAAAGAAAGTCTAGGGAGGGGGGGGCTACTTGTAAAGAAAGTCTGGGAGGGTGCTAGCTGTAAAGAAAGTCGGGGGGGGGGGAGGGAGCTAGCTGTAAAGAAAGTATTGGGGGGGGGGTCCTAGCTGTAAAGAAAGTCTGGGGAAAAGGGGGTGGGGGGCTAGCTGTAAAGAAAGTCTGGGAGGGTGCTAGCTGTAAAGAAAGTCTGGGGGGGGGGCGCTAGCTGTACAGAAAGTCTGGGGAGGGGGGGAGCTAGCTGTAAAGACAGTCTGGGGATGAGGGCTAGCTATAAAGAAAATCTGGGAGGGTGCTAGCTGTAAAGAAATGCGGGGGGGGGGGGGTGCTCTCATTATTCCAACAACCGGTTTAAACATCCGATATTCAAATCCTCTTAGGTTGTATGGGAATGTGATATTAATGCCCACATTTTTCAACGACCAACGGCACTTATGGTTGTGTGGTCAGCATCACGCCAGGCCGTCTAACTTTTCCATAATGGTCCCGTACCATTTAGGACAGGATAAACACTGGAGTCATCGACCTTGGTCGAACTCGATCTCTTGTCTAGTCAGTAGTCACTGAATTGTCGCGGTTTCCAGAGAGCCACGAAGATAGGAAGAGCCACGAAGATAGGAAGAGCCACGAAGATAGGAAGAGCCACGAAGATAGGAAGAGCCACGAAGATAGGAAGAGCCACGAAGATAGGAAGAGCCACGAAGATAGGAAGAGCCACGAAGATAGGAAGAGCCACGAAAATAGGAAGAGCCACGAAGATAGGAAGAGCCACGAAGATAGGAAGAGCCACGAAGATAGGAAGAGCCACGAAGATAGGAAGAGCCACGAAAATAGGAAGAGCCACGAAGATAGGAAGAGCCACGAAGATAGGAAGAGCCACGAAGATAGGAAGAGCCACGAAGATAGGAGTCAGAAAGAGAGTTCATCAGCATCATCGAGTGTCGTCTCCGCATTGAAGGTTGGCTACCACGTAATGCCATTCCTCACTGTCTCTTGCTTTAATGTCACAAGTTGTCATAGGCTGACTTGTCAATTTTTTTATGTTACTCGTCCACGTTAGACTTGATCTGCCTCTGCCGTGTTTACCTTGTAATTCCTTTCCAATATTAATTTTAGTTTACCCAAAAATCTTATTTGTCTTGTTTGAATTGTGTTTAGTTCTCTTTTCATTTTTAGCTGTTGTAAGACTTCATCATTTGCTTTCTTTTCTTCCATCCAATTCTACCTTTTCTTCTATGCATCAACATTTTATAGGTTTCAATTGTCTGTTCTGTTTTCTTTCTGAAAGAAAGTTAATCGATGCTATATACAGCTAATTCTGACCTATGGAAGCGAATCATGGACAGTAGGCAAACAAATCTCTCTCTCTTTCTCTCTCTCTCTCTCTCTCTCTCTGCGATCAAGACTCAATCAGAGCGGGATTCCAGACTCTCTCATGAAGTCAGCTGTCTGTTTAATTGAATCAATTGCCCCATATAGTTTCTCTTCCAGGGAGGTGGGTGTGCACCACATTGCTCTTCTCAGGTCTGTGTACTGGGGGCAATCCTGTAGAACATGTTTTATAGTCATATTGTCCAGTGTGCAGTTGTCTAGGCTGGTTGTACCTATTTTGAATTCGGTGAACATGTGATTTCTCATTCTATTGTGGCCAGTGCGTAGGTGAAAGTATGATAACTTAATCCCTCCTTGATAGTTGGAGGTATCCGTCACTCTCGTTATGCTTTGGGTGTTCTCGTTTCCATTTTTCATGGAACTGACCTTTGATGATGGATTTGGCTTCATCATAACTGAGCGGATGGTTCTCTTGTGGTAATCTCCCTCCCTCTTTAGCTAATTTGTCTGCGCGTTCGTTCCCGTGTATATTACAGTATGATGGTATCTATTGAATGACTACTCTCTGGAAGTTATTGCATAGTTGGTCCAGGGTTGTTCTCAAGTCATCTAGTTCATTGTTCTTGTGGCTTTTTAGAGCTGATAATGCATCAGCCAGAATCATCAATTTATTGTGCATGTTATTTTTGAGTTGAGTAGCCAGTTTTGCAGCATCTCTGAGGGCCTCAGTTTCTTCTTTAAAGTTGTTTGAGAATTTTCTAGTAGCCTATTGACTTGGTGATCTCGTCCTGGTTATTCAGCGTCAAGAACACACTCCTCCCCCCCCCCCTCCATTTCTGGTGGCATTTGTAGCAGAGCCATCTGTGTATATGTGGGACCAAGAGTCCTGTGGGTAGGTATCGTGTATGTGGTTTTCTACTACGTGTTTCTTTTCTGTGTCTGATTGGGTGTCTTTTTTGGGGCTTTTATTGTTTGGGAAAGTACTGGGTCTCTAGTAATTAGTTCATTGGCTATTGCAGCGAAGCTGCTCCTCTTTGTCGTACAATTCCGGAACCAGTTATTCTTGGTGCATGGGGTGGCTAATGAGTTTTCTATATTTGTCCGCTTGTTGCAATACTTTAGTGACCCGTCTGTCATCTAAGTGTTGTAAACCTGTTACTGTTTCTAGAGCCTTGATAGGTGTAGATTGCATAACACCAGTGATGATACGGGCAGCTTGGTTCTGTGTTCTGTTAATTTTGCTAAGGTGTGATTTGGAAGTCATAGCTCAGGCTGTGACTCCATACTCTAGAACTGGTCTGACTCTTCCTACGTATAGTCTTTTCAAGATATTGCTGTCTGTTCCCCAGTCCGTTCCTGCCAATTTCTTCATAATATTCGTTCGTTTTCTGGCTTTTTTTCTTGCTCTATCTATCTGATTTTTCCAAGTCATTCTGCGATTCATGGTGACGACAAGATATGTTGGGTTTTGGTCAATAGGGAGCGTATGGTCTTTTATCTTCAAGTTTGCAGAGAATGTGTTTCTTGATAGGCTGAAAATTGTATATGTAGTTTTTTTTTCGTTGATTGGTAAGAACCAGGTGTTCGTCCATTTTTCAAGTTCACCTAGGGCATCTTGCATCCTGGGTCCAGCCACCGACATACTTTCCTCGCGAGCCCATAACGCCAGATCATCTGCGTAAATTGCTGAGTGTATTCTGGTTGGAATGTCCATTACGATGTCATTTATGAAAATTAAAAGAGTGTTGGGGACAAGACTCCACCTTGTGGGACACCTTGTTCGATTGATACCTTCTTACTTAGTTGACCTTGAACTTGTACTCTGGCCGTTCTATCCTGAAGGTATTGAGAGACCCAATTGAATAAACGACCCTGGATGCCAAGTCTAAAAAGCTTTTTCTTTAAACTCTCTCGCCAAACCCTATCAAAAGCCTTCTCCATGTCGACCCACACTGCCAGTGTGTGTTTCTTTTCTTGTATAGCATCCTCTATTTCCTGTGCGATGTAGGTGACCAGGTCTTCAGTTGATCTGTGCTGACGGAAGCCACTTTGTTGTGGTACGATTTGTTGTTTTGTCTCCAAATGTCGCATAAGTCTTCTGTTAACCAGCCTTTCTATGAGTTTACTCAGGCAGCTCAGTAGGCTAATTGGTCTATAGCTACTTGGGTCTAGTGGATCTTTTCCACGCTTGAGGATGGGCACCATAATAGCTTCTTTCCAGATTGCCGGCACATAACCTCTCTTCCAGCTAGCATTTATTATCCTTAGAAGCTGGCCCTTGGCTTTCTGTCCCAGATTTAGGAGCATTTCGTTGGAGATTCCATCTTTACCAGGGGAACTTTTGAGCTTCAATCCTTTGAGAGCGACATCTAATTTAGTTGGGGTAAAGATGGTCGTCTGATGCTCTTCTGGTGCTAAAGGCATGTGTTTTGTATCTTGGTTTTCCCGTCTTGCAGCTTTCTGTTTGTCTATTGGAATGTTTATTCTACTGATATTTTTGTAAGTCTCTATCAGTAGATTTGCTGCCCTTTTGCCTGTGAGGATGTTCTGATTGTGTGTTAATGATATTGGAGGTCGGCAGTTGTTTTCGTCGCTCAGAGCTTTCGCAAGTTTCCTTAGTTTATGACCATTTTTGTCTAGATTAAGGCTCTCTGTTTTGTCTATCCAGCTCTGTCTTGCTGATATCACGACCTCATGTCTGTATTTGGCAGAGGCTGCTTTGTAGGCAATGTTGCTTTCTGTGCTGTGAGATGTTTCAGCTAGCTCTCTGGCAGAGTCCAGTTCCTCTTCTAGTCGTTGTGTTTCTTTGCTCCAGTATGGCTTGTAGTTTCTTCTTGCTCCTCTAAGAATGGATTCTTTAGCAGCTCTCAGGATTCCATTTGTTAACCGCTCTATCATATTATTGACCTTCTTTTCGTGGGTGTTGATAGGCGCAGTATATGTATCAGTGAGCCTGTCAAACTTTGCCCAATTAGCTCTCTTATAGTTCCAGCGGGGAAGAGGTATTTGCAACTCCTGTTTGTGAGCAAGAACCACTGAAAGTTTAACTGGTCTATGGTCACTATCACCAAGTTGGTTCAGCACTTTTCTTGTTATTTTGATAGATATGTCTACAGTAGCAAATGCTAGGTCGGGAGTGGAAGTTGTTTTCCATCTTCTTGAGTAGATGGTTGGGGGGGGGGGGGGGGTCTTCCCTAGAGTTTATGAGGAATATGTTGTCTATTTCCAATTCTTCCACTTCTAGACAAACAAATTAAAAGACAATTAGAGGCTATAGAAATGGGATTTCTCAAAAGAATGTTGAAAGTTCCATGGACAGCTTAAAAGACCAATGAGAACATTCTCAAAGAGGCCAACACAAAAAGGAAGCTCATAAAAAAACAGAAAGAATCAAAAATTTTCGAGCACTTCTTGAGAAGAAGAAAGTTGGAATACTTGGTTACAACTGGCAAAATACCAGACGGGAGAGATCGCGGATGACAAAGAGAGAAAATACTTGATAGCTTGGTGTCATGGCGTGGAAAACAGTCAACAGAATTGATATGATGCATGGTAGATAGAAGATTGTGGAAGGACATGATCGCCTACGCCAACCAGTATGGCACATGATGATGATACCGAAGGAAGGAAATAATTTGTACAGCTCTTTTCATTTGGAAATTTTAAAACTCTCATTAATCAGCCAATCAAAGTCCAGTTGCTAATATCAACAAGATGGCGGAAAGACGGAAAGTTACACAGATCACAGTGGACAGCACGCAGGAACTAGATAAACAATTTTTAGGTATTGTCTCTTATTATGGAGACGAGTTTTTTAAACGTTAATTGGAAAAAAATTATACTCTCTAGATTGTATTGGTAGAATATATGGTAAATTGCAAATTTAGCGTCCTAAATTAATTCTTATCGTAGTGTAGTGTGATGTGACGTGTGTATCTATAATCTTACACTAATACACTTAGTCTTTGACTATAGCAGCTCGTTTCAAATCACTTGCCCAACTTCAAAACGCTATTGCTCAGAAACCGTTTGTTAAATCCTGTTGAAATTTTCCAAATGTTATTAGAATGCAAAAGACCCTTTAAATGTATATTTAACAAATATCTTGCAGCTGCAGTTTTCTTAAAGCGGCGAATTTCTTTGATGTTTGTCAAAATTGTAAATTGTGAAGCCCTAAAGAATAGAAATTACCGTAGTTGCTGGTCTATGATTAATTTTCACTAGGTAAAGGCGTGGCCGTAATGGGGAAATAACTGAATAAGGAAAAACACCAGGAGAATTATTGTCTTCTCAGTTCGAGGACGGACGATAATATCAAGGTATACCTGTATGTCCAATTTTCATAGTTGTGTGGTCCTGAAAAGTACCGTTTGTTGAACTAATTTAAGGTAATATAGGGGCCAACATTGTGGGGGCTATATACTTTCATTCTGAATCAGACGAGTCTAAAAGATTAATAACTGTCTGGGGTTGAACATTCCACAAACCATCATTTTTCCAATATTCCTCTTCCTGTTTTAAGACGTGGTCTTCACATTTAGCCCAATAATCTTTGTCTATATTTAATAAAGCGAGATTAGCAAGAGTCTTTACATCACATATTTTGAATGTTGTATTTTCATCTGCCACTTGTCCTTTTAATTTTGCCCAGATTAGTTCTATTGGATTTAAATGAGCATGGTAAGGTGGCAGCCTCAAACTTATATGACCGTGCTCTTGGATAATCTTATCTATTTGAAAAATCTTTGTCCTGTGTTTTTGCTTTACTAGAGATAGTAATTCAGGTTTTAAGTACATGTTATTAAATTGTATGTGCTCCTTTGTGAGCCATATCTTAATAGCATCTTTTGTACTGGATGACGTCGGGACTTTATCTTCAAGTGCAACAATGTTGTGGTACGCTGCATTGTCCATTATTAGGCAAGATGGTCGATCTAGTGATGGGAGAACAGAATTTTCAATCCACTGTCTAAATATGTAACCATTCATCTCAGAGTGATAATCCCGATTGTCTATGGATTTTGAAAGAAAAATGAGCTCTGCATTCTGTATTAGTCCATGTTGTCGACTACCTGCATGAGCAATTATCAAGCGCTGTCCTTTGCTGCTAGGTATTAATCTCTTAATCTTTCCATCTGATGACTGCCATTCCCTTTGGTTAGTGTGGTGAGCATTGATCCATGTTTCATCCAAGTACACAATATCATAACCTTGCTTGCGCACCTCTTTTACTTCACGTAAGTACTTGCTTCTCATGACTACTATATGTGGATTCTCACAGATGATGTTTCGTCCATTGGAATACTTTCTGAATGTAAAGCCTGCAGCTCTCACATTCCTCCATAATGTAGACTTTGATATTTCAATACTATTGTTCTTTTTCAGCGAAATTTTTAATTTTCTTATTGTAACAGTTTCATTCATACCCAACATTTTGCGAATTTCACTTCTAATAAGTTCACTGTCGAAATTATCCAACATTTTTGCTCTTCCTTGTGATTTTGTATATTTTGAACATTGACGGTCACGTGCTTGAATCCAATGATTAAATGACCGTTTAGATAAATCCATAATGTGTCTTGTCCTATTCTGAGGGTTTTCTAAAGAATGAAATAATCTTCCTCGTTTAGCCTCTTTGCAAAAATAGTCATACATTTTTATTGCGATGTTTTGTAAACTGCAGAATTTCATTTTAAGACTCATGATAAATGTTATTGTTCCACGTCTACACCTATGAATGAACGGAAATGGAACACACAATTTCTCGTGTTTTTTACAAGTGTCTAATTGTGTCAAACAAACCACGGGGAAAGCATGCAAATACGTCAATTCTACCGTGTATGGATTTGTACTCGCTATTTTTAGTTTAAAATACTGTAAACATTAAGTTTTGACTACATCAATGGGTCGTTATAAATTTATATAAATCAAATAAGCAACAATAATAACCAAATGTTTTTTTTAATGAAATTAATTCCCTGTTGGGTTCTAATCATTATAACTTTACATGCAAATTTTGAATATAATACCACAAGCGGTCAAAAAGCTATCGATTTTAAAAGTTGGGCATGAGTTATGAAACAAGCTATAGTTTGACTTTGGGCGTCTCTCTAACTCTAACTAGTCTAACTCTAAGTGAAGTCTAATAGTCTACACTCTAATCATTAAAAGACACATTGGTTAGATTTTAGGTTAATAATACCATAAACCTTGTTTAAAAAATATAATTAAATGCACAAAAACTAGAAACAGAACTAATAAATAAGTAGTAAGTTTAGTACAGATAATACAATTTAACAGAAGTAATTTAGGACGATAAACTCGTAAATTAAACCGGATATATAATGGAAAATTCTGATGCTTACAATTGCAGTCAGCATTCTATCTGACGATAGACGATCTCACTAGTCTCAAATGATAATCACAAAATCTAAAAATAAAAATAAAGTTTAAATTAATTAGATACTTAACATTAATTTAATTATTAAATAGCAAAATGCATACTTAGAATACTCTGACTAAAAATACTACTGATTGGTCAGGGGAACATTTCTAGTCTATTGCATTTTCTCTCCAGAGTTGAGTGAATCAAGGCTGTTTGCTTTCTAGCGCCAACACTTTTCTTTGCAATGTTACTATCTTACACATTCAATCCATCAGATGAGCCTTGATGAGGCCATTTTTCTTCACACGAGATCAGAGATGGAGGATTATTCAAACAGGCTTCAAAACAAAGTAAAAAATAAGCAAAGTTTTTATAAGAGCTTCTCTTCGCTGATGCTGCTGCTTTATTGGTGGCTTATTCTGAAGATCACTTACAAGCACCCACTGATAAGTTTTCAGCCATGTACAAGGAATTTGGTCTATCCATCAGCCTTTGATAAACGGAAATTTTGTGCCAAGAAGTTAGCGGGGCCATCATTATTTCGTTTTATTAATGATTACTCTCTGACAGTGGTCAGCAGTTTTATGCATCTTGGTTCTAACAGTAAGCTTTCTCTTAATGTTCAAATAACAGTGTCCTCACAAAAAACATAAAATTTCAAGTCTACCAGGCCTTAGTTCTCAGTACTCTACTACGGCAGTGAGAAATGGACAACATATGCTCATCAAGAGCATCAGCACAACCCATTTCACCTGTGCTGCCTACAAAGAATCCTGGGCATCACATTTCATGATCATGTATCCTACCTTGCTGTTTAAGACAGCAAACACAAGCAGAATATGTGCTCTGCTAAGCCTACATTGTTTGAGATGCCTGGGACATGTGACCCATATAGAAGATGGCAGAATTTCAAAAGACTTTTCGTACAGTGTGCTAGGTACGTGTTCTATAAGTCAACCAGCACTAAATTTTCAAAATAATTCCTTACGTGACACGAATCAGTCCATCAACAGTGAGAATCTGAAAACATATGCCACATATAGGCAGAAATGGCATGCACTAGTAAATAGTGGCTTGAAAATCTGAGATATAAAAAGACAACAAACATGGTAAGAAAAGAAAAGATGCCAAAGCAAAGACACAGCAAAACCACCATTGTCAGCTTCATTATCCAAATGTATCTATTTTATATGTGGATGTCATTCAAGAACAGGACTATTAAGTCATAAAGAATGCTGTGTTTGAGAGTATGATGAGCTCCTTAAAAAGAGGATAAATTATAATTAGTGTGACTGGTGAGCTACAAGGGTAAGCATTTTGGTGTCTTTCAGGTCAGTACAAGATTTAGTCTGTAATGAAGAACAAATTATATATCCATCCATCCATTGTCCTTTCGAGCCGAAGACGGCACATAGGGTAGAAACACAATCTCAATAACAGAAACCTTGCGTGCCAAAATGGCACATATTGCAGAGATCACTGCTTCTAAAATCTATGGTTCTGTTTCCATAACAATAGTTTTTACAATGACAGCTTGTCAAGTCATCGATCAACCTCCTTAGTCACCTCTTACGACATGCTTGGAAGGTCACAGTGTCACTATTCTTTACTCATAATGAGACCCCGGTAACACAGGAAAAATTATATATAATATTGTTTATTATCACAAACTAATAGTGTAGTATTCATTTGAAATATTGTATATATTAAGTTATGAAAAGTATGCCATATGTTCTGAAAGATTAAACTCTTATTGTTTAATTATTTCATCTTCTATTACAGAGAAAAACAATGTTCATGGAATTATGAAAGATCTTCTGGCTAAGGTTGTTGCAAATAGGCCAGATGACCCCATAAAGTTTATAGCAAATTAGTAAGTGCTGTTGTTAGCTTCTATTAGTGGCTTGTATTTTCTTGTTATATAAGTTTAAAATAGCTTCTTTGTTGCTATGATTCAACTTACTGTTAGATTTCCATAATTATTAACTGCAAAATTTAAAAAAAAACATTGACTAAAGTAACCTTAAAATATATTTAGAAAAAAATAACTCATTTAATTTAGTGAGTTATTTTTGCTAATTGCTTTAATAACAATATTTACAAGAATGTAGGCTTAATATTTGAATGAAATGGGACACGAGGGGAAAAAATAAGAAAAGCTCCCTCCACGTTTTAGGTTGTATGGGAATGTGATATTAATGCCCACATTTATCAACGACCAACGGCACATTTTTTAGAGATTAGTACTTCTGGTCAATATGACGAATAGGCAAAAAAGAATCGTTGAGGCACTGTCTGAAAAGTGTTCCTTGTTGCAGTTTTCTCATATTCCAAGTCCAGCTTGCTGCTGGAGCTACTGAGTTTAGTGCTCTGTGCACACCATGAGCTGTGTGTTTCATCTGGATAGTGTGTCTATAATCATATTACTTACAATGAATGATGATATCGTATGATGAAGGACAATTCACCTGCATTCACTGTCTGTGCTAATATGCCTCATGTCTTTTGACGTGTGCTGTGTTTGCTACGATGGGGATTGCAGTTGCCTTTCTTTGTTTAGATATTCGATGAGATGTTAATTCGGATGATTCCACTGGCACAGGCGGTTGAGCCATTATGGATTTTAATTCATTTGCAGTGATACCGGGGCCTTAAAATAATCATAACCATTTACAAGAACCTTATTAACAAAGGCCTATACAATGGTTACAGATGTGTAGCTGCAATAAATCAGGTAATATCTAGATTATTCACATTAACTTCTGGAGTAAGACAGGGATGTGTTTTATCGCCATTATTATGTATCTCAGGAGCCGCGATAGCTCAGTGGTTAGTGAACTGAACTACAAAGGACAAGGGGTAGGGTTCGATCCCAACCGACGGCTTCGGGTTCACCCAGCCTTAAATGGGTACCGGATTTTTTTCTGGGAAAGTAAAGCAGCACGGGCGTAATACCGACCACATTACCCCAAAAATCATGTGCTTGAAAGTCTGTAAAATATAGGGTCACTAACACCATATTGCACAGAACAGAGACAGATGGCGAGATTTGATAAAATATCTTTAAAAGAAAACTGCTAGAACAAAAATTCATATAGGAGAAGGTGTATCTTGGTCTACGCCCTATGGGCCGGTTACGGCTCGAAAGGTCAATAGAATAGAACACCATATTTCCCTATAAGCCACTTGGCGTGATGAGGGTACTTTACTACTTACTATTATGTATCTCGTACTTTGACAATTTATGTAAAAAATGGCAAGCAATACATCAATGAACTACTCTCTGCTGATGATCAGACTGATAACGAATGCAGAAGAATTGCAACACCATCTCATGTCCATGAATCAAGAATGTCAAGCAAACAACATGTAAATCAGCAGTGAAAAGAAACCAAAACAAACAGAAGTCATGGTAATAAGGAGAGATTAATTTGTGTTAAACATAGTTCTGTATTGCCAATCTTTTAAACGAGTAGAAGAATTCACCTGTCACTTAGAGGTAGTGAACCTGGTCTCACAATCACAAGGCCCGGGGAACGAGTCCCACTTAACACTGTTTTTTAAGAAATCATGACTCGTGGGATCACCGTCCTCAGGACTGTGCTTACCATCAGAAGGCAATGGCAAACCTTTAACATATATATCTATCTATCTATCTATTGTCCTTTCGAGTCAAAGACGGCACATAGGGCAGAACCACAATCTCAAAAACAGAAACCTTGCATACCAAAGTGGCACATTTTAAGACCTATGCTCCACTGGGAGCTAAAAAGGTAGAAGAAGAAGAAGAAGACCTATAAAATTACAGCCAAAAAATGCTGGGGTAATAGCAACATTCTGTAAGGGACACACTATTTTAGAAGATTTCAAATATCTAGGATTTTCTGAAGTTGGTAAAATTAACTAAAGAAGTAAACATTAAATGCAGTAAGGTCGTCTACCTTTCAACTCCTGTAGGTCTTCGACAAACACTTTCCAAACCGTTCTATTTCTTGCCATTATTTTAAGATCATCCCATGTCTTCCCCATCATCTTCATCTCTGCTTCCATCTGTCTTCTCTAAGAATATTTTGGTCTTTTTCCTTGATGATTCCAAAAAAGGACCTGTTGTGTAATACTCTCAGTTGGCTTCTGCAGTGTGTGTCCTATCTAGCACTATCATCTTCGCTGTATTTCTTTATCCACTGGTACTTTTCTATAATTCTATGTTAGTGATTATGTCCTTCCATCATTTTTTTTCTGCACAAGCATCCATTAATGAGGGTCTGTATCTTCATGATTGTCATTTTTGTTGTTCTCCATGTTTCACAGCCATATAATAATAGGATGACTTATCATTGGAGTTGCAAAATTTTTATTTTTTTAATTTTAAACGCAGTAAGACAAACCAAAAATTAGTACAGCTAGCTCTTCTTCTACAACACAAAACAATGCCCAACAACACAAAACAGTGCCCAACAACACAAAAACAAAATACCAAGCACTTTCATTCCCCTCCCAGTGCAAGTCAGAAACATATGTCAAAATTATGAATGAGGCAGTATCATACAGGTTGCATGTCCTTTGTGGAATGTTGCATTCACCACAGCCCATCTGAAAGAATCTCTGTCTCTAGCCAGATCTCCCACTTATTCTGTTGTTACGTTCAAAGTCTCCTTGATGTCTTAAAACCACTTTCTTCTTGGTCTGCCCCTGATGCATCACCCTGAAACCATGCCTTCCATTATTGTTCTTTCTAGCCTGCTGTGTCTTTTGACGTGGCCAAAGTATTTAAATTTCCTCTGTAGAATGGTGTTTATAAGCCAGTTTTTCTAATGTTTAAATCTTTAACCTTAGATTATGATACCATATCATATAAATTATTGCATCAAAATACAAATTCTTCAAGATGATAGGTATCATAATCTAGAGTTAATTGGTCTTCATTGCTCTTTTTCATTATCCAAGGTATCTTAAGGATTTTTCTGTAGCATTTTGTTTTGAAAGAAAATAGATTCATTTGAAACAAAATGCTACAGGAAAATCCTTAAGATAAAATTCCTGAGACATTGAGAAAGAGAATCAACAGAACAGATCTTGAACTACACACAGTAAATAAATTCAAAGGTCTTTTCATCTGGATAGAGTGCCCTACCATGGCTACAGGGCATGTACAAGCAGAGAAGGGTACAACTCAAGGAGGACTTAAAGCTAGATAGGTACAGCATCAAAGAAACACTACAACAATATCACATAACAATGGTTGAGTCTGCAAGAAGAGTGAAAATTAGAACATTGTACCAAAGTTCTGTAAATATACAATGGTTATCTAATGTCTAAAACAATGAGCCAAACTTCAATCTATCATGGCAACACTTAGAAGTCGGAGACTAAGGTGGCTGGGTCATGTCAGAAGATAACAAACATTTGTATTCCCAAACAAATATTATGGGGAACTTAAGGACGGAAACAGACCAGTGCTGAGATATAAGGATGTTTGCAAGGCTTCAGTGAGTGAATTCTCTATCAGTGAAAGAAACTGGGAAGATCTGGCTGCAGATTGTAGAACAAAAATAACAAATGGCACAGCAACTTTCATGGCAGTGCTGATATCGAATTCAGGAGAAAGGAGACAATGCCAGGCACTACAAATACATCATGTTCATTCTGCGGACGGATCTGTCTATCCAATATTACAAGATTCAGCCATAAGAGAAGCTGTTCAGCAAAACAGCATACAGCATAATTTTACTAAACTACTGATTAATCATGATTGCTTGCTACCAACCGTCTGTTAAGATGCCAAAGTTCATATGTATGTCTTTTGTAATATGGTTAAAGACAATTTAAAACATGTATCATGATTTATAAGTCTGTGTGTTCATTTTTTTTTCAGTTTTGAGACGCTAACAGTTGGCGATGAATGTGCAGATTTGATCAACAGAGCTGTTCAGGTGCTAACCCTGACTCACTACAGTCGACCGATGTTTGAAACTAACTTACTGACTGCCTTTGATATTCTCAGCACATACAAAAGTAATTCACTTTGTAGATTTTAGCAGAAATCATAAATTTGCCCTGCACCACCAAGAGACAGAGCGGAATGGTGCTCCATGGTAGCCAACTTTCATTGTGAAGACGGCACTCAATGATGATGTGATGATGAGTAAATTTGCAGATGTGAAATTTAGTTAAATAAAGAGTAGTGACTGTACTAAAGTATATCTATCTATCTATCTATCGTCCTTTCGAGCCGAAGACGGCACATAGGGCAGAACCACAATCTCAAAAACAGAAACCTTGCGCGCCAAAATGGCACATATTGCAGAGATCGCTGCTTCTAAAATCTATAGCTCCATAACAATACTTTTTACAATGACAGCTTGTCAAGCCATCGATCAACCTCCTTAGTTGCCTCTTACGACATGCCTGGAAGGTCACAGTGTCACTATTCTTTACTCATAATGAGGCCCCGGTAACACACAGGATACTAAAGTATATACTATATAGTATATACTAAATTATGAGAGCCGCAATAGTTCAGTGGTTAGTGAACTGGACTACAAAGGACAAGGGGTAGGGTTCGATCCCAACCGACAGCTTCCGGGTTCACCCAGCCTTAAATGGGTCCCGGATTTTTTTCTGGGAAAGTAAAGCGACACAGGCGTAATACCGACCACATTACCCCAAAAATCATGTGCTGAAGGTCTGTAAAATTTATGGTCACTAACACCGTATTCCCTATACGCCACTTGGCATGACGGGGGCTCTTGACTACTTTTATATACAAAATTAAATCAAATTATAGGTAGTTTCAGTTGTCGAACAGAACATTCTTTCTGGTCTCACCATTGGATATTCACATTGAGCATTCTCAAAAAAAAAAAAATGAAAAAGGCAACAGTCAACATAAGACTATCAACATCTTAATGCAGCTTTCAACGTCTTAATTCAGCTTTTTGTATAAATTAATCTGGTGCTGTCATAAAGTACCACTTTTGCTGCTGATCATTGGACAAGTTTCTAACAAAAGTTCCGCATTATGTCTTCTTCTTCTTAGTGTTTACCCATTTAGTGGACATGGATGTGTTGTGTCGCTATCTTATGGCAAAGCCACAATATCTGTTCCTTTCAGCCTGACACAACCGTGTCAATCTTCGGCAAGGGTAGATTTGCCAATTTAAAAGCTGCCGCTTTTGGGTTATTCTTTTTTGTTTTAATATTTACAAGAAAGATTACAATTCGTAACAATATTTATAAGAAAGATTACAATTTCATAACAAGATTTACAGGAAGGTTAAAAATTTCTTAACAATATTTACATATTTGATTACATTACATTACATATTTATTTTTATTTCAGTTAACAAGAAATTGCAAGGAATAAACGGAACTGTTCTGAGTCTTCTGCTTAATGCACTGTGCAAGTATGTGGACTTTGGTAACATAATTATGATCTCGCAATAATGTTGGTTTCATTTCCTTCTTGAAGAGGAGAAATCATGCCAGATTTTTGGTTTATGGTGTATTGTTTTGTGGCAAAATTATAATCATGTTAGTATTTTTCTTTTCTTTCAAGGTAGGTATATAGCTGCATGTGAGTGAGTCGATTGTAAATCTTCAAATGGTAGTAACAGTTCCCTCCCCTGACTTGCAGGACATATGATGTTAGTGACTATATTTTTCTACAACTGCACATTTTTTGGTCATGTGGTCAGTAATGTGCCAGGCTGCCTTTACTTCCCAGAAAAATCTCTGGTACCACTTTTAGAGGCTGGGTGAACCCTAGAGCTTGGTCGGTCTAAAGAAAATCCTCCTGGGAAATAAAACCCAGACCCTTTAGATCAGGAAGTGAGCACTCTAACAACTCAGCCACAGAGGCTCTAGATGATGGTTACAATGAATTTATTTTGTGAAATTGGAGCAGATCTTGAAATGATGATGTCTGTTGTGTCATGGTCAAGTGGTGCTGTGTTTATTTGAGACCTGGTCCAAAATTGTCTGCTATGGAAGGGATGTTGTATTTGTACTCCCTATTCAGCTTGTAAATAAACAGCAGTGTCAGACATGTAACACCATACTCTGGTTATTGATCTTTGGTCATTGATCTTCTTCTCTTCTCAGCATTCACCTGTTAGGTGGGCATGAATGTGTTGTTCCACTCTTCCAACTTTTAGCTCCCTGTGGAGCATAGGTCTTCAACAAACACTTTGCAAGCTGTTCTGTTTCTTGCCATTCTTTTAAGATCACTCCATGTCTTTCCCATCATCTTTATCTCTGCTTCCACCCGTCTTCTCCAAGAATATTTTGGTCTTCCTCTTTGTCTCTTCCCTTGGGGATTCCAAAAAAGGGCTTGTAGTGTAATGCTCTCAGTTGGCTTCTGCAGTGTGTGTCCTATGCAGTGCCATCATTTTTGTTGTATCTCTTTGTTCACTGGTATTTGACTGGTACTTTCCCATAATTCTATGTTAGTTATTTTGTCCTGCCATTTCGATCCTTTTATTCTGTGCAAATACCCATTAATGAAGGTCTGTGTAATTGTTATTGTTCTCCTTGTTTCACAGCCATATAATAGGATGATTTAACATTGGAGTTGAACATGTTTATTTTTGTATTTAACCTAATTTCTTTTGGTTTCCATATGTTTCCTAGTACAAGGAAGGCTCCTCTTGCTTTTTGTATCCTTGCGTTGTGGCACTAACTGATAGCAAAATTCCTATATCTGTGTCTTTAGGTCTCATATATCTGTACTGTCTTCCGCACAGGTCAATTTTGCTTTGACAATATTTCTCTGTCAAGCCATTTTGGACTACTCATTTATACTTAACAGCCAAGGGTTCTATAAAATGCACATGGGACCTCATGTTTTTTGTTGTTATCCGAGAGGGCTTGAAAAGAAATCACACTTCCCAGAGACCAGAGTAGGGTAAAACCACGATTCGAAATGAAAAATTCCCACCGCCTGTGTTGGGTGGAATTCGAACCCAGACCTTCTTGTCCAGAGGTCAACATATCTCTAGACCATCTAATCATTGATGAAATGAAACATCCCTCATCTCTGCACAAACTTCAAGTGGAAATGGCTATCTGTACACGGTTTCTGTGGTGCCAAATTGCTCTGTCTGCACTGTACTGCCACATGTAGGACATTCTTTATGTGAAAGGTAATAGTGTTGCCTCTTATAAAACAATGGCACTGTTTTTTTAATTGTTATCATTATTTTAATTTGGTTTACCTAATGTTTTTTAGTTTTTTTACATGTTCGTTAATGAGATGTTTTTCTTGCAGAGAGATAACACTAAGCTGAAGTATTTTTCCTTTAAGTTCCACACAGGAAACATTATCATGGTCAAATTTTTGGATTGGGGTAGCCTCATGCGGTCAAAATTGGGTCATTGAGCTGCTTTTAGTCCATGCATCTATGCAAGTCTTCTTCTTCTTAATCCTCTCAACTCCTGTCAGAGCATAGGGCACTCACAAGAGATCTCCACCCAATTCGGTCTGGGGCAAGCATTGACAACTCTTGCCAGGACTTGCCAACCTCTCTCATTTCATCCTGTATGATTTGTCGCCATGTCCCCAATGGTCTGCCACTCCTTTGTTTGCCAGGTGGTGTCCAAGTTAATGCTAGGTGCGGATGCCTGGTTTTTTTTTCCATTCGTAGAGCATTGCCTCGTCATTTCTAATATCTTCTTATCACTACTTGATTGATATTGTTAGTGCCTGATCTTCTGGCAACTTCTTTGAGACCTTTGAATCCTGCAAGTCGTCTTTCTATCTTATGGTTCATTCTCCACATTTCTGCTGCATTATAAGAGTTTGGATCACACATTTGATTTATAAATTCTAAGCTTGGTGCTGAAATGGAGACTATTTGAACAACAAATGTTTGTTAAATCTATTGGATGCCTCTGCTAACATGCCTATCTTTGCAAGTACTCTAAGATAAATTGTGTATATGGACGGATACAAGTGTAGCAAAACTGACTCTGATAAATACAGTCAATGGACTCATAAATATATAATTAATAAATTGTGATAATTATTGTAAATGGACTAATATAAGTAAGACCAATGGACTATGATGAATATAATAGTGAACTGTAATAAATATTGCAAGCAGGTGATATATGTATATCCAATTAACTGATATAAATGTTGCTAATGCTCTGTGCTAAATATCAGCAAGTGGATTGTGGTGCATATAGTCGTCATCATCAAGTACCAAGCCTTCTGGCGTAGGTGATCATGTCTCTTCACAACTTTCAGTCTTGACAGTTATTTATCATTTCTGTTGTTGACCTTCTGCCAAGCCATTCTCTTAAGCTGTCTGGTATATTTTCTCTTTGCTTCCCTTTATCTCTTTGTCCCTCAATTTTCTCAGTTGTTACAATATATTCCAGTTGTTCCCTTCTCATTACATGGTCAAAAAATGGTGATTCTTTCTTCCTAATTTTGGAAATTAGCTCTCTTTTTTTGTTTTGGCCTCTCTCAAAATGTTTTCATTACTCTTCTTAGTTGTCCATGGTACTCTCAAAATTCTTCTGTAAAACCACATTTTTACAACCTCCAGTGATTTCCTTGTCTGTTGTCCCATTGTCCATGATTCACATCCATATTTTAAGACTGGCTTTACACAACATTTAAGAACTCTTTTTCTTGTTTCTATTGTAAAAAATGGATAGCACAATATCTTCCTCATTTTTTGGAAAGCTGCTTTTGCCTAAGTTATTCTGCATCTCACCTCTGTTGTACATCTACCATCTCACCTCTGTTGTACATCTACCATCTCACCTGTGTTGTACATCTACCATCTCACCTGTGTTGTACACCTATCATCTGAGGTTAACAGGTGCATATAGTAAATAGACTGTGATAAATGTAAATTGACTGTGATGAGTATTTAAAATAAACTTTGGTGAATGTTGCATTGCTAGTTAACAGCAAAGGTGTCAAGGACCTGTTTTATTTCCACAGAAACATCGTATCACTTGTTATGATCAATCTATCTAACATCTTGTCGGTTGTTGTGATCATTTCCACAGAACATCTTGTTGGTTGTTGTGATCATTTCCACAGAACATCTTGTTGGTTGTTGTGATCATTTCCACAGAAACATCTTATCAGTTGTTATAATCATTTCCACAGAAGCGTGTTGTTTGTTGTTCGGTTGTTATAGTCATTTCCACAGAACATCTTGTTGGTTGTTGTGATCATTTCCACAGAAACATCTTATCAGTTGTTATAATCATTTCCACAGAAGCGTGTTGTTTGTTGTTCGGTTGTTATAGTCATTTCCACAGAACATCTTGTTGGTTGTTGTGATCATTTCCACAGAAACATCTTATCAGTTGTTGTGATCAGACTTTTCAAGAGACTGGAGTGTTTTGAGCATGAGGCAGTGGTTTATGATGTCTTTAGATCGTCTGTATTCACATGTTGTGTTCTACAAGGTTTGTGTTTCCTTGATCATTTCATCGTGATTGGTAAATATGCTGGTTGAGTGATTGATCTGCTGGCTGATTGATTTATCTGTTGGTTGATTGCTTGATCAGTTGCCTGATTGATTGAATTGTTGACTGATTGATGATGTTGGCTGATTGTTTGATCTGTTGATTGATTGATTGATCTGTTGGTTGACTGATTGATATGTTGGATAATTGATTGATCTGTTGGGGCTGATTGATCGATTTCTAAGTGAATTGACCTTGCAGTTTAACTAATTGGTTTTCTTTTAGTCAATTAATGAATCCATTAGTAGATTGACTGAGCAAATTTATTGATCAATAGGTTCATAAATTGATTAGTTTAATGATTAAATGATTGATTCAGTCAGTTTACTGACAGGTTTATAAATTAATTTACTATATATTTATATTGGTTTATTTACTTATCAGCAGAGAAGATTGTTGATTGACTGGTGAGTTGCTTCATTAATTAATTTGTTGGTTCATCTATTGATGCATCTGTTGGGTGATTATATAATACAAAATCTTGTGATAAGTGTCTAACATACTCTGTGATGTCATACTGAATCTGGCAGTAACGTTTCTAAGTTATAATACTTAGTTTAAATTTTCTAAATTTCTTTAACTTATTTTTGTAAATCTTTGCAGAATATGTTACAGTTGCGGAGAAATTATTTAATTCTTTAGATGTTCAGAAATCAGGTAAAGCTGACAAAAACTTGTGTGAGTCAGCCCTAGATCAGCTCAGATCTGCTCTTGAGAGTTCACGGACGGACGTTAAAAGGTAAATCACAGGAGCTCCATAATAATTTATTCCCCCCCCCCCCCCCCCCCCCAAAAAAAAAAAAAAAAAATTTTCTTTTGTTTGTTTGTGTACACCAGCTTTATACCGTTAGCAAAATCCCAAGGGACTAAATTTTACACAAATATCATTTTTTTGTGTTCATGTGTCCCTTGCCAAACAGACAGATATTCACTGACTTCAGAGGTGTTCCAATTTTTTTTTTTTTATCTTTGAGAGTTTTGGGTAAATTTATTCCTATCAATTTTACCCGGGCAGCGACCATTTTTGACCTACTCTTTTCTATTCCCATAAGGCCAGGGATTCTTAACATGCACACGGGACCTTCTGTTCTTTTGCAGTTATCTGAGTAGGCTAGATATCAGATCTCACCACCTAGAAACCTGGGTAAAGTCACAAAGAAACCACGGGTTTGATGTTTATTTTTTTTACAAATTTCCAATTGAACCCAGGACCTTTTTGTCCAGGGGCTGACATCTTACCTCAAGCCCCCAAAAAAGTGTCAAATGTTTGAACCTCTCGATAGAGAGCTACAGCATATGTTAATGAATGTTTCTCTTCCTTGGTGATTCAGTACAAATTTTTACTATCAGTCGGGTGGGCTGTCACAGTCTTAGTATGAAGCACAACTTTTAGGTTAAGAAAAAGAAAATGGAGTAAGCATTTTACAGATCAGATGTTTGCATTTGATCTTGTTATTTTTCTGTCTCCAAAGACCAGGGACTTGAAATTGTAGTTCACTTTATCCTATGAACATGAATAATATGATGACACAGTACAGTTTTTTAAAAATCATTAACAACCCCCCCCCCTCTTTTCTGAGCCTGAAACTAGATTGTTGGTTGTTGTATGTAGGTATGTTACAGTAGCAGGGATGGAAGAATTCAGATTGTTAGTTGTATGTATGTTATGGTAGCTGGGATGGAAGAATTCAGATTGTTAGTTGTAGGTATGTTATGGTAGCTGGGATAAGAGAATTCAGATTGTTGTATGTTGTAGGTATGTTATGGTAGCTGGGATGGAAGAATCCAGATTGTTAGTTGTAGGTATGTTATGGTAGCTGGGATGGAAGAATTCAGATTGTTGGTTGTTGTATGTTGTAGGTATGTTATGGTAGCTGGGATGGAAGAATCCAGATTGTTGGTTGTTGTAGGTATGTTATGGTAGCTGGGATGGAAGAATCCAGATTGTTAGTTGTTGTAGGTATGTTATGGTAGCTGGGATGGAAGAATCCAGATTGTTGGTTGTTGTAGGTATGTTATGGTAGCTGGGATGGAAGAATCCAGATTGTTGTTTGTTGTAGGTATGTTATGGTAGCTGGGATGGAAGAATCCAGATTGTTAGTTGTTGTAGGTATCTTATGGTAGCTGGGATGGAAGAATCCAGATTGTTGGTTGTTGTAGGTATGTTATGGTAGCTGGGATGGAAGAATCCAGATTGTTGGTTGTTGTAGGTATGTTATGGTAGCTGGGATGGAAATTTATACTTCTTTTCTGTTTGTTTCTATGTCTTTGCAAGCTGTAGTTACAATTTTTTTCTGATCACATCCTTTTTCATTCTGTGGGATTCTTTGGTATCTCAGTGGTTAGTGAACTGGAATGCTTAGAACAAAAGGTTGGATTTGATCTTGATCGATGGCTCCTTGTTCATCCAGCTTAAATGGGTACTGCATTTTTCTTAGAAAATTTGGAAGTTTTGCATGAATCACATAAAGTCATGAAAAACTTAATTCCAACAGATGACAGAATATACATGGAAAACAAACCAATGGAAGAGATCGATCACTTTATCTATCTTGAAAGTCACATTGATTAGGATGGGAATACAAGTAAAGAAATTAGAATCAGAATAGCTAAAGCAGCAATGTCTTTCAGAAGCCTTGAAAAGTTGTGGAAATCAAAACTCATCAGCACAAACACAAAACTTAGACTATTCAAATCAAACGTACTACCAATCATTACATATGCATGTGAGAGCTGGAAAACAACAAGAGACATAGAAACAAAGTTGAACGCATTCGAAAATAAATGTCTAAGGAAAATACTTGGTATAGCATGGAATGAATTCAAAACAAATGAGGAAATTAAAGAAATTGCCAATCAACGAATAAAATCTTCATTAATATGAAAAGATGATGGTCATATGTTGGACGTGTGTTGAGGAGAGATAATAACCGAATAGCAAAGCAAGCCCTCATGTGGGAAACAACAGGTAAGAGGAAAAGAAAAAGAGACTGACCCAGAGAAATACTGAGAAGAACATTGATCAGAGAGGCAAGAGCAGCAAAAATCGGCTCCCTCAATGTGATAGAGTTGCTTGCACAGAACAGAGACAAATGACGAGATTTGATAAAAGATCTTTACAAGGATTGAAAACTGCTAGAACAAAAATTTAGATAAGAGAAAAAGTATCTGGGTCTATGCTCTATGGGCTGGCTACAGCTCAAAAGGTCAATAGCTAGATAGAACCACAGCATTAAAAAATGTGACGTTGGTTGTGGAAAAATATTGGCACAAAGAAGATTATCTCCCCTACATGACTTAAGGTATAGAGAGAACATTTACTTTGACTTATCCAATGAGGGGGAGCTTAAGCACTTGCAACCACAGGTCACAACAGAAGTGTTGGTCAGGTGACCAAGACTTAGCCTCAATCTCCTAGCCAGTCTCTCCTGGTAACAGCCTGCATCAAACAGACTGGCAAACAGAAGCTATGATTGCTGTATTCCTTTTAATGGTGGTAATTATTGATTTGGAAGACTTAGTATTACAGTACTACCTCTAGGCAGAACAAGTTACAGTTTCCCAGCCATAGCCTGGAACTAGGTGAACTCCAACATCTCCAGCAAAGCCAGGAATATCAAAAAAGCCATGACCCGCCACACTTTACATGAGTCAAAGGGCAAATGCATTTGTCCACTTGTGGCATTACATCAACAATATATATATATGGCCCTTTTCGTCTTGTCAGACGGTCTAGTGGAGGCTATTGCGTATTTTTTTGAGGTATTGTTTTTGCCGAACAGCTTCTCTCGTGGCTAATTCTACCAATGTTTGACAAACACACGCGGTCACATAATGAACAGGTCAGGCTCGCTGGTCCACAGGGTTTACCATCCTTTTTCATGAGTCTCTTCTCTTCTAAGTCCTGTCTTAGAACAGTCTCAAATGTTGTTATACCGTTCCTTATACGTGCTCTCCATGATGTGCGATCACTTGCCAGATGTTGCCAGTCGTTTTCACAGATGTAGAAGTCTTTCAGAGATGATTTGCAGATATCTACATCAACAATAACAACAACGTATCCAGTGACATTAAAGTACACATCTATATTTATAAATTGTTGTTTTGTTGCTATTTTGATGTTTGAGTGCGACAGTTTAAACGTTACTGCAATAATGTCTTTTGTTTTCCTTGTTAATATAATTATCTTGTTTCAGAATATTGGAGACAAGTTACAACCTGAGTCCAGATAGCCTCTACACAGCATTGGATAAGGTGACATAATTTATTCACATTTTGAATGTTGGGAAATTATAGACAAATTAAAGGACACAATAATTTGAGTTTGAGAATGTGATTGATTGAAGAAAATCAAAATGAAGCTGACTCTATAGGACTGCATTTCACTTCATAATATAAAGCAACATATAGAAATGATGATAGTTGGAAATAAATATAATGCAAACTACAATATGCATCCTAGAATGAAACATGGATAGGACATGAAAGGCACCAAGATAAAGTTTTGATTTCATGATCTGAGAGGTGATAGGGCATCAGTGTAAACTGCCACTAAAACATGCATGCTCATACATTTATTCACTCATTCATGAATGTGTCTCTTCAATCATTTACTCAGTCACTTTCTTGTTGAGATTTTGTTCAGTTTAAAGTATTCCACTTTCATCCTCTCTAGGCAATGTCAGGAAAACATACCCAAGGATTCTACACTCAGGAACAATTTGTTATTGAAGCCTGTGACTCATTCCTTAATAAGGTCTCTATAATTATATCTGTGTTTGTTATTGACGTATGTGACTCATTCCTTAATTAGGTCTCTATAATTATATCTGTGTTTCAGTTGTGATGTTAGTAACCTGGTAATAGTTTTTAGTGCTCTGATAAATTGTATGTTGTTTTAGTGCTCTGATAATGTAAATGCTATTTTAATGCTCCGATAAATTAAATTTTATTTTAGTGCTCCAATTAGTTAAACTGTTTTAGTGATAAGTTAATGTTGTTTTCGTTCTCTGTAATACAGATACTTATCCCTCCGGTCTTTTGCAGGTGAAACGCTTGAAGTAAAGAAAGCCACACCAAAATGAATGGCTGGGAAGTAGAAGGCTATAAAATATGACTTTTGGCTGTACATTCCCGCTGTGGAGCCGAGCATTTCTCATTTGGCAGCAAAGAATTTTTAAATTGCTCTCTTCCTGGCATGCCAGTGAATACAACTTGCTGCTACATAATAATTCAGATGAGACTAACATGTGCTTCCTGGACATTGCTGCATAAACTTGTATTGCAAGACAACTTACCGTTATCCTGTAGAGGTCTTCAGAGCTGTCCATCCTAATTATTGCAACTATATCCTGCCACACTAAAAACTGTAAATTAGACATAAATTATTTTGTGTTGCAGTTTACGGAGAAGCTACAATCTTTGGTACCTTTTAGACATCAAAATTCATGTTGCCATTTTTAGATCCCTGATTTGCTTTTCCTCTTCAATCCTTACTCAGGATGATTAAAACTTGTTTTCATGGCACCCAAATATGGAAGCAGAATAGTGTCTTGATCATCTTTGGTTTATTGATCTGGATGTCAACAGTCAGCTATAAGTCACTGACTGCTTTCAACTCATTCACTGCATATCTCTTACAATCAGCCCTTAGAAGTGACACTGGGAGGATGTTGATGTATATCCATCTTTTTGTTCTTAGCCAAAGACTAACAGAGCAGTCTTTGACTGAAACATCGTGTGATTTCCTGCAGGACAACGAAGGAACCACCTGAGATGTCAAAGATTTACCAAACTTTACATGTGCAATTGATAAAAGAGAGAGAGAAATTCTAACTCTGGAATTATTTTGTTAGTTTGGTCAAAGTTATCTGACTTGAATCATGATCTACCAAATGTCAATGTTCAAACTAGTGTACAGAACTTGTGTATCACATTCGCCACGCTGAGATATTTACTCATATTTCTCTTTATATTAGTATTTGATGTCTTGTATCTGACATAGTTTGTCTTGACTCTCGACAGGTTTAGGTGCTTAATACCATTTTATATTTATTTTCCTTATATATAAAAGTTGTCCCTAAATAAAATGTCTCAAAATATCAGTCCAATTAATAAAAGAATGTTGCACAGCATGAAAATACTGTAAATAAGGTTAACAATTTGGATATAATATTTATAAATAGTCAAAAACATTCATTATCATCTTGTGCCAACTCATGGCTACCATGAAGCACTGTTTCACTCTGTCTCTTCCCTTGATAGTGCATGTTGTCATAAGTTCTCACGTCTATGCTTGATGTTATCAGTCCACTTTAGTTTTTGTCTGACTCGTTTATCCTATTTTTCAGAAATATAACTCCAGAGTTAAAGAGTTTATAATTCTCCTTCAGCAATCAGCTATTGCTATGCATTTAGATATTTAGACTAGCTTGGGTCACTGATAAGATGGTGCATTTGAGGTCTTCACTGGCTCCCCATAACTTGTCAAGCAGGGTTTTTTCTGTGGGCCATATTTATGTTCTTAGGGTGTTGAGAATGCTGCTGTCCTGTAGTGTATGCTCTGTAGTTTGGATGCTCCACAGTCGCATGTTGCAAAGTCCTTGAGTCTGATCGTGTGTAGATGTGCTCTGAGGCCACAATGATCTGTATTGAGTCTGAATTTCTTGGTCTGCTCATGTCTGCTAAGTTTGTTTAGGCTGTCATGTTCAGCCTCATATTTTCCATGTAACTCCCTCCATTCTGGTTTCCTAGTTTGTTTAGCTGTCATGTTCAGCCTCATATTTTCCATGTAACTCCCTCCATTCTGTTTTCCTAGCTTGTTTAGGCTGTCATGTTCAGCCTCATATTTTCCATGTAACTCCCTCCATTCTGGTTTCCTAGTTTGTTTAGGCTGTCATGTTCAGCCTCATATTTTCCATGTAACTCCCTCCATTCTGGTTTCCTAGTTTGTTTAGGCTGTCATGTTCAGCCTCATATTTTCCATGTAACTCCCTCCATTCTGGTTTCCTGGCTTGCTTCAGGATTGTTTTTATTTCTTTGAGGCTCTGGAGTTGGTTGGACTGTTGAAGGCTTCCACCTGCCTTTTGCGAGTTCATCTGCTTTCTTATTTCCAGGGATGCCACAGTGTGCTGGTATCCACTGCAGGACTTATTCCTTCTTTCTTGACAGCGAACATACATTGTTCTTTATTTCTTGGATGAGTCTGTCCTGTTTTGGGCTTGACATCACTTGTACGATTGACTTTGCATTGGTGAGAATGACTATTTTTGGACTTGTGACCTCTTGTGTGTTTAAAGTTTGTATGGTTGTGTGGGTCACATTGCTTCTGTTATGAAATGTGTGCACCTTTCTCAGGCTGCAAGAGATTATGTTTTTTTATGCCTCTCCACTTGGGTAGGTTATATAGATGCCACTGTCACCCTTCTTTGAGGCTTCAGTTGCGGTTCCATCTGAAAATCTGTGTCCATGTATCTCTGGGGTATTTTTCCTGGAGCATGAATGATTATAGGGCTCTCATTTTGGTCTTGGGTTGCTCATTTTTGGAGACTATTCCTGGAACATCTGGGATTATTTTGTTTTATTTTTACAATTGGACCCTGATTCAGGTGTGAGAGCTTTGCACAGATCTTAGTTTGGTCCGTCCTAAAGTATGTGAGTGTTGTCTGAAGGTTTCCCTTGCAAGATAATTTGAACTCTTTCTTAGAGTCTGTTTTTTTGTTCTGTCTTGGAATTTTTGGTTTAGTGGGTGATCTAAAGAATTTATAAATATTGCTTGCCTAAAATTGTAAAGAAACTTTTCGGAATTGTTTATTCAAGAAGTACTGATCAACAGTTGCAATTAAGAGGAAAAACAAACATGCTTGTTTTGTTTAATGTATAGTTAAAGTTTTCATTTTAAAAATCCATAAACTATAACAGGAAATGTCATTAATGTATTCTGGATAGAAGCTGCAGGAGACACAGGACAAACTGGTGGGCAAAAGTTGATGCAGAGAGTGCAGGGCAGAGTTTGTGCAGATATCTCTAAGGGTGTCCATGGGTTGAGCACGATGAAGAGACCCTAATGCTTCTCTACATGGCACCTCAAGACATTTCTTCCACAGTCTGTTTTATCTATATAAATATAAGACCAAATATAAGAAGTTATTGCTCTGTAAAAATGAACAAAATGACAAGATCTCTCCATCCTTATTCTTGAACATTTTCTCTACTTCTCTCTATTCTAAGCCAATATTCTCGAGGTTTTCTCTTCTCCATATATTCCTGGGCCTTCACTCTTGCTGTTGATCAGAAGGGTAAGGGATTTCATTCCCAAATCTGTGTTTGACTGCAAATTTGCCACCAGTTGGATCAAATGTTCCATGAAGTTGAGGCCTGACTTTATTTGTTGGGACAGAGATTCTTGGGGCATGCTCACTGATCATGAAGTCCACACATGGATTTGGCCCTAGCGCATGAAGGTTGTGCTGCCTGTGACATTACAATAACCCTGGAGCATGCATTATGAGCTGCACGCCTTTTTTAAAAAATGCAACGCGTTCACTAGGACGGTATGAACGATCAGGATGACCACTGTTGGTTGCTGGGAGCTGCTGAGCAGTTATGGGAATACCCAGCCTGCAATGGCACAATTCCATTCTAAAGTCCCAGACGATTGTCTTTGGCCATAAATAGAAAATGGATCAACAACATATGGTAGCAGGTTAGACTCTTTCTATATGTGTTCTGCCTCATTTCTCTTTAATAAATAACAAAATTAGCATGTATTTGTTTGAAAAATAAATTCTTTCTTTCTGTGTTTGGCCAGTGACAACTCCTCTTCTTTGCTTACCCTAGGAAGGATGGTTAACAAGACATAGATACATTGTGATATGGATTACAACAAGCTGTGATATCTTTGCCTTTCAATCCAGAACATCTGACTTTAGCATGAAATCTGTGGGTTCCTGGTTGCCTTCTTTCTTCGCTGTTGAGTTGTTTGGCTGGACTGGTCAGTTCCAGGACACTTTTGGGAGATGAAGTAGGGTCTTGATCAATTCTTGTTCACTGATGCTGATGCAAGCAGTTGCTATAAGCCGTTGATTGCATTCAGCCCATGGGCAGCTGATTATCATGGGCTTAAAGTTCTACCAACAGTACTTTTATCATCTGAGTAAATAAACTTCAGAACATTTTTTTATCATTGTTTTTGTGTTTTTATAATTTGATCAAGATAGGACACAATTTTTAAAAAATTGAAATATAAAATGGAGACAAAGCGCTCAACATCAACAGAGCTGAAAGCTGCCACTGACTCATAGCTGGTGGCTTGCACCAGGACCGGTGAACCAGAATCATCCAGACCCTTTTCCACCTCTTTGCTGTGCCTCTAGAAACAATCTAACCTGTCTAGTCTGGCCAAGTGAGTAGGGATTGAAGAGGGAAGGCAACCTGGTACTTCAAAATACTGCGATGAATTTGGATGTTGGGCCAAAGCACAAATAAACCATAACACAATGCATCTACACTCAATTAACATACTTTTAAGGGTGGATGACGAAGAGGACTATCCATTCCTTTAGTAGTCGTTGGGTGATTGCCATAAAGAAAGAAAGAAATATACAAATGTAAAAGTCTAAGTTCTTGACAAACATAATAGCAAAAGAGAAAGATTTACTTCAACTGGATGATGACGTGAGAATAAAGAAGTTCATGTAAACAGTAAGTGAATAGAAGTACAATTTTGTTTACACAGAGAAAAGGATCAACCAAAATAAAGAATATATCCAGCATTTGAAATTGCTGGCATAGTGCTCAATCATACAGCCTTCCTCAGACACGAAAACAAAAAGCAGGTTACATAGAACAAGAACATGAGAAATGAACTAAGATTTAACTACATTATGGTAAGCAGCTAAAAATAAGGTACATTAATTTAAACAAATGGGTAGGCAGAGCCCAAAAGCCTGGAAAGGTAATACTACCTATGGGAGAAGAAACATCAATCACAGAAGTCAGAAGATGTAGGTCCAAGAGGCGCAGGACTAGAAAGTTGATATCTATGCAGTACAGTAAATGCTATGCAACATACCAATAGATCAATTTGAAGTCCGAAACCTGGCCAAAAAGGAACAGCACCGGATCCAAAAGGATCACCAAACAGGGCCCGCAGAAACAATCCTGCATGACAAGTTCAGGAGAACCAGTGAAGTTTTCAAAAGAATAGTAATGTTCATGACCCATCACCATCAGTTCGCATGTCCCTTGCAGAACATTGCATTCACCACAGCCTGTCTGAAAGAATCTTAGAGTCTAGCCAGATCTCCCACTTCTTCTGTCGTCATGTTCAAGGTCTCCTTGACATCTTGAAATCACCTTCTTCTTGGTCTGCCCTTGATGCGTTGTCGTGGAACCATGCCTTCCGTTATTGTTCTTCCAGCCCACTGTGTCTTTTGACGTGGCCATAGTATTTTAATTTCCTCTGTAGAATGGTATTCGTATGTTTGTGACCCATGCTGGTCTAAAAGCATAGTAATAGCTGATCGCTAAAGAAACAGAAACAATGTTTCAGACTTGCCATGGAACTCCAGCCATCCTTCAACTAGTGGGTGCATGTCACCCACTTCTAGAGTGAGGACTGTAATTCCACTAGCAAAGTCTTTATATACATTGTTTCTGTTTCTCTAGTAGTAGCCTCTGATTTGTAGACTAAGGTGGCTGGGCCATGTAAGAAGAATGGTAAACAATCGTATTCCCAAACAAATATTGTATGGTGAACTTAAGGATGGAAAGAGACCAAAGGGCAGACCAGTGCTGAGATATAAAGATGTTTGCAAGGCTTCCTTGACGGAATTC
Source organism: Megaustenia siamemsis (assembly GCA_032433765.1). NCBI lineage: Eukaryota > Metazoa > Mollusca > Gastropoda > Stylommatophora > Ariophantidae > Megaustenia > Megaustenia siamemsis. Next base: position 49,859,058 of record JAVIAB010000145.1, read on the forward strand.
TCTGTAAGTGAAAGGAATGGAAAATGTGGCTGCGGATCGTAGCACATGGAGAGCAAAAATAAAAAATGGCACCGCAGCAACTTTCGAGACAGTGCTGATGTCAAATTCAGAAGACAAAAGGCGCAAGAGAAAAGAGACAAAGACGGGTACCGCGGGTGCACCTTGCTAGTTCTGTGGATGAATCTGTCTGTTCAGGATTGACAAATTCAGCCACGAGAAAAGATGTTCAGTAAAGCAGCACCCAGTATGAGACACTAATGCTTTACCAAACTACTGACTTATCATGATTGTTTGTTACCAACTGTCTGTCATGACGCCAAAGGCCATATATATATGTAATAATAATAATATAAATATATATAGTAAAATATATATCTATCTATAATGTATGAAGGAACAAAATGTAGTGTGGTGCATGAAGGACAGCTTACAGAAGCATTTGAAATAAGAACAGGAGTAAGGCAAGGATGCCTCCTGTCTCCATTTCTCTTTCTACTGGCCATAGATTGGATTATGAAAATAACTCAAAACAACAGAAATGGGATCCAGTGGTCACTGACCAAACAACTTGATGATTTAGACTTTGCTGATGACATAGCTCTCCTATCACACAGCCATCAACAGATGCAGGATAAAATGAGTATATTAGATGAGAGATCACAACAGCTAGGACTAAAGATTAATAGAGATAAGACCATATTATGAGAATTAATGCAGTTGGCAATAACCATATAAAACTAGGAGAAATACCTCTACTAGACGTACAATCTTATATATATCTGGGCAGTAATATAGATAAAGAGGGAGGAACAGAAAATGATACCAAAATAAGGATATCAAAAGCAAGAGGAGCTTTCATTGCACTGGGAAACATATGGAAATCCAAAGAAATTAGGCTAAATACAAAAATAAAAATTTTCAACTCAAATGTTAAGTCGGTCCTATTATATGGCTGTGAAACATGGAGAATGACAAAATTGACAATCACGAAAGTACAGACTTTCATTAATGGATGCTTGCGCAGAATAAAGGGATGGAAATGGCAGGACAAAGTCACTAACGTGGAATTATGGAAATGTACCGGTCAAATACCAGTGGATAAAGAGATACAGCGAAGACGATGGCGATGGATAGGACACACACTACGGAAGCCAACTGAGAGTATTACACAACAGGCCCTTTTTTGGAATCCCCAGGGGAAAAGACAAAGAGGAAGACCAGGGAATTCTTGGAGAAGACAGATAGAAGCAGAGATGAAGATGATGGGGAAGACATGGAATGATCTTAAAAGAATGGCAAAAAACAGAACGACTTGGAAAGTGTTTGTTGAAGACCTATGCTCCACCAGGAGCTAAAAGGTAAAAGAGATATCTATCTATCTATTGTCCTTTCGAGCCGAAGACGGCACATAGGACAGAACCACAATCTTAAAAACAGAAACCTTGCGTGCCAAAATGGCACATACTGCAAAGATTACTGCTTCCAAAATCTATGGCCTGTTTCCATAACAATACTTTTTACAATGACAGCTTGTCAAGCCATCGATCAACCTCCTTAGTCGCCTCTTACGGCATGCCTGGAAGGTCACAGTGTCACTATTCTTTAAAATATATATGGTAATATATATATATATATATAGTAGCCTCCGCCAGTCATTATTGACTATGAATTTTGCAGTGTCCCTAGAAATGTTATTTTTTCTTTTCTTTCATAGTGTATTCTCTTTTTCTATGAATCTGTCTACTTCTTGCTTGAGTTGTAGCTTTAGAGTGTCTCCAAAGATTGCGGTCTGTAACTATTTCTTCCACCCCACTAGCTACCAACGTTCAGACAGCACATGTTCGATTTGTACTCATGTTAGAAAAATACCCTCGCAGTCAACCCAGCCACTAATAGAAATAGGTACCAGGGTAGCACTTTGGGAAAGTAAGGAATGGCGCCTTGCTCGTAAGTTATGATGCTTAAGGCGACACTAGACAGGAGTCTCCAAACACTTATGGCTAGGCGGCCGAGCATATATAGCTAAAACCCCAGTTTCTAAGACATCAATTCAAGTTTCATACCTTAACGTCTATAAATCAGATTTTTGGGCGCCTCCTTCCCCCCCCCCCAGTTCTTTTGACATCTGTTAGTTGTCAATAAATGATATCTATTGGTGTGTGGCCATCTTTTATATGGTCTAAATGGCCAAGCTAGTGTAACCTACATTGTTTGAGCAGTGTGTAGATGTTCGGGAAACATGTACAAGTGAGGACCTCCACGTTTGTCCTTCCAGGTGATATCAAGAAAACAGAATAGACATTGCATATGGTATGCATTCAGCCTTCTCTCTGGCTTTTGCTTTTTTTGGTTTCTAAATACTCTTTTTTTTGTTACTTTTTATAATGTAGTCAAATCTTAGTGCACTTCTTGTGTTCTTGTTCAAGCAAAATGTGTCGTTTTTTTATATTCGTGTATGAGGAAAAGGATGTACAAAAGAGGTGAGATGTAGAATGGCTCAGGCAAAAGCAGCTTTCCAAAAATGAGGAAAATACTATGCAATCCATTTTTGACAATAGAAACAAGAAAAAGAGTTCTTAAATGTTACATAGAGCCAGTCTTAACATACGGATGCGAATCATGGACAATAGGACAACAGACAAGAAAAGCACTGGAGTCTGTAGAAATGTGGTTTTACAGAAGAATGTTGAGAATACCATGGACAGCTAAGAAGAGTAATGAAGAGGTTCTGAGAAAGGTCAAAGCAAAAAGAGAGCTAATTTCCAATGTTAGGAAGAGGCAATCATTATTTTTTGGCCATGTAATGAGAAGAGAACAACTTGAATATATTGTAACAACTGGAAAAATTGAGGGACGAAGAGATAGAGGGAAGCAAAGAGAAAAAATACCAGACAGCTTAAGAGAATGGCTTGGCAGAAGGTCAACAACAGAAATGATAAATAGCTGCCGAGATCGAATGTTGTGGAGAGACATGATCACCTACGCCACTAGGCCCGGTACTTGATGATGATGATGGTATGAGGAAAGTCAAAACGTCATAGTTCTTGTTTTCTCTCACTCATCCTGTCATAATACACTGTATTTTATTCACCACCGTCTCTGCTCACCAGCTTTACCGCAGCCCGGCAACTGTTTACTCATTCCTACAGTACTCACTACTTTTTGCAACTTTACATATCCTGGCAATGATAGCGATACACAATAGAACTGTTAATGAATGCTCAGTGAACTATGATCGCTTATTTGGGTACAACGAAATGTCGTAGTCTGTCTCGTCTCTCTACTGATTTGGCTTCTATAGATACAATTGTATGTTTATTTTACACGGCACCCCATGATGATTGTCAACAAAAAGACAGAAACACATCAGAGTGAAGTCCCCTGTCCAAGTTTTGTTGACCGGCCGGGAGATGCTGGCACGAAATTTCGCGGCACTTTCACCACTTTCACGTCGATCGCTCAGTTTTCGCGCTCTTTCACGTGTGCTCACAAGTTCTTATCGGAGTACAGACTCGAAAAAGCCCTTCTTTATCCACAATTTACGGAAATATAACAGCTGCAAACAAATGCCTTCAGAATCAGTTATTCTGCAGTTTGCTAAGCTCAGCAACAATGCTACAACCCCATCTAAGGGCTCGTCGCTCGCTGCAGGCTATGATTTATACAGGTACACTGGTACAGAATGAGAAGTCTGTAGAATACCAATTTGAATTTATAACAATTAATTAAGACCAAGTAATTGATATGATAATTGATATTGTATTATAAAATAATAATGTATTATTAGTATTCCGAATATTTTAAATAAAATATATTATATTATATTGAAGTTTATAAGTTTATAAATTGACTCTCCTACTCTCCTCAACTCTCAGCGAGGAGTCCTCTGTCCTCTGACTCAGCTTCAGCTTCTCGTTCAAGCAAATTTGACAATGACTCATGACTATGACTAGTGACTAGCTATACTATTTACTTTTATTTTTCCTCACAATATTATAAATAATAAATATTAACATCATATTTTAATCTAATTTTTCGTGTTTAGTGGTAAGTCTATCTATCTATAATAGTCCTTTCGAGCCGAAGACGGCACATAAAAGGGCATAACTTATTACTACAATCTCAAAAACAGAAACTAAACCTTGCATGCCAAAGTGGCACATATTTTGCAGAGATCACTGCTTCTAAAATCTATGGTTCTGTTTCCATAACAATGCTTTTTACAATGACAGCTTGGGCCGAAATGTCATTATTGTGTTGTGTTCCTTCCTTGTAAGGCTGTACTGACTGTCACCATACTTTAAATTCATTTACCTGTTTTAATATTGTTCCACTTGTCTTTATTTTGCACTGAGGTGAGGTGTCTTTTTTTTTCTATTAGACAATGTCATTATTCAATATGACATTTGTCAGTGGTGGTGACCTTTGTAAGTTATTTCATTATAATAATAATGCTCAATAATAATACTGCTTTCTCTCTTGACTTCCTCTTGTAGCTTTCTCTCTTGACTTCCTCTTGTAGCTTTCTCTCTTGACTTCCTCTTGTAGCTTTCTTTCTTCACTTCCTCTTGTAGCTTTCTCTCTTGACTTCCTCTTGTAGCTTTCTTTCTTCACTTCCTCTTGTAGCTTTCTCTCTTGACTTCCTCTTGTAGCTTTCTCTCTTGACTTCCTCTTGTAGCTTTCTCTCTTCACTTCCTCTTGCAACCATTCAGGTGGTGTTGAGGAAGATAAAAAGTAAAAAGTTCTGGTTCTTCATCTTGTCCTTTTGGCAGCTTCACTCATTTTGCCTCATTGTCACTTGATTTTGTAATGTTTATTTGATGTTGTCTGTCCTACTCTGGGTCTGCTTCTTGCTCTTCTCCATTCTCCTCTCTAATATCTGCTTTGTATGGTAAGGAATCATACAGCATTTTTTCTAGATGAGCAAACCGGTTTATTTGTTGTTTCTTTCTGTGTATGTAGGATTGGCTCAATGTCTGCTTTTTCTCTTATATTTCTGATTTTGTCTTTTCTGGTCACTCCCAGCAGTTTTCTCAGTCATCTCATCTCTGCGGTGACAAGCTTTCTTTTAAGCTTAATTGTAAGAGTGACCATGTTTGACATTGGTAGCATAATGTGGGAATGAATGTGCTCTATAAGTTCCTTGTAGGGATTGCTTTGTTTAAAATATAAGGGATAGCTGTCCCAATATTTGGTTTGCCTTGTTGCATCTTATGCCTATTTATAAATTTTGCCATCTTCAAAGAATGTTCCAAGATATTTAAAGTTTGTTGCTTGTTTTATAACTTGATGTTCTACAGCTATGTTTGTCTTCCTTTGTTTATTTATTGCTGATATAATTTGTTTTTTCAGTACTTGTTTTCATGTTATTCATTTTACATTCTTTATTCAAGGATAATTTATTTTCCCAATGCACAGGTTGTGGTCACTTAATAGTGACCACAACCTGTGCATTGGGAAAATAAGATTAAAATTTAGAAACCAACAGAAGAGGTCAATTACACATAAAATTGATAGTCATAAACTGAAAGATGAAGCAATAAAGGAAAAGTTTAACATAGAGCTAAGTAATTGTTATTCAGCACTTGGTGAAATAGACTTAGATATCAATGAAATGTGGGACTCACAGAGCAAAATACTAATGACAGCAGCAGAAGCAAGTGCTGGACTGAAGAAAATGGAAAAACGAGCTTGGATCTCAGACACCACATGGAAATACATCAAAGAAAGAAGAGAAGCGAAGAGAGCCATGACTAATGTAAAGACAGATCTTGGAAAGGTTCTGGCAAAAGCAACATACAAAGAATTAGACAACAAAGTGAAAAGTTCGGCAAGAAGAGATACAAGAGCTTATATAGACAACTTGGCAGAGAAAGCAGAGACAGCTGCAATTACAGGAGACAGCAGAACTCTTTATACTGTACAAAAGATGCTGACAAACACCTATACATCCAGTGGAACACCAATTCTAGACAAATCTGGATTAATGCTAACAACAAGCGCAGACATAAAAGCCCGTTGGGCGGAACACTTCAAAGAAATTCTTAACCGTCCACTACCTCACAGTTTAATAGATTTTGAAGCTGAAACACCAGCAGCAGAATTAGATGTAAATTTAGATGACTTCACCTTGAGTGAAATAGAAACCACCTTAAAGCTAATGACCAATAACAAGGCTGCTGGAGAGGATAAGTTAACAGCTGAGATCCTCAAGGCAATTGATAGCCATAATTTAATACATCTCCAAAAAATGTTCAACATCATTTGGAAAACAGAGAAGACGCCTCATAAATGGAAAAAAGGAATCATTGTTAAGATCCCAAAAAAGGGCAATCTTAGAGATTGTAACAATTGGAGAGGCGTGACACTTTTGTCAGTTGCCTCAAAATTATTCTGTAAAATCATCCTAAATAGAATAAAGGATTCAATAGATACAGTAATGCGTGAAGAACAGGCTGGGTTTAGAAAAGGGAGAAGCTGTCTTGACCACATTTTCACTCTACGACTTATATTGGAGGAACTCATTGAAAAGCAAAAACCTTTTGTACTTAACTTCATCGACTTCAAAAAAGCATTTGATAGTATTCATAGAGATTCTTTGTGGAAAATTCTGAAGCAATATGGCTTACCATCAAAAATCATAAATATTATCAAAGACATGTATGATGGTTACACATGTGCAGTTCGAACAGAGGAAGGACTGAGCGAATGTTTCCCAATAGAAACTGGGGTTAAACAAGGATGTATTTTATCGCCCTTGTTATTTGGAATTGTTATGGACTTCATAATGAAGAAATGCTGCACTGGTAATAAAGGCATCGAATGGATACAAGGAGACCATTTGGAGGACCTGGACTTTGCTGATGACATAGTTCTCATCAGCAATCAGATAAAAACGATGCAGGAAAACACAAATGAACTATCATCAAAAGCCAGCAAAATTGGGCTTGAGGTCAATCATGAAAAGACTAAAGTCATGAAAAGTTTAATTCCAACAAGTGACAAAATATACATGGAAAACAAACCAGTAGAAGAGATCGATCACTTCATCTATCTTGGAAGTCACATTGATCGAGAAGGGGATACGAGCAAAGAAATTAGAATCAGACTGGCTAAAGCAGCAATGTCTTTCAGAAGCCTTGAAAAGTTGTGGAAATCAAAACTCATTAGCACAAACACAAAACTTAGGCTATTCAAATCAAATGTACTATCAACCCTTACGTATGCGTGTGAAAGCTGGAAAACAACAAGAGATATAGAAACAAAGTTGAACGCATTCGAAAATAAATGTCTAAGGAAAATACTTGGTATAGAATGGAACGAATTCAAAACAAACGAGGAAATTAGAGAAATCGCCAATCAACCACTAATATCTTCAGTAATAAAGAAAAGACGATGGTCATACGTTGGACATGTGATGAGAAGAGATAATAATCGAATAGCAAAGCAAGCCCTCATATGGGAAACAACAGGTAAAAGAAAAAGAGGAAGACCCAGGGAGACACTGAGAAGAACATTGATGAGAGAGGCAAGAGCAGCAGGAATCGGCTCCCTCAATGAGATAGAACTGCTTGCACAGAACAGAGACAGATGGCGAGATTTGATAAAATATCTTTAAAAGAAAACTGCTAGAACAAAAATTCATATAGGAGAAGGTGTATCTTGGTCTACGCCCTATGGGCCGGTTACGGCTCGAAAGGTCAATAGATTCAAGGATAGCAGATTGTGTTCTCTTTCTTTGAAAACTATTAGGGCTCAGTCATCAGCAAAAAGTTGTTCATTTATATCTTCACACAGTGATTTGGCGTCCTTGCATATTTTGTCAATGTGTAAGTGACAAACAAGAGTGGTGACAACACGCAGCCTTGTCTTACTCCAGATGTTACTGCCAATGGTTTTGATGTTCCTTTACTTGCTCTAATCACACTTCTACAGTTTCTATATAAACTCTTGCAACATAAATAAGGTGGTCATATACTTTAATGAGCCAATGTTTACCATCATACATTTCCATCCACCGTATGGAAAGCGCTCCCTTGGTCTACAAAAGCTATGCACAGATTCTTTTTTATATTCTATGTTCTTCTCTTCTGCTTTTGAAGACATACGCCTAAGAAGAAATATCTACAATAGAATTCAAAACTAACATAGAGATAAGAGAAATGGCCATTCAACCAACGATCTTGTCTACAATTAGAGAAGATGGACATAAATTGAGAAGAGAGACAAGAAAATCTCAAAACAAGCTCTTCTGTGGGAAACTTATTGCATCTGTGCAGCTTCTATTTTTTTCTAAACCCATTTGTTCTTTTGCCAACTGAGATTCTATAAAACGTCTTAGTCTTGTTTCTGTAATCTTGGCATACATTTTATCTATGTGGCTCAGCAGTGATATGCCTCGGTATTGTGAGCATTTTTTTTTTGTTTGTTTCATTTTTATTCTTGTGGGGGGTTGTTGGTTGTTATTATAGCTGGTTGCCAGTCTGTAGGTGTTGTTGTACCCATGCTGCATTGACAATTTGAATCGAGTTGTCAGTCAAGCAATAACATTATACTGAATTGATGACGGGTCTGCTACTAGAAATACTCAGCAAGAAGACTAAACTTAGACTATACAATTCAAACTTAACACTTACCTATGCATGTGAAAACTGGAAAACAACACAAGATATCAAGAAAAAACTCAATACTTTTGCAGACACATGCCTAAGGATACTCTGTACAATGGCGTGAATTCAAGACTAATACATAGATAAGAGAAATTGCCATGCAATCAACGATCTCATCTACAATGGAATGAATTCAAGACTAATATATAGATAAGAGAAATGGCCATGCAATCAACGATCTCATCTACAATGGAATGAATTCAAGACTAATATATAGATAAGAGAAATGGCCATGCAATCAATGATCTCATCTACAATGGAATGAATTCAAGACTAATATATAGATAAGAGAAATGGCCATGCAATCAATGATCTCATTTACAATTAGGAAGAGAAGATTGACATATGTCAGACTTGTGTTGAGAAGAGACAATAACAAAATTTCAAAACAGGTTGTTCTAGGGGAAACACCAGGATACAGAGAATGAGGAAGACCTAAAGAGACACTGAAAACAACACTGATAAGATATGCAAAGTAGGCAAGCATAGACTCATTAGATAAGATCAAATATCTTGCTCAGAGAAAATGGACGGCACAAAATGCTGAGTCCAATGCAACATCAAGTTGTGCTGGAAGAATGAAAGTCAAGGATAGGCAACTCAACACAACTTGAAAGCTCCATTTTGTTCAAGTAACTGGAACATTTGTTGGTTGTAATGATCACAGGACACACTTTTAACAAGACCAGCATCATCAAGTATCATGCCTGTTGGCGTAGTTGATCATGTCTCTCCACAACTTTCGATCTTGAAAGTTATCATTTCTGTTGTTGACCTTCTGGCAAGCCATTCTCTTAAGCTGTCTGGTATCTTTTCTCTTTGCTTCCCACTATCTCTTCATCCCTCAATTTTGCTAGTTGTTACAATATATTCCAGCTGTTCTTTTCTGATTACATGGCCAAAAAATGATTGTTTCTTCCTAATATTGGAAAATAGCTCTCTTTTTGCTTTGGCCTCTTTCAGAATGTTTTCATTACTCTTCTTAGCTGTCCATGGTATTCTCAACATTCTTCTGTAAAACCACATTTCTACAGACACCAGTGATTTTTTTGTCTGTTGTCTTATTGTCCATAATTCACATCCAAGACTGGCTTGACATAACATTTAAGAACTCTTTTTCCTTAGCAAGATGCAGATATTTAATCATTTAAAAAAATTATAGAGAACAACTTGAATATAAATGCTAAAGTACACAATTTGTGAACAATTTTTTATTTGTTGATTGCAAGCATTTGAATCATACTATAGTTGACATAAGTGTACAAAAGATGCTGACATACATATATTGTACAAAAGATGCTGACAAACACCTATACATCCAGTGGAACACCAATTCTAGACAAATCTGGATTAATGCTAACAACAAGCGCAGACATAAAAGCCCGTTGGGCGGAACACTTCAAAGAAATTCTTAACCGTCCACTACCTCACAGTTTAATAGATTTTGAAGCTGAAACACCAGCAGCAGAACTAGATGTAAATTTAGATGACTTCACCTTGAGTGAAATAGAAACCACCTTAAAGCTAATGACCAATAACAAGGCTGCTGGAGAGGATAAGTTAACAGCTGAGATCCTCAAGGCAATTGATAGCCATAATTTAATACATCTCCAAAAATGTTCAACATCATTTGGAAAACAGAGAAGACGCCTCATAAATGGAAAAAAAGGAATCATTGTTAAGATCCCAAAAAAGGGCAATCTTAGAGATTGTAACAATTGGAGAGGCGTGACACTTTTGTCAGTTGCCTCAAAATTATTCTGTAAAATCATCCTAAATAGAATAAAGGATTCAATAGATACAGTAATGCGTGAAGAACAGGCTGGGTTTAGAAAAGGGAGAAGCTGTCTTGACCACATTTTCACTCTACGACTTATATTGGAGGAACACATTGAAAAGCAAAAACCTTTTGTACTTAACTTCATCGACTTCAAAAAAGCATTTGATAGTATTCATAGAGATTCTTTGTGGAAAATTCTGAAGCAATATGGCTTACCATCAAAAATCATAAATATTATCAAAGACATGTATGATGGTTACATATGTGCAGTTCGAACAGAGGAAGGACTGAGCGAATGTTTCCCAATAGAAACTGGGGTTAAACAAGGATGTATTTTATCGCCCTTGTTATTTGGAATTGTTATGGACTTCATAATGAAGAAATGCTGCACTGGTAATAAAGGCATCGAATGGATACAAGGAGACCATTTGGAGGACCTCGACTTTGCTGATGACATAGTTCTCATCAGCAGTCAGATAAAACGATGCAGGAAAACACAAATGAATTATCATCAATAGCCAGCAAAATTGGGCTTGAGGTCAATCATGAAAAGACTAAAGTCATGAAAAGTTTAATTCCAACAAGTGACAAAATATACATGGAAAACAAACCAGTAGAAGAGATCGATCACTTTATCTATCTTGGAAGTCACATTGATCGAGAAGGGGATACGAGCAAAGAAATTAGAATCAGACTGGCTAAAGCAGCAATGTCTTTCAGAAGCCTTGAAAAGTTGTGGAAATCAAAACTCTTTAGCACAAACACAAAACTTAGGCTATTCAAATCAAATGTACTATCAACCCTTACGTATGCGTGCGAAAGCTGGAAAACAACAAGAGATATAGAAACAAAGTTGAACGCATTCGAAAATAAATGTCTAAGGAAAATACTTGGTATAGAATGGAACGAATTCAAAACAAACGAGGAAATTAGAGAAATCGCCAATCAACCACTAATATCTTCAGTAATAAAGAAAAGACGATGGTCATACGTTGGACATGTGATGAGAAGAGATAATAATCGAATAGCAAAGCAAGCCCTCATATGGGAAACAACAGGTAAAAGAAAAAGAGGAAGACCCAGGGAGACACTGAGAAGAACATTGATGAGAGAGGCAAGAGCAGCAGGAATCGGCTCCCTCAATGAGATAGAACTGCTTGCACAGAACAGAGACAGATGGCGAGATTTGATAAAATATCTTTAAAAGAAAACTGCTAGAACAAAAATTCATATAGGAGAAGGTGTATCTTGGTCTACGCCCTATGGGCCGGTTACGGCTCGAAAGGTCAATAGATAGATAGATAGATAGATAGTTGACATAAGACAGATTAGACATGGCAAGGACAAAGTAATGATAAAAAAAAACACTGAAAACATTCAAGGACAGAAACCATTGTCTAGAAGGAAATAGAGGGAAAGGTACAGAAATAAGGATGGACCTTATCAGTGGTCTGTACTTCCAAGAATGGCACGGACTCTAATTTGATTAAGAAAATACATCTTTTTTTATTTACTGATGTTTTATTTTCTATTTAGCTACATTCAACAGATAATCTTGTAGATAGTAGCCTCTGTCACTCATAGTTGACTATAGTAGCCTCCGTCGGTCATAGTTGACTATAGTAGCCTCCGTCGGTCATAGTTGACTATAGTAGCCTCCGTTGGTCATAGTTGACTATGGATTTTGTAGTAATAGCCTCCGTCAGTCATAATGACTGGATTTTGTAGTGGTAGCCTCTGTCAGTCATAATGGCTATAGATTTTGTAGTAGTAGCCTCTGTCAGTCATAGTTGACTATAGATGTTGTAGTAGTAGCCTCTGTCAGTCATATTTGACTATAGATTTTGTAGTAGTAGCCTCTGTCAGTCATAGCTGACTATTGACTATTGATTTTGTAGTAGTAGCCTCTGTCAGTCTTAGTTGACTACAGATTTTGTAGTAGTAACCTCCGTCAGTCATAATGACTATGGATTTTGTAGTAGTAGCCTGTCAGTCATAGTTGACTACAGATTTTGTAGTAGTAGCCTCTGTCAGTCATAGTTGACTACAGATTTTGTAGTAGTAGCCTGTCAGTCATAGTTGACTACAGATTTTGTAGTAGTAGCCTGTCAGTCATAGTTGACTACAGATTTTGTAGTAGTAGCCTCTGTCAGTCATAGTTGACTATGGATTTTGTAGTAGTAGCCTCTGTCAGTCATAGCTGACTATTGATTTTGTAGCACCCCAGGAAATGTTCCTCTCCAGGGCGCGAGCTTGAACAGAAGAAAAATAAGAAAGCTGTTGTCCACGCAGCATGTATCTAGGTCAGATCATAGCCTACTTTAGATCTAATGTAGGTCAGACTTTGCTGGAGGGAATTACTTATTTGATGGCATGGCCACATAAAACTAATATAAGCAAGTTTAAAGAGAGCATGTGACACCACAGGATTTTCTGACCTAGATATTAATAACAAAAATATGTACCCTACTCAGCTTTGAGTGGTTCGGAAAGGCTGATTTAGGAGATACATGTACAGTCGAACCTGTCTAAGGCGACCATTCACGGGACTTTCAAAAACTGGTCCCATAGGACAGGTGGTCCTGCCTCACAGGTTTCACATAATAAATAGAGCGATAAAAAAAATTTTATTTTAAGCACTATGAAAACTAACCTGCAAATCAGCGTAATCCATGAGTAGAACATAGTGCACATGTCGGTCTACAATAGCCACTGGTTGGACACTTTTCATAAAACACGATAGTTAAACACACAAAAATATTTTGTCGAATCACTGATATTCGTTCTTCCAGCGTTAATGCTTTTGGTTTTACACTTTTGACACTGGCCATTTCCTATATTGTGTGTAACACTTTTAAAATCCACAAAAATAATTCACTGAGATACTGTACATGTACGTGAATACACTCTAAGCGGGCAATGACTAATTCTTTAGTTAATTCCTGTAATTTATACGGGCCACGCAATGGTCTACTCTGGTCTAGACGGAACCGCGAAGTGATGTCACTTCACGAATCATAGATCTGCGTCTGCCGTGTTTCTCACACCAGTATTGACTGATAAACGTAACACGTCCCACTGTAATCTGGGACTCACTAAATACGGGAAAACTTCGACACCTGTAGACACCTGTGTCAATCGTTTATGGCTCCCAGCGAGACGGAGGAGGACTGGCTGGTCAGTGTATCGTTATCTCGGTCTATTACCCGCGTGTCGTAAACGGGATAAATAACATTGGCGGCGGTTAATTAGCCTGGTCTCTGGTCGCATCATACGGTGAGCGCCGTAATCAGTGTTAGCATATAGTAAAAAACTCGGGGAAATTGTAGACCCGGTCCTATAACCAGGGAAACGCTTTAAACAGGTGGTCCTAAGACCAGGTTCGACTGTATTAGGTTTACCCTTCATGAGTGCCTGATAACGTGACCATAATGAGATTATTTTCTGGAATCCACTTTTGTTATGTCTTATGTATCTTCTCTTTTCAGTGCCTACGACTATGTTGTACCAGCAAGAGGCAAAGAGATTGTGAAAACTGACATCCAGATTGCTCTACCTGATGGGTGTTATGGCCGTGTAGCTCCACGTTCTGGGCTTGCAGCAAAGAACTTCATTGACGTTGGAGCTGGAGTCATTGACCAGGACTATAGAGGAAATGTGGGTGTGGTTCTGTTTAATTTCTCAGACTTGGACTTTGAAGTGAAGAAAGGTGATCGCATTGCTCAGCTCATCTGTGAGCAGATATTCCTGCCGGAGTTGGTGGAGCTACCTTCTCTAGATAATACAGACAGAGGAAGTGGTGGGTTTGGATCCACAGGGAAGAATTGATTGTACGAATGAATGGGTCCACAGGGAAGAACTGATTGTACGAATAAGTGGATCCACAGGGAAGAACTGATTGTACGAATGAATGAATGGATCCACAGGAAAGAACTGATTGTATGAATGAAAGCAGCATCTTGATTGTAAGCATGGGGGTTCTGTGCAGCCAACTATAGAGAGGTGGTCTGAGCACAACTTCACTAGTGTGATGCTTTGTGAGCTGAGGCTGCTGTGGGTAGGATTGATACTCTACAGTTGGTTGTGCTTAAACATCGTTGGTTGGTGTCTGAGATGAGCAGTTATGATTGTGGAAGGAACTGTGTGATTCTAGCAACTATGTTTGTAGCTGCAGATACAAAGTTATAAGTTGTGCTCTGTAGTGTTAGTTTGATCTGAAGAATAGTATAGGCTGTCCTCTTCTGTCAAGTTATTTCTATGAAACTGATCACCACTTTGTGAGATCTTCATTCTGAAGGTTTGGATCTGATTTATGGAATCGTAAAAACATTAGCTGCAGCCATGGGATATAAGAATAGAAACTTATCTTAAGAGGCATATGTTTTCATTACCTATGATACAAACTGATCTTATGTACATTTTTCCGTTGTTGAATTTAACTATTTTTTCATACCAATTAAAAAAAAAATTGTGTGACATTTTTGTTTTTTCATAATTCTAATGCCATATTTATGCAACAGTTTTGAAATGTCAATTCTTCAATTATGGAAATAAACCAAGCAAAAACAAACAAGAATAAAGCAGAATGTTCTTTCTTGAAAGGCATTGGGGTAGATGGTAGATTTGAGTTTCCAAGCTCTCTGTACTTGGTCTATATCCAAATAAATAATTTTATCATTTTTCTAGAATAGTAGTCTCAGGTATCATCCATCTTTGGAATAAGGAACTCAAGGATTATCATGAGAGGTGAAGTAAGAACACAATACACACAAACTTGGTATGTGTTTATTTTTGTTGTCCAGTAGCATAGTCTAATGATATAAACATGATCATTTGGTTGAAATATCTCTCATTTCATGCAGACACAGTTTGTACACAGGGACTGGAAACAGAAAATGCTATACAAAGAGTACATGTACACACAGACATGTGATAAATGCAAGATTCACATCTACACAAGACAGACAAATACATATCTAACAAAACTCAATGATACATTTGAAGTCTTTCTATTAGTTTCCTTTGGCTGGCTCCACTTCTGTGGACACAAATTTTCACTCTACTTTTCCAGAACAATATTGTCTTGTATAAGCTCTGAGGTATACTTGGGTGCTCCTCATGGGGTGAGAGACCTATATTTTAAAGTGTATATTCTGGCTCCAGTCCTAGCAAGGGGTAGGGTTCGATCCCAACCGACGGTTTCCGGGTTCACCCAGCCTTTAATGGGTACCGGATTTTTTCTGGAAAGTGAAGCGGCTTGGGCGTAATAAAGACCACATTACCCCAAAAATCATGCACCGAATGTCTGTAAAATTTATGGTCACTAACACCATATATATACAGTAATGCGTGAAGAACAGGCTGGGTTTAGAAAAGGGAGAAGCTGTCTTGACCACATTTTCACTCTACGACTTATATTGGAGGAACACATTGAAAAGCATAAACCTTTTGTACTTAACTTCATCGACTTCAAAAAAGCATTTGATAGTATTCATAGAGATTCTTTGTGGAAAATTCTGAAGCAATATGGCTTACCATCAAAAATATTATCAAAGACATGTATGATGGTTACACATGTGCAGTTCGAACAGAGGAAGGACTGAGCGAATGTTTCCCAATAGAAACTGGGGTTAAACAAGGATGTATTTTATCGCCCTTGTTATTTGGAATTGTTATGGACTTCATAATGAAGAAATGCTGCACTGGTAATAAAGGCATCGAATGGATACAAGAAGACCATTTGGAGGACCTCGACTTTGCTTATGACATAGTTCTCATCAGCAGTCAGATAAAAACGATGCAGGAAAACACAAATGAACTATCATCAATAGCCAGCAAAATTGGGCTTGAGGTCAATCATGAAAAGACTAAAGTCATGAAAAGTTTAATTCCAACAAGTGACAAAATATACATGGAAAACAAACCAGTAGAAGAGATCGATCACTTTATCTATCTTGGAAGTCACATTGATCGAGAAGGGGATACGAGCAAAGAAATTAGAATCAGACTGGCTAAAGCAGCAATGTCTTTCAGAAGCCTTGAAAAGTTGTGGAAATCAAAACTCATTAGCACAAACACAAAACTTAGGCTATTCAAATCAAATGTACTATCAACCCTTACGTATGCGTGCGAAAGCTGGAAAACAACAAGAGATATAGAAACAAAGTTGAACGCATTCGAAAATAAATGTCTAAGGAAAATACTTGGTATAGAATGGAACGAATTCAAAACAAACGAGGAAATTAGAGAAATCGCCAATCAACCACTAATATCTTCAGTAATAAAGAAAAGACGATGGTCATACGTTGGACATGTGATGAGAAGAGATAATAATCGAATAGCAAAGCAAGCCCTCATATGGGAAACAACAGGTAAAAGAAAAAGAGGAAGACCCAGGGAGACACTGAGAAGAACATTGATGAGAGAGGCAAGAGCAGCAGGAATCGGCTCCCTCAATGAGATAGAACTGCTTGAACAGAGACAGATGGCGAGATTTGATAAAATATCTTTAAAAGAAAACTGCTAGAACAAAAATTCATATAGGAGAAGGTGTATCTTGGTCTACGCCCTATGGGCCGGTTACGGCTCGAAAGGTCAATAGATAGAACACCATATTCCCTATACGCCACTTGGCTTGACGGGGGTACTTTACTTCTCTCCTTACCTTATTTATAAACAAAAAAATTACATTGATAGACATTACCATCATCATTATTGCAAGTGGCATCACTAAATGGATGAAACTCATGGGGAAAAGTGTGTAAAATCAACCATCTATCTGTGATAACAAATGAAAGGAAGTTTGTTTTGTAACATTCTAGATGTTACAATTTTAAATTGATTGAAAGTCAGTAGAATACATTAACACAACAATTATACATGGATCTATCTATCTATCTTTCGTTCGCCTGAAGCATTGTCTATATCTGCAATGTCGTTTCCTGTATAAATGTTACTGTCTTTTGTAATTCTTGCAGTGGCCCATATAGTTTTGTCTGTAGTGTTGTATCTATGGGCCAATGGATTTTCCTCAGTCTACTATATTCAGTGCAGTCTTGAAGTATGTGTTCAGCAGTCTGGGGCGCCTGTCCACATGTACAAGTAGTTGAGGTGCCGATCTTGAATTTTGTATACATGTGACTATGGAGTCGATTGTGTCCTGTTCTGAGACGTATAATGATAACTTGTTCATATCTATTCATATTATAAAAGGCATCCTGATTTGGGGCTTGTGGTCCTCTGATTGATTTGATTATCTGTTTCTTATGATGGTATGTAACAGGTGTATCTAGTTGTGTGCCTGTTGAACCTTCCTTTGCCAACTGATCTGCTTTCTCATTTCCTGGTATTCCACAGTGAGATGGGATCCACTGCAGGGCAACCCTGTGGTGCTTGCAGAGTTCAGTCAATAAGGTCTGCAGATGTGGTAATTTTCTGGATTGTAGTGCCTGGAGTACTGATCTTGCATCTGTCAAAAACACTACAGGCTGCGGGCTAAGATTAATGTTCAGCAGTTTTTCTATTGCTAACTTTATTGCTTGTATTTCTGCATCATAATTGTGACAATATTTCCCTGTTGCTATTTTATTCATATCCCTAGTGTTATTTGGGTATTCTATATATGCACCTGCTCCCCCATTTTTTACTGCATTCTGTGCTGATCCATCTGTATACACACGAATCCATAGGTCTTGTGGGTATTCTTCATCCAGGAAACTGAGAGTTATTGTTTTTCGCTGTAGACTATTCTGTTCCTCTTTATCAACTATTCCTTTCACTTCTGTCCGTATTTGAACTGATAATCCAGATTCCTCTGTCCAGGGAGTCTGTTCTGGTATGGGCAGTAGGGGGTTAACAGCTCTTGGCATGTCTGGTGTTTGTCTACTAATACGCTTGGCTTGGTGGATAAAACTGCTTCTCTTAAGTCGTCCCAATGCAAGATTTTGGAATCGGTCCTTCATTGGATGTCTCGGCATGCAAGCAAATTTTTCTGCCTGTATCAGCACCTTTGTGTCCCTCCGTTCTCTCAGTGCTGGTATCCTCCACAATTTCTCCATCTCTAATATTGGTGTTGATTTCATTGCTCCTGTGATGACCCTAAGTGCCTGGTTTTGTACTTTATCCAGTTCTTGAAGTGTGGTGTTTGATGCTGAACACCATGCAGATGATCCATATTCTAAATGTGGGCGTATACTCTGTTGGTAAACTTTACTGAGTATTTTCCCACTCGCACCCCACGTAGTTCCACACAGCTTTCTTAGAATAGCCAATTTTCTCCTTGCTTTTTGGGTTGCCTTATTTATCTGCTGTTTCCAAGATAGTTTGTTATCAAATGTAACTCCGAGATACGTAGCCTGTATGTCTTCTTTCACAGGCTCATTGTTTATATAGATGGCTCCTGCTTTTTGTTTTGGGGAAAGAGTGAAAAGTGTAGTACTGCATTTGTCTGTATTGATGCTGATACACCATCTATTTGTCCATGAATTCAGTGCATTCATAGCTCTTTGTAACAATTTGGAGGCCACTGTTGCATACTCCTCTGTGCACCACATTACCAAGTCATCTGCATACATTGCCACTTTGATACCATGTGGTAGTTCAGTAACTAGGTCATTGATGTAGATCAGAAAAAGTGTTGGAGATAGTACCCCTCCCTGTGGAACGCCCTGGCGCAGTAAGACCTTCTTACTCTTAAGACCATCCAGTTGCACTCTGGCTCTCCTGTTATGCAGGTATGCTTTGACCCATTTGTACATCCTGCCATTTACTCCATAATTTCTCAGTTTCTTCAAAAGCCCTTCCTTCCATACCTTATCAAATGCTTTCTTTAGGTCTATCCATGCTGCTAGTACCAGTTTCTTTTCTTGAAACGCATCCTCAATTTCCTGGGAAAGATAGGTTGCCTGATCTTCGGTAGAGTAACACTGTCTAAAGCCTGCTTGTTGTGGGACAAGGAGATTTTCACTTTCCAGGTACCACTGCAGTCTGAGATTGATTATACGTTCCATTGTTTTACACAAACAGCTTGTAAGGCTGATTGGTCTATAGCTGGATGTCATTGAACCATCTTTTCCTGGCTTTAGTAATGGTATCATAATTGCTTCTCTCCATGCCTGTGGCACTTTACCTGTGATCCAGCAAATGTTGTAGATCTGCAGTAGTTTTGCTTTAGCTGCAGTTCCCAAGTTCTTAATCATTTCATTAGACACTCCATCACTACCTGGTGACTTTTTCATTTTTAATTTGGATATTGCCAGCTCTAGCTCTCTTTGTGTAATGGGTATTTCCATGACTTCATGTGCAGTCTCTTCTTGTCTTGCATTTTGTTGTTTTAGACGGGTCTCTTGACGTTTCTCTAGGCTAATTTCAATATTGTTGTCATTTGCAAAGGAGTCTGCAAAGTGATTTGCTGCATGTTTACCTGTTAGAATGTTTCCATCCTTCTTCAGTGTAATTTTTGTGTTCCCTTCTGTACCCTCATCATTCAGCTGTTTTACAAGCTTCCACACTTTTCTTGTGTCTCGTTCTAGATTCATGTACTCTGTTTTCTCTTTCCAACTTCTCCGTCTGGCTTGTAGTTTAGCCCATTGAAATTTGGCTTTAGCATGCTGATAGTTATTGTGGTGTTCCTGGCAGGGGTTATTTTCTGCTTGTTTTCGAGATGTTTCCATGTCATTGTGCAGTTGCTCTAGTTCACTATTCCAGTATGGTTTGTAGTGTTTCCGTGCCCCTCTGGGTATTGTTTCACTGGCAGCTTGTATTATTAGTCTACTGAATTCATCAACTATTTTGTTGATGTCTCTGTCTGTATTTAGATCTTTAGTCAGTACACTGGTGTAATGTTGATACATTTTCCAGTCTGCCTTTTTGTAATTCCATCTGGAGAGAGTGCTGCTCTCCCTGACGGCCTCATTTTGCACCACTAAAAAGACAGGTCGGTGGTCGCTGCCTCCAAGTTGTTTCCCAACAATACGTGTGATATTCCAATCCAGGTCTGGTGAATGGAAAGCAAGGTCTGGTGTAGATGTGGTATGCCATGATCTGGAATAGAATGTTGGTGGATCTGTTGCCTGGTTTAATAGTATAAGCCCATTGTCATCCTGCCAATTTTCAAGTTCTTCACCTCTCTTGTCCATATCTTCATAGCCCCAGCTCTGTGAATGGCTGTTAAAGTCTCCACATACAATTATTCTTTCTTTTAATGTAATTGTGTCTAGTGCTAGTGGGCGGTCACTCGGACAGTAGTAGTTTAGTAGATGGAAGTCTGTCAGTGTGTAAAATCAACCATCTATCTGTGATAACAAATGAAAGGAAGTTTGTTTTGTAACATTCTAGATGTTACAATTTTAAATTGATTGAAAGTCAGTAGAATACATTAACACAACAATTATACATGGATGACTTGCTATGTCACAATTGTGGACAAATGAATTTCAACTAACCCACTAAATCATGTTAGAAAAAAGCTCCCTGATTTCTCAACATTACACTATTTTTTTTTTTTTAAGAAGGTCTGTGTGGGGGTAGGGGAAGATAGAAATGTTAGTAAAAATGCAGAGATTCTCTTTTTGAATCTAATTTTGTCATAATACTAATCACAATAAAAAGTCAATAAATGCTTCACATTAGCACAGTGAAAATATGAAATTTGTTTCTCACATTCTTAATGTTAATTATGTGTTCATTTATTTGAAGTTCATGTAAAAGTAATCAACTCCATTGGTAACTAGACAATCATAATAAATCTGTGATGTTTGGTCGCTTCAGGTCATGACCAAAAAAATGTAGATATCTTCAAACGTTGGCTGAAAAGAATTAAAACTTCAAACATTGACTGAAAAGAATTAAAACTTCAAACATTGACTGAAAAGAATTAAAACTTCAAACATTGACTGAAAAGAATTAAAAACTTCTTAAATAAACCTATTAACAGATGAAATAAAATTGTGTGATATCCGCTAATTGTATGGGCAGCTATTAACACAGTTGGCTATGTGCTGAGACAGAAGAAATTGATTGGCGAAAATTAAAGAGAAAACAGATGAAACAAAATCTTTTATCTGCAAAAGATGCATGCATTTGAGCTATACTTCTGCCCTATGTGGCCCAAAAGGATAACTAATCAAACAGTCACTCAACGAATACCAGATTTCAATCATAAAGTGTGCAGAAGGTGTTGACACCAGGAATAAGATAGCACTATCAATATCCACAAGTGAGTTAACCTGGACATAATTCTTAATGTGACTAATGCATACCCAAGTTGGCATATTTGTTGAAATTGAGACTGGGACACAGCATATATTTTGTGTCAATCACTTCAATAACAATAATTTGCATTAATAATTCAAACAAAAAGAAGGAAAGAGGTCAAGATTGTGCCTGTGGAATTATACATTGGGAAAACATCAATAACTGCCAATAAGTCTGGCTAACACTTGCGACTGAGATCTCTGTCTTTCATCTGTACCACAAGCTGCAAAATATGGCTCTAGTAGTCAGCACACCAAGCCTAACTTGCGGCTTTTCATTTATAAACGATTTTGCAATTATTCCCACTAAAACTTTGTTAAATCTTGTAACTGCTTTTCCAACTTTGTGAACAAATTGCCCTAACAAAATACAAAATTTAGATCAATTTTCACTTATTTTCTTGCTGTTATTTCAAACAAATAAATAAAAATGGAGTGGCCACAGCATGTTAAACTCCTTGGTAGCGAATGTGTTAGTAGATCATTGCTATAGACCTGGATTTAATAATTAAAAAAAAAAAAATTGTAATCTGTGGGTTGACTGAGATATCAAGTTAAAATTATAGTGGTTACACACCAGACAATTATATAGCTTATTTCTGTTATGACAAAATGTTGTCTTTAAAATAATGACTGCCTTAATGCAAGTTAAAATAATGATAGCTGATCACATCAGGATCGGTGAACCAGAACTAACCAAATGCAGCTCCACCATACCCCTAGAAAGACTAATGAATTTGCCCTAGAGATCAAGATGGAAAGGCAATTTGATACTCAAAAACATGTCTGAAATGGATGTGCTGGGTCTAAAGGTGCAAATATCATAGCTTGCTGAAATCTTCAAAACATCTATACCCACACAATGTCTTTAAGACAAAGCGAAGCAGTTAGTGCAGGTACACAATTAATGATCAAGGTAAGACTCCAACGATCTTTGTTATCAAGCATCAGACCTTGCATAGGACCTGCATTGTCTAAACCACACCTGTTCTGGTAAGTATATCAGCAAGGGAGCTGATGCAGGCTTTGCCATCTCTGACCCAGAGAAACCAACTTGAACTGAAAATTGTCAGGTGACTCATAGTGATGGACTGTTTACATGAGGATCTACAGTTGACCAAAATCCTATTCTCTTTCTCTCCAATGCAACAAATTAGTCTGGTCAACTGTGTAGGAGGGATAATCGTGACTGTAAAATCAATCATGAAATGTGTTATCTAATCTTTAAAATAATTGGAATGGGTTGGTTCCGTAACATCAATCAAGGAATGTAACCATGGCAGTAAAATCAATCATGAAATGTATTATCAGGGCAGTCAAATTAACCATGGAATGTATTATCAGGTCTGTCAAATAAATCATGGAATATGTCATAATAATAAAATTTAGGTAAAATCTAACAACTTACATCCAATGAACATTTAACATAATGGGTTTGCATTGAAACATTTTCCAATGACCTAAATCCTCCAAATTAACTTTGATCAAAGTTAATACAAACACTGATATCTTACAGTGGCAGTTTCAATCAAACACACTGACTACAGAACTGAAGACAGCAACAATGTTGCTCTATAGTCTCCCTGCCTATACCGAGAATGTTCACATGAGCTAGGATAGGTATATACATAAAAGAATAGTTATTTATTTGAAATATACACTATAAAATGTCAATGATTATAAGAATGGGATGATGGCATCAAATATAACCAGAGTGGGTGGGGGTCAAGATGCTCGTCCAGCAACTGAGTTGAGTGGTCAGTGACCCACAGCTGACAGAATGCACCAGGATCTGTGAACAGAGGTGACCAAGACCCTGGTCCCAGCTGTGCTCCCAGACTTCAGTCTGCCAAGCAAGTAGGGAAGGTGACCTGCTACTCAAAAATGCTGTGCTGAAGTTGGCTGTTGGACCATAGGGTGCAAATAGACCACATCACCAGGAAAAAAAAAGGTATTGTGTGCAAGTATACATCCGCTGACTCTAAACTCAAGCATTATTGAACAGACTTAAATTTTTAAAAAAACATGACATCAGCCCATTGCTAAGGGCTAATTATAAAGACACGTAATGTACAGATATACAGTTCACCCAATTCAGAATTGAACAGACAAATGATGGGATGACATCCATTCTAACACCTGCATAACCAAAAAAAAAAAAAAAGGAAACATTCAACAGTTGCATATTTGTCTACACAATAAAATAACTGTTTTCTGGAGTAAATCATTGCTTATGAGTCAAAATCAATGCACTCTTGGCAGGCCTTATGGTGCCCATTAATTGCCTTCTTTAATGTGCTACCTTCTTGCATAATTCACATATTTAATTTAACTACTCAGAATTGAACAAAATGCATTCAATGAGTGACATTTCAAAAATCAAGTGTTGAAAAATAAACATATTTTTACACAAATAATTGGCAAATGTTCATTTTGCCTGGAGACAGTGTATTCAAGCATCTTTCAAACGTAAAATGTTTTTACTAAAATAAACATACACGCATAGAATATGGCTGACAAGGTTTCTCACAACAAACAGCACCACAGAAAACATTTTTGATTACATTTTGGACATGATCCCAGATAAGCCTGACATATTACAAGGCTTCATCAAAACTTATCCATTTGTCCCTGACATATTACAAGGCTTCATCAAAACTTATCCATTTGTCCCTGACATTATCTTACAAGACTTCATCAAAACTTATTCATTTGTCCCTAACATTATCTTACAAGGCTTCATCAAAACTTATCCAATTGTCCCTGACATTATCTTACAAGGCTTCATCAAAACTTATCCATTTGTCCCTGACATTATCTTACAAGACTTCATCAAAACTTATTCAATTGTCCCTGACATTATCTTACAAGGCTTCATCAAAACTTATCCATTTGTCCCTGACATTATCTTACAAGACTTCATCAAAACTTATTCAATTGTCCCTGACATTATCTTACAAGGCTTCATCAAAACTTATCCATTTGTCCCTGACATTATCTTACAAGACTTCATCAAAACTTATTCAATTGTCCCTAACATTATCTTACAAGGCTTCATCATAACTTATCCATTTGTCCCTGACATTATCTTACAAGGCTTCATCAAAACTTATCCATTTGTCCCTGACATTATCTTACAAGACTTCATCAAAACTTATCCAATTGTCCCTGACATTATCTTACAAGGCTTCATCAAAACTTATCCATTTGTCCCTGACATTATCTTACAAGACTTCATCAAAACTTATTCAATTGTCCCTAACATTATCTTACAAGGCTTCATCATAACTTATCCATTTGTCCCTGACATTATCTTACAAGGCTTCATCAAAACTTATCCATTTGTCCCTGACATTATCTTACAAGACTTCATCAAAACTTATCCAATTGTCCCTGACATTATCTTACAAGGCTTCATCAAAACTTATCCATTTGTCCCTGACATTATCTTACAAGACTTCATCAAAACTTATTCATTTGTCCCTGACATTATCTTACAAGACTTCATCAAAACTTATTCAATTGTCCCTGACATTATCTTACAAGACTTCATCAAAACTTATCCATTTGTCCCTGACATTATCTTACAAGACATCATCAAAACTTATTCAATTGTCCCTAACATTATCTTACAAGGCTTCATCAAAACTTATCCATTTGTCCCTGACATTATCTTACAAGACTTCATCAAAACTTATCCAATTGTCCCTGACATTATCTTACAAGGCTTCATCAAAACTTATCCATTTGACATTGTCTGTCCTTCTTATAGCTCTTTCTCACATGTCTTCATTAAACACCTTTACCCACCTGTCCCTCTTATATACCTTTCTCACATGTCTTCATTAAACACCTTTACCCACCTGTCCCTCTTATATACCTTTCTCACATGTCTTCATTAAACACCTCTACCCACTTGTCCCTCTTATATACCTTTTCACATGTCTTCATTAAACACCTTTACCCACCTGTCCCTCTTATATACCTTTCTCACATGTCTTCATTAAACACCTTTCTCACATGTCTTCATTAACCACCTCTACCCACTTGTCCCTCTTATATACCTTTCTCACATGTCTTCATTAAACACCTTTACCCACTTGTCCCTCTTAAAGCTTTCTCACATGTCTTCATTAAACACCTTTCTCACATGTCTTCATTAACCACCTCTACCCACTTGTCCCTCTTATATACCTTTCTCACATGTCTTCATTAACCACCTCTACCCACTTGTCCCTCTTATATACCTTTCTCACATGTTTTCTTTAAACACCTTTACCCACTTGTCCCTCTTAAAGCTTTCTCACATGTCTTCATTAAACACCTTTACCCACCTGTCCCTCTTATATACCTTTCTCACATGTCTTCATTAAACACCTTTCTCACATGTCTTCATTAACCACCTCTACCCACTTGTCCCTCTTATATACCTTTCTCACATGTCTTCATTAAACACCTTTACCCACTTGTCCCTCTTAAAGCTTTCTCACATGTCTTCATTAACCACCTCTACCCACTTGTCCCTCTTATATACCTTTCTCACATGTCTTCATTAAACACCTTTACCCACCTGTCCCTATCTTTAGCTAATCTTCTTAGCTCATCGCATTATGTCCTCTTCTGTCACCCCTAAATCTGTTTACACATACATTTAGTTTTTGTTTCTATTTTCTGGTACGGTAAAGGATGTGCTGTGATACATTTTAATGCTATAGGAAAATAAATATTAAACTTCATCATACTGGGTCACAGCATTTATTGGCACCACTGGTCTTTCTTGCTGTTAATACTTGCCCCATAACATTGAACCAGGTAAACAAACCCCCCCCCCAGCACCAACTGGGGAGCATCACTATGGACACTCTCTTGTAAAGTTAGGAAACCATCAGGTGCTTCATTTGTAGAAGTTCTTTCTCCCTCCATCATGTTTCATATTTCTGCTTCCCATTTTACAAAAAGCTCTCTGTCTAAAAACTTCTTTCTTAGAAGGGCCCTAATTCTGCCTTCATGTTAATTGCTTGCTTGTAGAACATGCTTCTGTACCATGGCTTTTCATTTGCTTCTAGCTATGCACATTGATAAGAACATCACTCAACACTTGTATCATATTAGTAACCAACACAATAGTTTTGCTTAGACTGCCACTGTGTGGATCAGCCTACATGAAGATATCAACATGCTTAGTGTGAGGGGAAGATAGACAATATGCTAGGTATGTGTGACTCCCAGTACAAGTCTGCTGCATGATTTTATCTGGCTGGAGAAAGGCACTCAAATGTAATAAACAGCCCTTTTAAATGGTGGGCAAAAAGGCACTGTGATGTCATAAAACAGGCTCCTTTATCCTGCAGGAGAAAGACACTAAAATATATCAGAACAGGCCCTTTTATCCTGCAGGAAAAAGGCACTAAAATATAAGAACAGGCCCTTTTATCATCATCCTTTACATGGTGTTTTTATGATGTATTTTTCACAAACATACTGAAGTGATAACAGTGCGCATGGCACACACCTTTTGGCTCTAGAAATTCTTATGGGGACAGAAACAATCACTTCATCAGTTACTAAAATCTATAAAGGTAAAAAATACCAAATTAGCATTAATTTTTAGTGGAAATACTATCTCAGTCAACATAAGTAAAAAGCTAGAGTGGATAAATGTTACATAGATCCTTTCTATCATACAGAAGTGCATCATGGACAATTAATGAACAATCAAGACCAATGGAGGCAAAAGATGTGGCAGTTGTACAGAAGAATGTTGGAAATACCATGGATAGCTCAGTGAAATGATGGCAGTGCCTTGAATGAAGTCAGTACACTAAAAGGGGCGCTTCGGTCATGAAGTATACACATTAACCACCGAGAGTGGGCTGACTGGGCTATCAACATTCGGACAACCGGTGTTCGATTCTTCCTGGAAGCAATGTGAGTTGTACTCATGGTTGGAAAACAAAAACCCCCGTGGTTAACCCAGCAGCTGGCAGAAATGGGTACCAGGATATTACTCTGGGAAGGTGAGGAATGCCGCTTCGCATTGTGAGTTTCGATGCTTGAAGTGACACTATCCATAAGTCTCAGAACATTTCTGGATAAGCGGCTGAGCACATATGGGTGAAAACTTGCGTGCTAAAGCGGCGATTGAAGTCTCGTACTTTACCTTACCTTACACTAAAAGATCATTCAAAGGGCATTAGAAAGAAAGGGGTCTAACTTTTGTTGGCATGAGAAGAGAAAAACTGGGAAATATTGTCACGGGAAAAATAGGAGAGAAGATAAAGGCAGCAACAAAAAGTGCTAGATAACCAAATGGTCTGGTGACATGGACAGCTATCAATGGGAGGACTGGTATGGGACTTCAGAGGAAGCATGATTGCCTGTGGACAAGGCACCTGATAATGAAATGTGGTTGAGTATCATCTTGGAGAAATAATACATGCAGTTAAACTCTGGCACTTAACCTCCATAAATAATGAGAATATAATGTTCACAGTTATTATCTTTTGCTTTCAGTATTACCTGACCCCTGACTTTATAACATTGGAATTTGATCATTGAGCTGATAATTAATTAACATTTTTCTATTGCCTTGCTCAATTATCTAATATGCTGTCTGCTTCGCTGACAGCGGATACTGTACATATAAAACTATCTCAATCCTTGTGATGGAGGCTGTGTCGGTGTGGTCGGAGTCTTTGGGGTAATGGGTAGCCTCCGATGCTTGGGAGGTCCACCAGGAGTTGAACTTAGTCCTTTTGTGGGCGTGGTGCTGCCAGGTCTTTGGGGCGTGTGTGAAGTGAATGTGGGTGTCGTAGGTCGTGACCTGACAGAGGAACCAAATGCAACTGTAGGAGTGGTCGAACGGGATGTGAAGCCAGGTGGTCGTCGACTTGAACTTGATGATGATGATGTGGGAGTTGGTGTCTTGCGGCCTGATAAGTTTGATGATGAGTTGCTGAGACGTCTGGCTCTGTTTAAACTTCCAGTGGAGCCTACAAAATTGGAGAGAGTCAACAAAGTAAGGGTTGACAAACATGTTGATTTCTGTGAAATAAGATGATATTTTTCAAATGAATGAGACCTACACACAAAAAAACATAACTAAACAACTCATTGATATTTTTAGAATATGTCTACTTATTTGAACATAACAAGTCCCTATAGCATTTTTTTTTTTGGGAGGGGGGGGGGGGGCGTTTACTTCTAGGTTGTAAAATAAAATATATAATTCACTTGCCAAAAAAATAAACACTTTATAATATTATATTCTTGCAAAAATGAAATTTAGTGCTAAAAAGAATGATATGGTTGAAAAATGTTTGTAATAAAAGTTAAGTATATATTTTTTTAAAATAAGTTCTGGTTATAAAGGAAAAGGCTCACAAAAGCATATGCTCATATAGAGAGGAGAATACTGTCAACAAACGTGCAGATGGAACAAAGTTGTCAATATAACTACCAGTTTTTATGTTTGAAATTTTCTGAATGTTTTAAAATGGGTATTTAAATTCTTAATTTAGTTTCTGCATCAATGTAAGATGATGTCCAGAAGCACTGCTTGACTACAAATAAAGTAAACGGGAATAAATAAATGTTGCTAGCTTCATTTCATAGATAAACTAGAAAATATTGTCCTGTATGGGAGTAGCACAAAAAAATAACGAGCACAAGAAACTGGTGATACTGATCAATGCACTGTCAGTCTTAACAGCTCTAAAAACCACCAGCAACAGGTAGTTAGATGACCTGAGAACAACCCTAGAGCAACTGTGCAACAACTTCCAGAGAGTGATCATCCATTATCATACCATCACACTGCAATATACAAGGAAACGAATGTGCAGACAAGCTAGCTAAGGAGAGAGGGTGATTACCACAAGAGAACCATTTGATCAGCTTTGATGAAGCCAATTCTATCTTCAAAGAACAATATCATGAAAAATGGAAACAAGAACACTCAAAGTATAACAAGAGGGACGGATACCTTCAACTATCAAGGAGGGATCAAGTGATCATACTTTGCCTACGATCTGGCCACAACAGAATGAGAAACCACCTGTTCACTAAACTCAAAATAGGAACTATCAGCCAATGCCACTGTACCCTGGATAACATGACAACAAAACATGTTCTACAGAATTGGCTCCAGTACACAGACCTGAGGAGGTCAATGTATCCCACACGCACCTCCCAGGAAGAGAAACTCTACGGGGCAACTGTAATAGACAGCAGCCTTCATAGAGTCTGGAATCCTAGCCTGAATGAGCCATGATCACAGAAGCAGAAGAAGGTATGTGGTAAGTAAAGTAAGTGCTGCCTCTATGAATTAGGCGGATGTGTGCGACATATGGTGTAAGTATTGCTCATATTTTGCAACAGCCAACAACACATTTATGGGACATGTGATCAGAATCACACCAGGTCAAAGCCTCTATCTGAAGCTATTTTAATGTCTTGACTCTTACTGGTTGGTTTCTTTTGTATTTTATCTTAAGTCAGTTCTATATGTTGGGCTCATTTTCTCCCTGGCATTCACTTGATGGCTACTAAAAGAACTCTTCGCCATCTGCCCTTAAAGAATGGGAGTTGGTGTAGATGCTTTCTGTAGTTGTTTATATACACCTTTTTTACACCTTATATTATTATACACCTTTCGGCCCAAAACCTCTGACTTCAGGACTGCATTTTTGAGTACCGGGTTGCCTTCCCATTTTGATTCCTACTTGCTCAGCCCGACTGGATAGTCTGTTTCCATGAGCACCACTGAGAGGTGGAGCAGGATCTTGATCAGCTGTGTTATTCACTAATTGAGGCGCACACAGTCAGCTGTGGCTAGCTGACTGTAGTCAGCTCAATTGCTGTCTTGGCCACCAGGCACATTTTGATTGCAAAAATTCCTTTGTATAATAATGCATAACATCATTCTGTTGAGATCAATTAGACAAATATGTTGTTGACAATTCTTAGCTCCCTGCCTGGCAGGTAGGAAGGACAACACCTCTTACCAACACTATGTAACAAATTACATCTTTCTTCCACACAAAACAATGTGTCTCTTAGAAGACCTTTTATTTTCTGAAATGATATATTTTTGCTAAACTGGTCGGCTATTTGTCCAATACAAACAATATATTTCTGGTGACCTTCTCTATGTTCTTGATCCTTCCAGCACTGCTAGACATCATATAGGGCTCATAGTGTTTTTCGCCATCCATCTCTATTCTGGGCAAGATGTTTGATCTTATTCAGATGAGTTTATGCCTGCTATCTTTGCTCCTCTTATTAGTGTTCATTTTAGTGTCTCTCTAGGTCATCCTCTTTTTCTGTATCCTGAATTTTCCTTCATAAGAACCTGTTTTGAGATTCTCTTGCTGTCTCTTCTCAACCCATGTTCAACATAGTTCCCCTAATTGTAGATGAGATTGTTGGCTTCCATGTTGACCAAATCTGAAAGGGTCATCAGATTTTTGTTTGGGATGGAAAGAAGACATTGCTACTATGATACTGACCACATTGCCTACAAATGTCTCAATGATTTAACAAAGAAAATGTGGGCAGTAACATCGTATACCCAAAAAGCCAGTGGGTGCGATAGTGTCCTTTCTCCTTGCAAAAGTTCAAAACATGATAATCTAAGCTATGAGACTAAACATACAGATGACCAGCTTCTTGATACAACAACAAATCGCTTACCTGCAAGGTTTTCTTTACAAACAATTATACGGTTTAGGTTTCTTGATATTATATTTTCTATAATTTTGTTGACTGACTATTTAATTGGTCAGCTTTTAGCTGATTCCTTTCTGGTAACTGTTTCTGTTGTCCACTATCTTATTCATGATTAATTCTATGTTGGTTCTACTGTGTTTTAACAAATGTATCTTGTTCTGATACTGATAAAGTTATTTTTATTTTGTCTGATAAGATCTTATAAAGTCAACTTCTGCTAACATTTGGTTTCTTTTTAGAAAACATGTTTGTGTTGCATTATAATAATTGTTCTGTGATCTTCAAGTTACATCAACAACTGAACAAACAGGAAACATTTTATTGTATGCCAATAATATGTGGTCAATTTTGATAATCGCGAAGTAGAAAGAATGAAGTGGTCTTTATTGAGAAGATCACAGAAACTGATGTCTTTACATATATTGCAAAGCAGTGGCTTAACATATTCTTTTTAAGTTTATGTTTTAGCCTCTTACAAACATTTATAAGAATACTATGGTAAGCTGACCAAATACAGCTCTCATAAAGAAACAAAATGCCTATAGATTTTAAAGTTGATATTTTGCTCTTGGGAATACATAACAGAATTATTTCATGACGAAAGGGACAAAAAACCATATATAAAATGTACATCCAGCTATAAAATCCTGAAATCTGAAGTAGAAAAAGCTATAAAAACAATAAAAAGGGAAAAGCAGCAGGACCTGACAATATACAGATAAAGATGATACAAGCACTAGAAGATTTTGGCATTGAAGTGATCACAGACATATGCAATGACATATACCATACAGGATACATACCAAATGAACTAAAAACACCAACTTTCATTGCATTGTCTAAAAAGAATGGTGCAGTTGAATGCGGTGATTTTAGAACAATAAGCCTAATGAGCCAGGTAACCAAAATTTTACTAAAAGTTATACAAGGAAGAATTCAGAATAAAATTAAAACTGAATTAGACGAGCAGCAATTCGGATTCAGGAAAAACAGTGAGACAAAAGAAGCCAAATTCAGCATGAGGACATTGATTGAAAAGTGCATAGAAGTAAACAAACCAATATATGCCTGCTTCTTATTATACTACACCAAAGCATTTGATAGAATACACCATAATCAACTTATAGACTGCCTAAAGGATATAAATCTGGATGATACAGACATAAGACTGATATGTAATTTGTACTGGGAGCAAACAGCAATAATAAAATATAACAAGGAGAACTCTACATCCATTGATATAAAAAGAGGAGTAAGACAAGGATGCATCCTATCACCAAGCTTGTTCAATTTATACACTGAGCAAATCTTTAAAAACATCACAGAGATGCCAGGCCTAAACATTAATGGGAAGATAATCAATAACCTAAGATATGCTGATGATACTGTTCTACTAGCAGAAAATCCTAAAGATCTACAACAATTACTTAATGTAATAAACATGACAAGCAAAAAATATGGACTAGATATGAATATCAAAAAGACTAAAACTATGATCATAAACAAAGAAAATTCTCAAGACCTACAATTAAATATCAAAGTGGAAGGAATACATCTAGAGACAGTTCAGAACTACAACTACCTGGGACATACTATAACCAGTGATAGAAAATGTACAAATGAAATAAATAAAAGAATAGGTATGGCAAAAAGTAATTTCAATGCCATGAAAAAATATACTAACTTCAAAACAAATAACCCCAGGGCTAAAACTTAGAATAGCAAAATGTTACATCTTCTCAATATTCCTGTATGGTGCAGAAACATGGACATTAGACCAGAAAACTGAAGCCTTTGAAATGTGGATTTATAGAAGAATAGGTAGAATTGGATGGAAAGAAAAGAAAACAAATGAGGAAGTTTTAAAACAACTAAAAATGAAATTTTTGGGTCATGTTAAAAGACACAACAGCCGACTAAAAGTAATATTGGACGGTAAAATACAAGGTAAAAGAGGCAGAGGCAGACCAAGACTAACATGGACGAGTAACATCAAAAGATGTACAAGCCAGCCTATGACAATTTGCACCATCAAAGCAAGAGACAGAGTGGAATGGCGCTCCATGGTAGCCGACCTTCGATGCGGAGACGGCACTCAATGATGATGATGATGATTTTGCTCTTCAGTATAACTGTAGAATACTGTGTTTTTTATTGACTGCAAATAAAAAAGATCATGTTATCTAGCTAGAAAAAAATACTAAAACTTCCACAGAAAACATTTCTTCTACTCATTTTTGATCAAATATTCATATCTTATTATCAACAATTACATCAATAATATTTTTTCTGGGACAAGGAGTGAACTTAATTGTTGAACTCTTTACCAAATATTTTGACCAGTCTAAATGATTGTGCCATCTGGTTTGATGTTAAAATATAACAATTACAAATATAACAAAATAACATATAGTCAAGATTTGAAGAGAGATAATCAAATACTGTATCTTCTAAAGTTCTAGCATATGAACTGTAAATGTACTAAGTTCTAGTGTATGAACTTCAAAATGTGTAGAAATGAAAACAGTATACCATAAATAAAAGTACTTAATTTGCTTTTAACTCATTCACTCCTGGGCATGACTGGCTACATTTAAATCATGAATGAATGTCATTTCAAACTGTTGTAACTCATTCATTCATCATCAAAATGTTAATATTTATTACAAATTAATCAAACAACTTAATTTCTGCATATATTTAAAGAGGCTCAAGTATATTAAAAATGCACTATTTAAGCCAAGTCATCATCCCCAGTTTTGAATAAGTTAAATAAAATAGATACTCCAAACACTAAAAGTGAGCTACAAATAGATACAATGCAATACCCTATTACCAATCATGGTGTAGAAATACAGAGTACAATGAATGCACATACCAAAAGCATCTGAACTACGAGCAAGTGATGAACTCTGGGTACTGTGTGGACCGGCCAGGTTCACCATTGAGGAGGTGATGCTGCGCCGTTTCAGGTTTGAATCATTGCTTCCAGCTTTGGTAGCAACGTTTGTGAAGATTGAAGAAGAAGATTCACAAAATGGAAGATGTCAGTTTTCATATTTTAAAAAATCTGGTTATAAAATATATAGCATAAAATGTCGCTCCAGCTACAAATATATGTACATGCATACATGCCAACTAGCACAGGATTTCTATAATTTGTACAGGATTTTTATAGTATTTCTATAATTTGTACAGGATATTTATAGTATTTCTATAATTTGTACAGGATTTTTATAAGATTTCTGCAAATTTGTACAAGATTTCTGCAATTTATAAAGCTTTTATAGAGCTTTTTTCTCCCATAATCTGATATAAATAACATCTTTGATAACATATCTTTGATATTAAAACATCTTTAGAAAAATCTCATTGGTGTTGTCAAGGTTTGTGCTATGAGTATATTGTGCTTTATGCTGAGACTCCTGTGTGATCAGGATTTGAGACTGGAGTACTAATATAGGCACTGATTATAATGATGCTTATATGTTTAAGTATATCAATATTTGTAATATGTGTATATATTCTCATATACCACATCTTAGATTATGTGCATTGAGATTAAAGGTCACTTGAATAAGTGATATAATTTTTGCAGAAATAACTACATAATGACATGGTACTTTCAGTTTTACTAATGAAATAAATTCAGACTTTTTACAGCTTATAATTTCCTATTACTTTTAGAGATTGGCATGTATGATAATGAGAAGAAAGTAATGAAAGATTACAAGTATATTTAGTTAGTAAAATGAAATAAAAAATTACCAGTCTGTCTTAAATGTACACTGGTATGAAATATCTTTTAAGGCTGAATAAATCAGCCAAAAACAAAAAATATTTTCATGGACAAAATAAATTATCTTTTTCCATTATCAAATAAAGATCTTTTCTGCGGCCCAATAGATCAATTTAAGAAAAAGATCCATTTCTATGGGGAAATAAAAATATAAGAAGTAAGATAATTGAGTGTCGAAGTGGAGTGCCAGTGTCTGTCAGTGATTTTGTTTACAATATGTGTTTCATGGCTTGCAGAAATAACATTGTTGATATAACTAGAGACTGTCAAATATGTCTTCCAGATCTGATATTACGTTTCTCATTCTTGCTATTTAAGAGATAAAACATTTTAAGAGATTTACATGGAGAGGAGGAACATCCTTTGGATGCTCCAAAGGTAAGACATTGAATGCTGGACAGGAAGGTCCTGGATTCGATCTCCACCACAAGTAGTAGGAATTTTTTAAAAATCTAATCCATGGCTTCCTCATAGCTTTACCCTCCCTTGTTCTCTGGGTTTCCTCTGCCAAATAGACTCATCATTTTCATTGTGAAATTTTGATATTTATATTTTGTTTTGTTCTGCCAAATAGACTCATCATTTTCCTTGTGAAATTTTAATATTTGTATTTTGTTTTGTTCTGCCAAGTAGACTCATCATTTTCCTTGTGAAATGTTGATATTTGTATTCTGATATTTGTATTCATTTATTCCCTACTGAAGACATTTGATAGTTTGTTTACTCTTGTCCTATCCAGCAAAGCTGCAGCATCCTATTTTTGTTGTGGGAACAATTCTTAGCAAATCTTGTCAAGTGTTTATGTAGAAGTTTAAGATAAATTATTTGTCTTGAAAATAACATGGGTCAGTTACAAGACAGACAATGATGGTATGAACCCTAGATTACTATGCATATATGTAAACTCTCCCTTACTTGATACTGTAGTCAAATTACTATCACTTAAATGTAACGTTAGGAGCTCTAAAATAGTATTTTCTTTAAACTTTTGACACACAGCTGTGTGTTTACATTACGAGAGACACTGGGACTTAGATTTCCTGGCTCAGGTTGAATTATGGCATGAACTTTGAAAGCATAGACTGGATGAGTTATATTATCTATTCATATGGTTGCCATAAGTCAATCTGCATGTTCAACTACCTCATAGTGTTTTTCACTGTGTTTCTAGAGTTACAAAGGGTTGTTTGATGTCAGCCGATGACTTAGGTAATTTCCCTAGAGACAGCGAGAGAAAAAAAAATAAAATGACCTATTTCTTGAAAATTGATTAATTATTTCCGTATTATACGATCCTATCTCATGCTATAATTAAATTTTAAAAATCCAACATCAAAAGAAACAAATCCAGCATTCAGGGGTCACAGTAAGTAGTCCTTAGGAAGGTATAGGGAGGGGGTGGGTGTGGAATGTCTGACCACAGTAAACTGTCAAATCTTGAAGAATTTGTATTTTGATGTGGTAATGTTTACCTACCATAATCTAGGGTTAAAGTGACTTTCTTATGCACTCTTTTAAAATACATTCAATATTGGCATTATTATCTTTCTGTCTATCAATTTTACCACAATTAGTGTTTATTTCAAATTATTTTATTTGATGGTACTTTAAGAGAACAGACCTTCAAGGAAGACTTCAATTTTCAATTGTGAACTAGACCAGTCAAAGTTGAGGTTATAAATAAACATATTTTCTATTCATAATTTATCATCTGAAATTGAAAATCAAAGATTTTAACTGACAGGCAGCACAAATAATTTAGTAGAGAGTCAACAAGATTGACAGAACAGCTGTAGAGAAAACCAGTTGTGGAAAGACATGTTCACCTACTCCAGCAGGCATGTTAGATAAAATAATGATCAGAAACAACACAATTAAAATGATGGATAAATGCAATGCCTCCAAAATACAAATATTTGAAATCTTCATAATTCTCTTATTGGGGATGAACAGAATAAATAACTGGTATAAATAGAAGATTTGATAAAATATCTTTAAAAGAAAACTGCTAGAACAAAAATTCATATAGGAGAAGGTGTATCTTGGTCTACGCCCTATGGGCCGGTTACGGCTCGAAAGGTCAATAGATAGATAGATAGATAGATAAATAGAAGATGGAGATAAGCAGAAATATCAAACATTAAATAGTATGCTGGGTAGTGAGTATAGCTTCAGAGAACATGTCAAATATTAAATAGTATGCTGGGTAGTGAGTATAGCTTCAGAGAACATGTCAAATAAATATAAAATGCTACGGAGCAGCTAAACTAATAGAAAAACAAGACAAACTACAACATTTCAACAAAAGTTGTGTTTTCTAGCTTGGATTTATGTGTTT
Source organism: Megaustenia siamemsis (assembly GCA_032433765.1). Taxonomy (NCBI): domain Eukaryota; kingdom Metazoa; phylum Mollusca; class Gastropoda; order Stylommatophora; family Ariophantidae; genus Megaustenia; species Megaustenia siamemsis. The sequence continues at coordinate 49,896,625 of JAVIAB010000145.1, forward strand.
GCTTTGTATAGTTTGTTATAACTGATGATGGTTTTTGCTGAAGTGTTGTAGTTTGTCTTGTATTTCTATTGGTTTAGCTGCCCCATACCATTTTATGTTTATTTGATAAATAGATCTATTTTTTTAACATAAAACATATTTTTAATGTCACTTTTAATGGGGCCAAGATCTAGAATTTTAAAATTATGGCTCGTACAACCACATTTTGCAGTTCATTATTTCCCTGAACAAGGCAACCTGGTGTGATAACACCGCACATTTCTCACAGAATGTACTTTTGGTTGTTGATAAAGTATGGGCAATAACACCTATTCCCCATATACTGTAATACGTGGGTTACTGCCACATTGTGTTTCAACTTTTGTATTTTATCGGACTAGACAGACATGTCAAGGAAAGTTTTTAAAAAATAATCAATAAAATATTTGAATGGCATGATCTCATTTCTGTCAAGATTTTATTGACAGGCTCAGAATCAAGACCACCTATCTAGAACAGTCATCGCATCATGAGCAGAGTTGAACTGGAATCTACAGACTGGCAAACTAATGATTTAACTCATGTGACCATTCTCAAAACATTTTAGAAACATATAGCATTAGTATACCTTCTATGTAGTACAGAGTCTCTGTCATTTATGCCATACAGTCACATTTTTATGGGTAATGGACTATTTGTCTGACTTCCCACATTTCTTTCTTCTTAAAATGAATCTACACATGAAATATGAGAATGTAGGCAGACTTGCAACAATGGCTCTGCTTATGCATGAGCTAGCCAATCAAACTGTAGCAACCTATATTTGAAATGCTCTAAATACTGATCTTGTCCACTCATGCTATGATGATCATCATTTTCAGGAGGATGTGAACTTCCGGTCAATATGGTGGATAGGTGGCAGGAACCATTGAAGGCTATGTATGAAAAGTGTTCCTTGTTGCAGTTTCCTCATATTCCAAGTCCAGCTTGTTGCAGGAGCTACTGAGTTGAGTGCTCTGTGCACACCGCGAGCTGTGTGTTTCATCCATTTTGATCGTGTTTCGATATTCCAATTGTTTACAATGAATGATGATATCACATGACAAGGAACAGTTGGCTGTGTTCACTTTCTGTGCGGTTTCGCCTTATGTTTTTTGGCATGTGCTGAGACTGTTATAATGGGGGCTACAGCTACCTTTCTTTGTTTGGGAGATGAGTTAGTAATTCGGATGATTCCACTGGCACAGGCAGTTGAGCAATTACGGATTTTAATTTGTTTGCAGTGATACCGGGACCTTCCATAACCATAACCACTCATGCTGGCCATTGGGGTCCCCATTTATTGTGCATTTCTACCAATAAAAAGATGGTTACCATGTTGCATTTCATTGTTCAATTGTAGTGAGAGATCTTAATTTACAATAAAATTATTGCTTGTGCATAAATATTTCTAATCACTCTTTATTTGTAATGTTTTTTTGTATCTAGAAAAAAAATGATAAAATAATTTAGCATTCTAGTACGTATTCAATTAGAGACCGGAGACAAATAAATATTATTATAGAGGGAAACTTCCGAGGCGATAATTCAGCGAATTATAGTAGGAAGAGGTATGTTTTATAGCACTCAGAAAAAATGACAAATAAACTATAGAAAAAAACAAACAAAGAACAATATATGGTCTGAAGCAGGATTGAACCCGTTAATTGAGTTATTGAGTTTATTGCGGGTCATCATCATTGCACTCCAAACTTGTCCATAGAACCCATACTCCTTGGCACTGCACCTTGCTACAAGAAGCCAAATGCTAGGGACAAACGCTGTCACTCAATTAACTAAAGAATTAGCTATCGTAGATGATGTCTTTCATGCAGGTGTTCTCATGACTATAGCATGGGGTTTACGATCACAGCTCGGGAATAAATTGTATTTCTGTAATATCCTATTAAGACAAGTATCTCCCAGTAGGGCTGAATACTTGTGTTGTAGACAAACATTTATAGGATGAAAATGCACGAAGAGTAGTTTCCAGTGGTTTATACTGGAGACAAATAATAATAAATGAATATTATTATAGAGGGAAACTTCCAAGGAAATAAATCAGCAAATCATAGGAGGAAGAAGTATGTTTTACAGCACTCAGAAAAAAATGACAAATAAACAACAACAGAAAAAAACAAAGAACAATACATGGTCCAAAGCAGGATGGAACTCATACTCCTAGGCACTGCGCCTTCATGAGAACACCTGCACGAAAGACACAATTGCTAATTTTGTAGTTAGCTGAGTGGCAGTATTTCCTAGCGTTCGGATTCTTGTGGCAAGGTGCAGTGCCAAGGAGTACGGGTTCGATCCTGCTTCGAACCATATATTGTTCTTTGTTTTTTTTTCTGTTGTTTATTTGTCATTTTTTTCTGAGTGCTGTAAAACATACCTCTTACTCCTATGATTCGTTATGTATTAAATTAAACTGTTATCTATTAACAATTATCACAACGCACACTTCCAGGATGTGAGAATTCAATGAATTGTACAGACAATATACAACATCTTGTTACATTTATGAATAAAATTTGATAATGAATATGTGAACTATTGAGTTGTTGCTTATTGGTTTGTAATTTGGCACATTTATCTTTGAAATGAAAATAATTCTAATATATACTTTAACTTTACAAAAATAGCTAGCTCTGTTCATTATTAATTCAGAACTTGCCCAACTGAAGCCACTTTTATTACAGGCTTTTCCCTTCAAGATAGTACATGATTATTTACTATTTATACATCGAATAAACCAATCTTTGCAATACATTGAATTTTAAAAATTACATTAAATTGCAGTAGCAGTGTTTGTTTTCTTCTATATTTTAATAATTAATTCAATGAATGTTTTTTTTTAAAAGGAGTTTTTAATTTAGTATTCATTTAAACATAAATTGTGAACAATTTAAAAACAAACTGACGATCATGTCATGTCAAAATGAACAGTCTAACCCTTGATTACGATACCGTAGTAAAATTTACTGCATCAAGACACAATTTCTTCCAAATTTGATAGTTTGCGGTGTTCAAACATTCCCCCCACCCCTCCTTTTCCCCCCTGTATCTTCTTAATTACTACTTCCAGTGACCCCTAAATGTTGGGTTCATTTCTACTGAAGTAGGATTTTTTTTTCCATTTCATTAGGTATGATCCTATAATACAAAAAAAAATGTGCCAAATTCCAACAAACTGGTTGCTTTTCATTGTTATATTGTTGCTGTGATGAGGGAAGTTTCCTCAGTCCTTGTCTGACATCAAACAACCCTTTGTGACTTGGTAAACACAGCGAAGAACACTTTGGTAGCTGAACATACTGACAAATTTATGGCGACTGCCTGAATAGACAAAGTAGCACTTCCGATCCAAGCAGTAAATTTCAGGTCACAAATTAACCTGAGCCAGGAAATCTGAGTTCCTTGTGTGTCTTCCTTGGTAAACATACAGTTGTAGGTCAAAAGTTCAAAGAAGACACTATTTTTAGTGTTCCTAAGTTACAATAGTAAAGAATAGTAACTCTGTGACCTTCCAGGCATGCCATAAAAAGCGACTAAGGAGGTTGGTTTATGGCTTGACAAGCTGTCATTGTAAAAAAGTATTGTTATGGAAACAGAGCCATAGATTTTAGAAGCAGTGATCTCTGCAATATGTGCCATTTTGGCACGCAAGGTTTCTGTTTTTGAGATTGTGGTTCTGCCCTATGTACCATCTTCAGCTCGAGAGGACAATAGATAGATAGAAAGTTACAATTACGTTGTGGTAATTGGTACTATAAAATGTAATGATGTGTGTCACAGGTAGGTACTGTAATCTAGGGTTAAGTGGCTATATCTGCTTATGAAAGCATGGAGTGCGCATATTTGATAGTCAAATCACTCACTTCTGTAAATAGCTCTGCATTTTTGAATAATTAATAATTAACTAACCGTATAATATACAAAAAATGGGTGCCAAAAGACACCACAAGTCCTATGTGATGTCTAACAGTGCAGGAAGGATCAAGAATAATGTACAAAAAGGAGTTGTGAATTTAGCATTCATTTAAAAATAATATAATTATGAAATTGTACAGATATCAGATTATGCCCAATTAGTACCTCCCAGAAATTATTATAATGCTACAACTTTTTTTTATGTCTTTTATTTCCACTGTATGTCTTTTTTGGGTTTTGTGTAGAGGTTTGCCTGTAAAGAAATATGGAAGGTGGGATGGAATTACCACCCCATTCCCATTTACTGTCTCAACACTATGATCAGGGAGAGAAGACTATTATTTGATGAGACCAGCAAGCCCTGGGTGTATTTACCAATCTGCTATTTTTTCATTACTTGATCTTACTTGTCAGACTTTAGCATAAAGGTCTCTGATGACTGCACTAGGTCATGACTAGCATGCTCAGCAAGGAGCAATATGTGGGACTCTGTTCATTTTAAATCAAACATTTTGTGCATGCTTGAGCCTCTAAATCTGGAGGGCCAAAGTTCCCATTTTGTCTGATTCCCACTCTCACAACCAGCTTAGCTGAACTTGCCAAGTGTACACCTCTCATTGACACAGTTAAGGGGGCTAAAGCAATGTACTGTAGTTCAGACATTTCATACGTTTGCAACATATATCATATGACTACATTTCCCATAGCTAACAATTCTGTATTTATAATAATTACGTAATGTAATCTGAATAAATATCAGGTAAAAAGTGGAGAAATCAGAAATGAGCGCCACATGAGGATGCACAGAAGAATAGCAAATCAACTTAGAATTGGAGTCGTCAGTCTCCACACACTGAGGGACATACTGGGGAGGAGATCTAAGCACTTATGGACATGTGCAATGATTTGTCAACTAAACCCAAATTATATGTAACATATATATGCTTCCCCCAGCAACAAAAAATAAGTTTATGTATAAATATCTTCCATTTAGTTTTAGTACAAAGCTATAACAAAAATAAATATATAAACAGGCTTGGCAAACAAGTCTATACAAGCTTTTGTATGTATGATACTAAAGTGTGGCTGCATATTATTGTTATATTTTATATGCAATAAATATAGTAGCAGTAGGTGTAAATCCCCAGTCTTGGCTTAAGCTGAATTCTCACTCCAGGCATCACAACTTTAATCACATTTATTGATAAACTAATCAGCACTGACCTGGTACTAGTTTAGCTAAACTATAACATCATTCACTTTGGCTATCTTGTCTTTTTTTTACCTTTTTTTATGTAAAACTGATGAATGCTGTAGTTTAATCACTTTATTTACATTATTATTTATCTATTATAAATTTATCTACTAGCAATTTTGACTTTAATTTGTAAAATATAAATTTAACTTTACATGAATGTCTATATGGCTAAAATAATTGAATACATTATGCATATAGGTGAGATTTAGGTTAAAACAAAAATAGAAATGGGGGTTGAAGTTCTTTAGTCAGCATCAAAGGCAGTTATTGTTCTGATATCGGTGGGTTGGAGGAAAAAAAGAAAGATGCAGAAAGAAAGGGAAGGAAAGACAAACACACACAAAAATGTGGTAACAAAAATGTCACTGGCATTATTTAGAAGCTTGTCGTGTGAGGAATTCTAACCAGAATAATCACAACAAGAAAACTGTACAGATAGAAAAAAATGCACAATTTAACTGGTTCACATTTTTTAACAAAAATCTATCTTTAAAGCACTGTTCCCATTTCTGGAATCTATTGGGATATAGAATAAAGGCAGCATGCCCAGTGCATTTGCCATGTAGTGTATAGGTCAAGGATCTTCACTGAACTATCCAACAGATAAAAAAATGTTGATTACAAAGAATCAAAACTGCAGCCACCATATTGGAGATTGGTATATTTGTAGCCATGACTCGCAGATGGCAAGATCGTTGTTAGAAAGGGGGACTAGAGGTAAGATGTTGGTCTCTGATTGGGAAGATTTCAGGTTTGAATTCAGCCACAGGTGCTAGGAATTTTTCACTTCAAATCTGTGGTTTCCTCGTGACATAACCATCCTTTATTAGTGAGTTTGTATTTCTAGCCCACTTGAAAAAGAGCAAAACAAAAAAAGGAAGTACCATTTGCACTTGTGCATGTTTAAAAAAAACCCTGGCAGTTACAAGCTTAAAATAGTAAGTCAAACATGGCTTCTACTCAGGCAAAATTTGTTCACCAAATCTACCCATGCTGAAGATGGTTGTGTCAGGCTCAAATATCGTGACTTTGCCGTAAACTAGCGGCACAACGCATCCATACCCACTTAACGGGTGAACATTAAGAATAAAAAATCTGTTAGGAAAATCACAAAACTGCTGTCATAACAAGCACAAGAATACTATGAAAAAACAATTACAAGACGATAAAGAGTATTACAAGATTCTATAAAGAGGACTACAAGATTTTATAAAGAAGGCTGCACGATTCTACAAAAAGGGCTACAAGATTCTATAAAGAGGGCTACAAGATTCTAGAAGGAGGGCTGCAAGATTCTATAAAGAGGGCTACAGGATTCTAGAAGGAGGGCTGCAAGATTCTATAAAGAGGGCTGCAAGATTCTATAAAGAGGGCTACAGGATTCTATAAATAGGGCTACAAGATTCTGGTCAATCACTCACATAGATTGAGATAAGCACAAATATCAAATATATAAAACATGGAAATACTATGTATATATCAAATAAATATAAAATGCTATGAAGCAGCTAAACTAATAGAAAGACAAGACAAACTATATGTTTCAAGGCAAGAGCCTTCATCAAGTATAACAAACAAAGTAAACAAATGAAAGAATTAAGCCAAGCCAGAAATCAGACTCACAAGATTGTTTTCAGGACAGAAAAACACAAGACTATTGTGAGAGAAATCACCAGATTATGATGAATGAAGTTTAATAATTAAGCTGGAAGTAGGTCAGTACAGATTACGTAATATCAGTCATCTCAGGTTATAGTTTTGTTATCTTCTTGAAACACTCTCATCTGTACTATAATTAGATTATTTAGATAGTTCTGCTTGGTTTGTATCCTACATTTTTTATTATATTTCAACAATATTCTTCATATTTCATCTAAAATATAATATGCTTTAATTAAAAATTAAACATTGAGAGAAATTTGAACTTGACAGTAAATTATTATTATTTTAAAAGATAATAATAAAATAAGAGCTTGTTAAAATTTGCAAAGTTAAATGCAGACTGGGGATTTTCCAGCAGTTAGGAGCCATGGTTATAATCGCACCTTTCAACTTCCATAGCCACTATAAATACCTTCATTTTGAATATCACTGACGGACACATCACCCTGGAAACTATACCGATGAGAGGCTGAACGTTTACTGGACTGGGGTGTTGTAGCTGCAGTTGGGGACAACAACGATGGCTGCGAAATTGGGGGAGGTGACACCATTGGTGAAGTTGACATGGGCGATGATTTATTTAGTCTGTCCTCATTGCTTTGTGCAGTACCTGATGAGTTGGATGAAGCATAACCCGTGTCATTCTGCCGTCTCCGGGCACCTGTTGGGAATGGAGATGTCCTCCCACCAGCACTGCCTCTTCGAATGGTATAGGCCGCACTTGGTGCTGAAATGCCTTCTGGGAGAACTAAGGTTTCACGGAGCTCAATGTTTGTTCGTCCTTTAGCTGTTAATGAAAGTAAAAGAAGGAGTGAACATAAAGATTATCATGTTTTTGTGTGAACAAGAAACAATCCTATAGTTTTTTGTTTTTTATGATAGGGAATGGTAAGACGAAATAGACAAAGAGAGAGAGAGAGAAACGGGAAAAACAATATTGATGTTAGTAGCAATAAAATACAAACATATACCTCAGGAAAATGCTTTGTGTGCTATGGAATGAATTTAAGACCAGTGCAGAAATAAGAGAAATGACAAGGCATCTAAAAATATCATCTATAATCAAGAGAAGAAGGTGGACATATGTTGGCCATGTGATGAGAAGAGACAACAAGAGAAGAAGGTGGACATATGTTGGCCATGTGATGAGAAGAGACAACAAGAGAAGAAGGTGGACATATGTTGGCCATGTGATGAGAAGAGACAACAAGAGAAGAAGGTGGACATATGTTGGCCATGTGATGAGAAGAGACAACAAGAGAAGAAGGTGGACATATGTTGGCCATGTGATGAGAAGAGACAACAAGAGAAGAAGGTGGACATATGTTGGCCATGTGATGAGAAGAGACAACAAGAGAAGAAGGTGGACATATGTTGGCCATGTGATGAGAAGAGACAACAAGAGAAGAAGGTGGACATATGTTGGCCATGTGATGAGAAGAGACAACAAGAGAAGAAGGTGGACATATGTTGGCCATGTGATGAGAAGAGACAACAAGAGAAGAAGGTGGACATATGTTGGCCATGTGATGAGAAGAGACAACAAGAGAAGAAGGTGGACATATGTTGGCCATGTGATGAGAAGAGACAACAAGAGAAGTAGGTGGTCATATGTTGGCCATGTGATGAGAAGAGACAACAAGAGAAGAAGGTGGACATATGTTGGCCATGTGATGAGAAGAGACAACAAGAGAAGAAGGTGGACATATGTTGGCCATGTGATGAGAAGAGACAACAAGAGAAGAAGGTGGACATATGTTGGCCATGTGATGAGAAGAGACAACAAGAGAAGAAGGAGGTCATATGTTGGCCATGTGATGAGAAGAGACAACAAGAGAAGAAGGTGGACATATGTTGGCCATGTGATGAGAAGAGACAACAAGAGAAGAAGGAGGTCATATGTTGGCCATGTGATGAGAAGAGACAACAAGAGAAGAAGGTGGACATATGTTGGCCATGTGATGAGAAGAGACAACAAGAGAAGAAGGTGGACATATGTTGGCCATGTGATGAGAAGAGACAACAAGAGAAGAAGGTGGACATATGTTGGCCATGTGATGAGAAGAGACAACAAGAGAAGAAGGTGGACATATGTTGGCCATGTGATGAGAAGAGACAACAAGAGAAGAAGGTGGACATATGTTGGCCATGTGATGAGAAGAGACAACAAGAGAAGAAGGTGGACATATGTTGGCCATGTGATGAGAAGAGACAACAAGAGAATCTCAAAGTAAGTCCTCAAATGGGAACCTGAAGGTAAAAGAAAGAGGCTGACCTACATAAACACTAAAATGAGAACACTGAGGAGAGAGACAACAACAGCAGACATCAGCTCCCTTGCTGAGATTGAGAGGCTTGAATAGAAAAGGGACGTCTGGTGAGATACTGTGTGGGGTCCTGTGTAAGGTCTGACACTTGATAACAAAGACAGAGAGTCTAGAATTTCTGCTCTATGTGGGACTTCAGCTTGAAAGGACAACAGAGAGACAGAGGGAATGGACAAAGAATGAGAATAATAGGAAAATCAATAAGGATGTTAGTAACAATAATACAAATATAGAAACAGTAATATATATATATATATATATATATATATATATATATATATATATTTGACAATAGAAACAAGAAAAAGAGTTCTTAAATGTTAGGTAGAGCCAGTCTTAACATATGGATGTGAATCAAGGACAATAGGACAACATACAAGAAAATCACTGGAGTCTGTAGAAATGTGGTTTTACAGAAGAATGTTGAGAATACCATGGACAGCAAAGAAGAGTAATGAAAACATTCTGAAAGAGGTCAAAGCAAAAAGAGAGCTAATTTCCAAAATTAGGAAGAAACAATCATCATTTTTTAGCCATGTAATGAGAAGAGAACTGGAATATATTGTAACAACTGGAAAAATTGAGGGACGAAGAGATAGAGGAAAGCAAAGAGAAAAAATACCAGACAGCTTAAGAGAATGGCTTGGCAGGTCAACAACAGAAATGATAAATAACTGTCAAGATCAAAAGTTGTGGAGAGACATGATCACCTACGCCAGCAGGCCCGGTAATTGATGATGATGATGATGATATATATATATGTATTGATGGTAGCAATAGGTTTTTATGGATAGCAAAGAACAGTGACACTGTGACCTTCCAGGCATGTCGTAAGAGGCGACTAAGGAGGTTGATCGATGGCTTGACAATCTGTCATTGTAAAAAGTATTGTTATGGAAACAGCGCCATATATTTTAGAGCAGTGATCTCTGCATTATTTGCCACTTTGTCATGCAAGGTTACTGTTTTTGAGATTGTGGTTCTGCCCTATGTGCCATCTCCGACTTTTTACCGGCAACAGTTGCAACAAATGGTGACTTATTAAAAACTTTTTTCTCAACCTTAATGAACATATGTTAGCGGAGAAGCTTCACAGAACGAAGAACGGTATATTCAATTATTATTATTACAAAGTTTTTATTTTTCTTATAAAAGTAAAACATGCAATAGTAACAAGGAATTTTGATGTAGTTTTTTTAATGACATTTTGGGGGACGCCCCCCCCCCCCCCCAAAATCACTTCATCATTGAGTGAGTGCCGTCTCCGCATCAAAGGTTGGCTACCATGGAGCATCATTCAACTCTGTCTCTTGCTTTGATGGTGCAGATTGTCATAGGCTGACTTGTCCATCTTTTGATGTTACTTGTCAATGTTAGTCTTGGTCTGCCTCTTTTACCTTGTATTTTCCGTTCCAATATTACTTTTATTAGGCTGCTGTGTCTTTTAACATGCCCCAAAAATTTCATTTAACTTGTTCTAATTGTGTTTAGTAGTTCTCTTTTCATTTTTAGTTGTTTTAAAACTTTCATCATTTGTTTTCTTTCTTTCCACCCAATTCTACCTATTCTTCTATAAATCCACATTTCAAATGCTTCAATTTTCTGTTCTGTTTTCTTGTGTAATGTCAATGTTTCTGCATCATACAGGAATATTGAGAAGATGTAACATTTTGCTATTCTTAGTTTTAGCCCTGGTGTTATTTGCCCCCATCACTAAGCATGGCGTAATAATATGCGTCACAAAGTTCTATCAGTTATCCTCGAAAGCAGAACTAAAGTAGTCATTGTTATATAGAAAACAAGGCGCTGTGAGTTACATAAAAGTATGGCCAACAATATAGATCTGTATGGATAACTGTAACATGTAATAACAACATTTTGATATGTATAATGATAAGATAATTCTATCAACAACAGTAACATAACTATGCAGATAAAACTGATACTTTCATAATAGAGAACAATTTTTATTTGATAATAGCGATCCATGAGCTGGCAATGATACATAGGTTCTGTATTCTAGTTGAACAAATAAAAAAAACCTTTGCCATGGAAACATACAAAATTAAAGGCTATATGCTGCTACCCAGAGAAATTTCAAAAAAAGAACAAAAAAACTTTTTTCGTCATTGAAATGATATTAACCAACTTCAACTACCTTTAGGGACCCTCGTTGTTGCTATGGAGTTTATGTGCTGTGTCAAAGAACTCAGTGAGGGATGAGATTGAAATATAAATGAACACTGACTGAGTACAATGATGATGGTTCTAATGCAAGAACTAATGAACCATAACATAAACAAAACTACCCAAAATATATACATTATTACATTAATTATGAGTGTAGGGACATCTTTTTTTTTGTTGCCTTGTAAAATAAAAATTATTAACCCTTAATTACAATACCTATCTGTGACTAACGATTTTACAATACCATAGTAAAAATTAAGCCGCGATAGCTCAGTGGTTAGTGAACTGGACTACAAAGAACAAGAGGTAGGGTTCGATCCCAACCAACGGCTTCCGGGTTCACCCAACATTAAATGGGTACCGGATTTTTTCTGGGAAAGTAAAGCGGCACAGGTGTAATACCAACCACATTACCCCATAAATCATGTGCTGAAGGTCTGTAAAATTTATGGTCACTAACACCATATTCCCTATACGCCACTTGGCGTGACGGGGGTACTTAACTTACTTAACTTTATAGTAAAAGTTACTACCACTTAAATGTAATTGGTGCTCTAAATATAGTGTTTTTTGTGAACTTTTGTCATACTAGCTGAGACACGGGGACTCAGATTTCCTAGCTCAGATTGATTTAAGACCTGAGTTTGATCTCATAGACTGGAGGTGTTACAATGTCTATCGGTATGGTAAGTTTGTCAGTATGTTTGGCTACCTCATATCTTATTTAAAGGTGTTTTCTGCATTACAAAGTGTTGTTTTAATGTCAGTGATGATCGAGGACATTTCCCTGGTCACAGAAAAAAAAAAACCGACCAATTTCTTGAAAATTTAATTCTTTTTTTCACATTATAAAAGATTGTATCTCACGACATTGGAAAAAAAAAAAGAAAAATCCTACATGGATAGAAACAAATTCAACACTCAGGGGTCACTGGAAGTAGAAATTAGGAAGGTACACAGGTGGTGGGAGGGCGATGTTTGACCATGGCAAATGTCAGATGTTGAAGAATTTGAGCTTTGATGCTGTAATTTTTATGAGGGTATTGTAATCTAGGGTTAAATAAAATAAAAGGAATTGTTTTATCAACCCCAAAAAAATAAGTAATTGCTACATAAAATAAAGGGATATTTTACAAAAGAAAAAAAAGTAAACATGAAACAAAAGGGAATTATTTCAAATAAAACAAAAATAGATAAATGTTTTTTTTTAAATGGCACATAATGAGTGTCTACATAATTTATAATTGCGGTCACTTATTATTTTATATTAGTAATTTCTGAGGTACACACAATCCAAAGAAATTAAAACTGTAATATGTTAATTATCTACAAAGTAAATACAATCAAAAGCAAATAAATTTTAGCAGTTAATGATAAATAATCATTCTTTTCAACAAGCGAGAAATCAAATTATAAATATTGTGCTGCTTTCTTCTACTTGTCCTTTGTTACACAATAAGCTGCAGTAACTCCACAGAAAACTATAATCAGATCAGTTTATGTGTGTCTTTCACAGAGTACCTCACATCTGGTTCACACTGCACATATCTATCATGTTGACATTGATCTGTTCCACCTCTCCCTTCTGGACCCACTGAATGGCAGCAGCCCTACGATAATATCAGGATCTCTATTAATATATTCCGTACCATGAACCACAAAACACTGCTCTAGTTACCGACATGAGAAATCCTGGAGCCAGTTTTTGTAGCTATGAATTAATTACAGAAACGTCAATTAATTCACCATTTCATAAAAATTTCACAATAAAATAGTGAATTAATTGAATTAATTGACGTTTCTGTAATTAATTTCACAAAAACTGATAACCCTTTTATTTAACCTCTTTTCTAACAACCTGTACCAATTGTCAGAACAAACCATGTCTTTTAGATCAATGGTTATTTATTTTCTTGCTGTTATTTCACATTTTTTTTAAAAAACTGCAAACAATGGCCATGATGCAGTGTGTTCGCCCAGTCAATTATATATTTACTAAGGACCGTGGGCTGAACGGGATCACCTAAAGCTTGTGACATTTTCAGCATTGCAAGCAGGGATGGCTGTGGATAAAAAGACTTCAGCCGTCTATAGTTCACATAGCTGAAGACATCAGCCATCTATAGCTCACCTAGCTGAAGGCATCAGTCATTTATAGCTCACCTAGCTGAAGACATCAGCCATCTATAGCTCACCTAGCTGAAGGCATCAGCCATTTATAGCTCACATAGCTGAAGACATCAGCCATCTATAGCTCACATAGCTGAAGACATCAGCCATCTATAGCTCACCTAGCTGAAGACATCAGCCATCTATAGCTCACATAGCTGAAGACATCAGCCATTTATAGCTCACCTAGCTGAAGACATCAAGCATCTATAGCTCACATAGCTGAAGACATCAGCCCTTTATAGCTCACATAGCTGAAGACATCAGCCATTTATAGCTCACCCAGCTGAAGACATCAGCCATCTACAGCTCACCTAGCTGAAGACATCAGCCATCTACAGCTCACCTAGCTGAAGATGTTAGCCATCTATAGCACACATAGCTGAAGATGTCACAAGTTTTGGGTGATTTCTAGGAAAACCCTCTCAGCCCACAGGTCTTAGTAAAACTATAGTTGGCTGTGGTAAAGCCATTGGTAAGGAATGTGTTAAACAGTAGTCTATCCATCACCAGCTTTACCCTCTTCATCTGCAGCATTCTGTTTCTATTGTCAGCAGATACCAAAATAAATGAGAGATCTTTTACATCCAAATCCTGGTTGTGCAAATTTCTCTGAGGTTCCATCATTTCCAGATTATGGTGACTCCCCAATAACTTCTACAGCTACCAGCTAGAACTGTGTGCATGAATCCCAGTTCTGTGAGAGCACTCATTTATTTGAGGTACTAGCTGATGGTGGAGGTGACTCTCAGATGGTAGAGATGACTCTCAGATTGGTGGAGGTGACCCCGAAGTGGCCAGATTTTGATTTGTTAAAGTCCCTACAACTGATGCACAGTCCAGCATTGCCTGTAATCACCGTGTGTGTATTTGCTTTTTGCTGCATCAACTGAGTAGCTCTTGGTTGTTTATTGTTGTTTGGCTGACAAGTGAATTGATGACAGTGTCAATGTGCCCTTTTCCTATAGTTTCCCATCATTGAGATCAATACAAAAGTACACAGCTTTCATACAGCCTTAGTTTGGTCGTTGAGAACAGCTCCAAGTGCCACTCTGCGTGACAGAACCAATTCTGGCTTTATCAATCTTTCTTTAGAGTTAAAGTACCCCTCTGCTGCTTTTATTCATTTATTTGCAAATATCAATTTCAGAAATATCAAAGAGAATTAAACTATAAGCACTACATGAACTCTAGTAATGTCACACACACAAATTACTATTCAATCTAAATAATTAAAAAAATCATAATGCCAGCTTTTAATTTGTAATAAAGTTAAACTTACAAGCTGGATCTGTATAACCTGAAGATTAGAATTAACCGTCTATGTTTACCTACAACAGAAATTGTGTACTGTTTTACTGATCAACCATTTATGTAAAACATCTTTTCTTCATAGAGTTTTTTTTGCAGTTTCAAAGTGTTTTTAGCTTATCAAGGTTCAACTCTACAACCCATCAACAATAACTTCCATTTGAAAGTCTGCCTATTGTGGCTGTGTCTCAAGACTTGTGCAAGTCATCTCTAATAGCACAACCTTCCAATCTGATTATAACTTTATGTTCATGTAATGAACCTGAAAATACAGGTAACTTGGTAAGCAAGTTTCAACAAACAAATAAATTATAGAATGATGATCTCATTTATTTTTTCCAGCATTTCAGATACTCTTGGCAGCTCAGGTCATTCTGTCACAAATGTCCAAGATAAATCCTCAGCAAGTCATGCCCCCAGATATCCTGCTGTTACTAGTCCTTCAATAAACCGTCTCTACAATTGAAAAATATACACTTTTCAGTCCAATACATCTGTTTTGATAGCTCAGTGGTTAGTGAACTGGACTACCACGGACAAGGGGTAGGGTTCGATCCCAACCGACGGCTTCCGGGTTCACCCAGCCTTAAATGGGTACCAGATTTTTTTTCTGGGAAAGTAAAGCAGCACAGGCGTAATACTGACCACATTACCCCAAAAATCGTGTGCTGAAGGTCTGTAAAATATAGGGTCACTAACACCATATTTCCCTATACGCCACTTGGCGTGACGGGGGTACTTTACTTTACTTACATCTGTTTTGAGTACAGCATTGACTTTCATCTTGATCCCAACTCACTTGGCCAGACTTGACTAGTTAGTCTGTAACTAGGGGCAATGCAAAGAGGTGGAGTAGGGTATGGATATTTTTGGCTCACTGATCCTTCCACAAGCTATCAGTTATGAGTTGCTGACAGCCTTCAGCGTTATTGCTGTTGAGCACTATTTTAAATTATTAAAGCAACATGTGCTGTTTGACTACTGTTATTGTTTGCTATTTCTGCTGTCAAGTGGTAGTCCACTACACAAATGTTGTCTACAAGAACATGTGTTGGTCTCTGGAAAAAAATCTCTAAAGGTCAGATCACATAATAAATGGTTTTAAATTAGGAATATATTTTATGGTGTGATACATCTGAAGTCATACTGCATGAAATCTTTGAGAGGAAGCAATGCTTACATGTTCATCACCATGCAGGCATGCAAAGTCAAATCTCAAGATTACAAACTAAATAAAGAAAGTCAGAAACACTACAAGAATTAGATAAACAAAAATGATCACAAGATTGAAAAGTGACAAGATAACATGCATGAAAATCATAAAATAATGAAAGAAAGAGACATCACCAGACAATGTACAGTAAAATATGACAATAAACATAACAAGCTTTAATAATAAAATTACAAGATTGCATGCACTTAAAATATAAATTAAATTAAAGGTACAAGATTATAAAAGAAACAAGTACAAATGAAAGAGAGAAAAGCAAAAACATCAAAAGAAATAAAACTAACAAAAGTAACAGTTTAAAATTGAGAAACATTACATAAGCAAATTAGGTTTGTCTTAATGGCAAGTGTGCTCTGTAATGAGAACCAAGTAACTTGGAAGAACATAACAGTCGGACCCAGTTGAAAACAAACTATCAATGACTGACTAAGAAATGATGAAACACAAGTGTCTGCAGATTACTGATTCTTATATCTAAACAACTCTTTGTTATCTACTGATACAGGCTAGATCATATAGGCAACTCTTTGTAATAATCTACTGATAATTGCATACTAAAAGGAAAAGAACAAATCTACATAAAGAAAGCAACAATAACTACAAAATCTGCACATGCCCTTAAATCATCACATCTAGACACTAGCACAATATCATCAAGTATCATTGTCTGCCTCCAATTTATTCATCTCTATTCACAAGTTACAGATGTTTCAGCACTCTCTTCAGTCTTCTATTTGGTGCCACATTCTTCACTTTCTCTATGAGTTTAATTTAAGGCCACATCTAATTATAACTGTTGCCTGTTTTCTATACATATCTGCCATTTTATTTCTCAATGAAATCTTTAATATTACTCAAAACCAGTAGGCCAGAAGTTTACAAGAGAAGCAAAGTTGGCAGGCATAGACTCAATAGACAAGATGGAACACTTCACCTATGAATATAGAAGGATGGTGAAACATACTATGAGCCCTATGTGATGTCTAGCAGTGTGGGAAAGATCAAGATGTTTAAAATCTTTATGATATGAAATAACAGTCAATTAACGACAAGTCTCATCTAACTGGTTCTTGTAACAAATCTCACCTCTACATGGGTCATTTTGCTCCACAAACTCCTCCAAGGTGACCCAGCCACCTCCAACACGAACCATGACTGTGTGGTTTAGAAACCTAACCAGCCAGGTTTTCTGTTTCTCCCCAAACTGAAGAATATAAAAACAAGATATATCAAGCAAATGTGAGAATAATGCATTTCTGTTACAATGCAGGTCCTGTGCAAGGTCTGACACTTCATAACAGGATCATTGGACAAGAGTCTAGAATTTCTGCCCTATGTGCCTTCTATGGCTTGAAAGGACAACAAACTGGCAGTCAACAGTCTGTGACAGGAAATTGTGTGACGACATACAATGTAGGCCCTGTGCAAAATCTGACACTTGATAACAAAGATTGTTGGACATAAGTGTCTACAATTTCTGTCATATGTGCTGTCTTTGGCTTGAAAGGACACCAGAGTGATGGACAGACAGACTAATGGACAAACAGACAGATATATAGATGACAACCTAAGTAGGAATCAGCTGCAATATTAGCATTTCTGGGCAGCAATACCAGTTAATGAGCTTCTTAAATGAACCAGTGATGCATGCATGTATGATATGGTCAGTACCCTGCCAGACTTTTCTACTTCCCCAGAAAAAGATCTCAATCTCTGATACCCATTGTAAGAAGGCTGGATAAACATAAAAGCTGAGTCTGTCAAATGAGCCAAAATTGAACACAGACCCACCTGGTCAGTAAATAAATGAAGACAAAATGACAACCATCACAGCTTTTCAACAGAATGTTCTCTTCCTGGCATTCACATGATGACTACTATAAGAATGAACAGCCCTCTTCATCATCCACCATTAAATGGATATTAAGAGGATTAGATGCATTATGTCATGATTTGTATTTTTTGGCTCAACACGTCCAACTTCGGCACAGCATTTGTGAGTACCAGGTTGCCTCCCTCTTTAATCTCTGCTTGTTTGACCAGACTGGCCCAGGGAGGTGGAGCAAGGTCTTGATCAGCTGTGTTCTTCACTGTAGGTCACCTACCCACACCCTGCTTGGTTGCTGTGTGGGTTTCTTGGCCCCCGTTCGCAGAACTAAACCTCAGCATTCACAACTCACCACAGACATAGATAACCTCATAACAACATAAGGCTAGAGATGCAATGGATTCCAGGACACTCCAACACACCAGAAAATGATAAGGCAGATACATTAGCTAAGAGAGGATCTAGACAATATCACACCAATATCTCTTTAACCCTAGATTATTATACCATAGTAAAATTTACAGCATCAAAACACAGATACCTCTAGATTTGACATTTTCCTGTATTCAAACATTACTCCCCTCCGTGAACCTTCCCAATCAGCACCTCCGGTGACCTCTGAGTGTTTAATTTGAAGTGGCAGCTGTTTTTTTTAAATTTGCTGTGACCAGGGAAACTTCCTGGCAGACATGAAACAGCCCTTTGTGACTGAGAAAACACAGCAAATAATGCCATGTGGTCACCAAACATATTGTCAGACTTACGGTCACCGTACCGACAGACTTGTAACACGTCCAGTCCATGAGGCGAAACTCAGGTCATAAATGAACCTGAGCCAGGAATTTCGAGTCCCCGTGTTTTGCCTAGTGTGAACATACGGGACTGTGTCTAGAGTTCAGAGAAATTGCCATTTTTAGAGCACCTAATGTTACATTTAAATTGTAGTAATTTTTTACTGCGGTATCGTAACTGGGAGAATTACAGATAGGTATTGTAATTAAGAGTTAAACACAGCCAAACAAATCATAAACTCCAAAGGTAGAGAAGATTGGCTGAATGGATGAGCAATGGGAAAAACAGGGAGAGAACTTTTTAAAATACATGACAAGGCCAAACCCCCAGGACAAAGGCAGAGACCAATCAATCATCTTCAGATTGAGAACCTGTCATGTACCAGTGAACAATCCCATCAATAGAATACAACGAAACCAAACTCCAGCATGCCCACTCTGTGAACACCCACATGAAACAGTAGAACATCACCTTTTATTTTCTGTCCAAAGCTCACTGACGTCAGAGCAACTCTACTTCCTCAAAGGAAGTTTACTTTATCAAAGACCTGATAAATGAAACACCTTGTATGAAACTACAAGGGAACTCATAAATATCTGCAGATATCATTACATGGTATTGGGTGGCGTCAGCTCACAGGCTTCAGGATCCATGCATTTATCTCTTGCATTACAATTGGTCTCATCTATCCAAAAAGATCTCATCTACAATTAGGAAGAGAAGATGGACATATGTCAGACATGTGCCGAGAAGAGGCAATTAGAGAATTCCAAAACAAGCTCTTCTATGAGAAGCAAGATACAAAAAAAGAGAAAAACCTAAGAGACACTAAAAAGAACACTTACAAGAGAAGCAAAGTTGGCAGGTATAGACTCATTAGATAAGATTGAACATCTCGACCGGAATAGAGATGGGTAGCGAAAAATAATAAAAGCTCTATGTGACGTCATGTGGCTTGGGAAGGATAAAGGTCAAGAATACAATTGGTTTTGTGTTTATTTAAATGATATAAGACATGTTATTATATATAAAATATTTAAATGTATCTACTGAAACTTTTAAAAAAGCATTAAGCTGAACTATTTAAGAATACCTGGATACAGGTAACCAGTATATAAGAACATTGATACTTGAGCAGAGCTAGACTATCCTCTAAACCTGGATACTCACATCCTTTCTGTCATAACCTTGGTAACTGGAGAGAGCGAAAGTTGTGTTATCATCGTCACCACATTCTGGATGAATCCATAGGTTCTCAGATTTTCCCCTTGAAATATCAGGAAGAGGAGAATCCTCACCCATGTGCACAAACACCATAGAACAGTCAGGGATCCATTGGTGCAGGTATATTTTTGCTGACTATTTGGCCCAGGCAGCGGCCTATTCTTTTCAATTTTTATAACTGCCAAGGGTTGCACACAGGACGTTCTGTATTTTGCCATTACTTGAGAGGTCTAGGCATCGAATCATACTACCCAGAGACCAGGAGACGGTAACACCACAATGAAACCACAGATTCTCTCTCTCTGTCTTGAGAGGTCTAGGCATCGAATCATACTACCCAGAGACCAGGAGATGGTAACACCACAATGAAACCACAGATTCTCTCTCTCTGTCTTGAGAGGTCTAGACATCGAATCATACTACCCAGAGACCAGGAGATGGTAACACCACAATGAAACCACAGATTCTCTCTCTCTGTCTTGAGAGGTCTAGACATCGAATCATACTACCCAGAGACCAGGAGATGGTAACACCACAATGAAACCACAGATTCTCTCTCTCTGTCTTGAGAGGTCTAGGCATCGAATCATACTACCCAGAGACCAGGAGACGGTAACACCACAATGAAACCACAGATTCTCTCTCTCTCTGTCTTGAGAGGTCTAGGCATAGAATCATACTACCCAGAGACCAGGAGATGGTAACACCACAATGAAACCACAGATTCTCTCTCTCTCTGTCTTGAGAGGTCTAGGCATAGAATCATACTACCCAGAGACCAGGAGATGGTAACACCACAATGAAACCACAGATTCTCTCTCTCTGTCTTGAGAGGTCTAGGCATAGAATCATACTACCCAGAGACCAGGAGACGGTAACACCACAATGAAACCACAGATTCTCTCTCTGTCTGTCTTTCAATGCACTTGAGAAGCTTTTGCTTGTGCTATGTCTTTTCTTTAGTACATCTTATCTCTAAACTACCCCCCCCCCCCCCAACCACAGGCTACTGTATTTATCCAAATCTAGATCCATGGATAAAGCTACACCATGAAGTTGGATCACCTGGGTCAAGCCTCACTCACCCTGTACTTCCCTTCATCTATCCATTCCGCCTTAAATTGGTTGCGACATTGACATGTTGAAAGCTCTTTCTCAATCTCCTCATGGATAAGCTCCACATCTGGTTTTGCTTTGCGATTGTTGGTCTTTGTTCTGTTTTTCTGTAAATAGAATCAGCAGTTTATAAAACAAAAGGTACAAATAGTAAAGTATTTGCATAAACAGGGATAAAAGTCAAGGTTCCCTTTCCTATCTTGCTAGGTGTATGGGGAATATAGTGTTAGTGACCATATTTGTCCCATGACCGCGGCACATTTTTGGGTGATGTGGTCAGTATCACGCCAGGTCGCCTTTACTTCCCAGAATAATCTCTGGCACCCATTTAGAGATGCTGGGTGAATCTCTGAGTCTTGTCAATCCAAAAAATTATCCATTATATTCTGTAATATATCCATACTCTGTGAAATGAACCTAGCACCCTTTTGATCATGAAGCATGCACATTAACCACTTAGCCATTGAGAGTCCATAAATAGAAGTACCAAGATGGTATTTGGCATAAAATCATTAAGGGCAAACAATAAAAGTACTGGGACTAGACCTGGGCTGAAAGTGGCCAGTGACTCATAGCTCACTACTCGAGTAACGGCAACAGCTGATCAAGATGCTATTCCACATCCTCATATGGCTGTGGTAACAGACTAACTTAACTAATCTGGCCAAGTGAGTACAGATCAAAGAAGTGAAGATAACAAGTACCCAAAGATGCTATGATGAATTACGTGATCAATAAGAAGCAAAGAAATCACAGCTTGTTGTAAACTACAGCATACTTATGCACACTTAATGTACTTTTAAAGATCATAAAGAAGAACAGGTGGGTGAACATACCAGAAGAAGAATAGCCAACCATGTCATATATTTATGCTACAGCAGACCCTGAAAACTCTAAGTGGGGAGAGACCAGATCATCACCAACTATAGACTTTATTTGGCAAAGTCAGTGTCAGCACCAGGAAATGTAAACAAAAACATGAAATACAAAATATGAATGAAGTAGATGAACAATTTCTAAACACACCTCATAAAATGATGAAATTTGACCACCTATCACGTGTACAGACTTAATTTATTTTTTGAGGTACAGAAGCCTGTCATGAGTGCAGTGAGATTGATACTTTTAATTAATAATTGTATTATGGAAAAACTGTAGACAAACTGTCAACTATATGAATAAATGTATGTGATTTATATGTGAAAATTCTGAATAGACTATAAACTTTATCACATTATGTGAGAAACTGGTACAACTTAATGTGGATGAAAAGTAACAAAAACTAAATTTGTTATTGAAATCTTGAAGTTTATACCAAGTAAACTGTACCATCATGTAATAAAATAGAAACTCATCAGAAAAATCAGTACATGCTACAGACCTATGTCCTAGAAGATATTTTCCTTACCCGATCTGCTTTCAAGGCATCCACAAAGTTTTTGTACTCAATCAAACCCCTGTTGTGACCATCAAAAATGTCAAAGACAGCATTCAACTCTGTGCGTGTTGTGGGAAATTCTGACATAAAAAAAAAAAAGAGAAAAACAGCCTTTTAAATTAAATAAATGTTTTTATGTTGACATAGTAAATAAACATCACTTTCATTTTTCTAACACAAAAATGAAGACAGAGTTCTAACAATTAATCCATCCTCTACGTGTCAATGTCAGTGGAGAAATCAGAAAATATTAAAATCTTTCATACTGTTGTAAAATATATTCATCTATCTCCTATATGACATATCATTTATCATAATTCTATCTATCTATTGACCTTTTGAGCCATAACTGGCCCATAAGGCATAGACTCAGATACTCCTTCTCTGCTTCGAAATTTTTCTTTCTAGCAGTCTTAATCCTTGCAAAGATCTTTTATCAAATCCTGCCACTTGCCTCTGTTCTGTGCAAACATCTCGATCTCATTGAGGGAGCCGACTCCTGCTGCCTTTGACTCTCTGATCAATGTTTTTCTCAGTGTTTCTCTGAGTCAGCCTCTTTTCCTCCTACCTGTTGTTTCCCAGGGAACAGGCAACTAATTGTAGAGCAGTGGTAAAGCTGGTAGCAAGGAGCCAGTAGTGGGGTGTGGTATACACTCCGAGGTATGGTGACAGCTTTACAAAAAAGGAACACAACAAAATACTGACATTTCGGCCTGTGGCCTTCTTCAGAAAACGGGGACGACAACAAACAGTGAGGCACAAATATCTATAGCTACATGTCGGATGATGAAGCTAGGGAGAGGTGGATAGAAAGATGAGAGATAGGATGGTGAGATGAAGAGATGTGTCACATGTGGGAAGATAGGTGAAGTGTAGAGATATAAAATCGTAAATATAGAGAAATGATGAAGAGCTAAAAAGAATGAAAAGTATATTATATATCTATAAAAGTATATTGAAAATGACTTAGCTGGAGTGACTGTGCTGTCCCGCATAGGGGAATCCATCCAAATTAAAGGTCTGGACAAGCCACATGGAGAAACAGTCACATGGTATAACTCAGCGCAGTCAAGCGAGACACAGACCAGGGGTCGTAAAATTGGTCAAGCAACAGGAACAGGGCCCGGGGGCTATAGGTGATAAGTGGGTAAGAGGAGAACATGGGGGAGAGACGAGCCGGCTCTGTGTAGTCACACAACTACAATCTCAAATTAGTTAATCAAGGAAATTAAAAACAACAGTCAAGTACACAATTATAACTCTTATAGAAAAAAAAAACATAAAACAATGAAGAAAATAGTGAAAGTGGAAAGAAAACCATAAAGTTGACACATGAAACAACAAGCCACTCACTAGACTGGAGCATGCCACTAACAAACTCCTCTCTGTTCAAGAAGCCATCACTGTCTTTATCTTGACGACGGAAAAAATCTGTGATGCGAAACTTTTTGGCTTGGATCCAGTTTAGGTACCGCTGTCTCCAAAGGTCAAAATCAAAGTTTTTGAAACTTTCCAGCTGGGAAGAAGTTAGGAACAAACATTCAGTACAAGAGATGTCATTATTGTAGTCACTTCTAAGCATTTTCATATTCAAGAGATTACGGGGACACAGATTTATATGTTTGTGCAGCCAATAGCCACATTTAGAATGTCCTACTAACAAATAAACTGCCATAAAACCTATTGATATTGATTTGAGTTGGATGTCATGGATGTCAGATTCAGTTGTTGATGTGGTGGGCTCTAATGGATTTTGTAGTTTCCAAGGTTCTGCTGGAAAAGTTGGTGCCTGTACATTCCAACAGGTCTTATATATCAGCAGATCCCAACTGCATGGATTAAATAGTTCATCCCAACAGGTCTTATATATCAGCAGATCCCAACTGCATGGATTAAATAGTTCATCCCAACAGGTCTTATATATCAGCAGATCCCAACTGCATGGATTATATAGTTCATCCCAACAGGTCTTATATATCAGCAGATCCAAACTGCATGGATTAAATAGTTCATCCCAACAGGTCTTATATATCAGCAGATCCCAACTGCATGGATTAAATAGTTCATCCCAACAGGTCTTATATATCAGCAGATCCCAACTGCATGGATTATATAGTTCATCCCAACAGGTCTTATATATCAGCAGATCCAAACTGCATGGATTAAATAGTTCATCCCAACAGGTCTTATATATCAGCAGATTCCACAACGTCATGGACATCATTACTGTCAACTAAATTAAAATTAGACTTTGTCTTACTTAAATAATAAGGCAGGGAATTGACTCACTTCCAACAGATTATCGTGGGCATCCTGCAGCCTCTTCTTCCTGTCAACAGACATATGCCACACAGTTCGCCACTTGTTCTGTAGAGCAATCACTCGAGGATTGTAGCCATCAAACTCATTGAGCTTCATGTTGCTGGAAACAACAAAACACACACAAATCAAGTTGACCATCAAGAAATAAATTGAACATGTTTCTCATGTCCCACTGAGAACAATCATCTCTCTCTTAAGCTCACCTGATGACTAAAGAAATAGTTGCTCTCCTGGACAGTTCTAGTTCACAGATTTCAACGCAAGCTACCCAACTTCATCTTCTGCCCTTCAAAGAAACTGTTGGGCATAAATGTGTTGCGTTGATGTTTGCAGAAAAATCTGTGATACATGCACCGTTCAGCCCAACACTTCCAACTTTAGCCAATCAGAAATAATAAAAATATAACACACCCATGATGCTATAATAAAACATATTCATACGTATCTTCATAATAACATATTTGTAAATTTCAAGGCAGCTAACAGGTCTACAGATCAATTTGTTCATACACAATCAAATAAATGCAAACAAAATGAATTAGTCTAAAACTATCTTTTTAATCTGATAATAAAAGAGTGAAACTAGAATGTACAGAGAAAGAAGGTAATTATGTTGTAAGACAGTGAGCAGGAGAAACACTGTTGTCACTGAGGGTTAAGGTTAGTTGAAGTCCCCATCATAGCAGCTACAGCACACGTCAAATGACATAAGGTCAAGTGGCACCAAAAGTGAACGCAGCTGAACTGTCCTTTGTCATATGATATCATCATTCATTGAAAGCAATTGGAATATCGAAACACAATCCAGATGAAAAACACAGCTCATGGTGTGCACTGAGCGCTAAACTCAGTAGCTCCGGCAGCAAGCCAGTCACTGAGGGATCATGGTTTAGATAAGGATATAAAAAAAATGCACTGAAACTTTCAATTTTGATAAATAAAGGTATTGTGTAAGTTAGATGTCATGTGAGAAAGAGTGATAAGAGGGAGCCTTATAGGATGTATTTGACCAGTGAGTGGAGATTATATATTAAATTACAACATAAAAATGTGAGTTGGTAGCCATGATAGAGAGAGGGAAGAGGGAGCCTTATAGGATGTATTTGACCAGTGAGTGGAGATTATATATTAAATTACAACATAAAAATGTGAGTTGGTAGCCATGATAGAGAGATTGAAGAGGGAGCCTTATAGGATGTATTTGACCAGTGAGTGGAGATTATATATTAAATTACAACATAAAAATGTGAGTTGGTAGCCATGATAGAGAGAGGGAAGAGGGAGCCTTATAGGATGTATTTGACCAGTGAGTGGAGATTATATATTAAATTACAACATAAAAATGTGAGTTGGTAGCCATGATAGAGAGATTGAAGAGGGAGCCTTATAGGATGTATTTGACCAGTGAGTGGAGATTATATATTAAATTACAACATAAAAATGTGAGTTGGTAGCCATGATAGAGAGAGGGAAGAGGGAGCCTTATAGGATGTATTTGACCAGTGAGTGGAGATTATATATTAAATTACAACATAAAAATGTGAGTTGGTAGCCATGATAGAGAGAGGGAAGAGGGAGCCTTATAGGATGTATTTGACCAGTGAGTGGAGATTATATATTACATTACAACATAAAAATGTGAGTTGGTAGCCATGATAGAGAGAGGGAAGAGGGAGCCTTATAGGATGTATTTGACCAGTGAGTGGAGACTATATATTAAATTACAACATAAAAATGTGAGTTGGTAGCCATGATAGAGAGGGAATTTTACCAAATGCCTTCAGCTAATGAATGACATGGAAAATTGGACATGCATACGCTTTGATATCTACAAGGAGGGATTGTCACATTTGGTGACAAATAGAATGAAATGAGGCACATTTTGTCAAACATTAACAAATTTTATAAGTAGATAGAAATAAACCATAGCAGGCCACAAAACTAGCTAGATATAACAAATGAGCTAATTATCTAATTATGTCTAAACTTGCAAATAACTGCGACATAAATATCTTTGACATAAATATCTTTGACATAAATATCTTTGACATAAATATATATGACAGGACAAAATGATGAACCTTCCATATCCTTTGCCTTGCGCAGCCATCTTAGATTCTGAAGTGACAAGTTTTGACAGCCTTTCAGCATCATTGTTTTTGCAGGTCACTTCATCATGGAATTCCTAAATAAAGAAAGGATTGTCAACATATAGATATTTGTTGAGAATTAAGCAGATCTAGGATCCATTGATTGGGATTGAACCTGACCTCTTGTCCTAAGGAGACCAGTCACTAAATGCTCTCTACCATAGCTCACTCATTGATTGAAACTCTAAGTAGACCAGTCACTAACTGCTCTCCACCATAGATCACTGGTTGATTGAAACTCTAAGTAGACCAGTCACTAACTGCTCTCCACCATAGATCACTGGTTGATTGAAACTCTAAGTAGACCAGTCACTAACTGCTCTCCACCATAGATCACTGGTTGATTGAAACTCTAAGGAGACCAGTCACTAAATGCTCTCTACCATAGCTCACTCATTGATTGAAACTCTAAGTAGACCAGTCACTAACTGCTCTCCACCATAGATCACTGGTTGATTGAAACTCTAAGTAGACCAGTCACTAACTGCTCTCCACCATAGATCCCTGGTTGATTGAAACTCTAAGTAGACCAGTCACTAACTGCTCTCCACTATAGATCACTGGCTGACTGAAACTCTAAGTATACCAGTCACTAACTGCTCTCCACCATAGATCACTGGCTGATTGAAACTCTAAGTAGACCAGACACTAACTGCTCTCTACCATAGCTTACTCGCTGATTGAAACTCTAAGTAGACCAGTCACTAACTGCTCTCCACTATAGATCACTGGCTGACTGAAACTCTAAGTATACCAGTCACTAAATGCTCTCTACCATAGCTCACACGTTGCTGGAAACTCTAAGTAAACCAGTCACTAACTGCTCTCCACCATAGATCACTGGCTGATTGAAACTCTAAGTAGACCAGACACTATCTGCTCTCTACCATAGATCACTCGCTGATTGAAACTCTAAGTAGACCAAACACTAACTGCTCTCCACCATATATCACTGGCTGATTGAAACTCTAAGTAAACCAGTCACTAACTGCTCTCTACCACAGCTCACTCGCTGATTGAAACTCTAAGTAGACCAGTCACTAACTGCTCTCTACCATAGCTCACTCATTGTTTGAAACTCTAAGTAGATCAGTCACTAACTGCTCTCTACCATAGCTCACTCATTGATTGAAACTATAAGTAGACCAGCCACTAACTGCTCTCTACCATAGCTCACTCATTGATTGAAACTATAAGTAGACCAGTCACTAACTGCTCTCTACCAAAGCTCACTCGCTGATTGAAATTCTAAGTAGACCAGACACTAACTGCTCTCTACCAATAGCTTACTCGCTGATTTAAACTCTAAGTAGACCAGTCACTAACTGCTCTCTACCATAGCTCACTCACTGATTTGGTTATTTGGTTATGGAAGGCCCAGGTATCACTGCAAACGAATTAAAATCCATAATTGCTCAACCACCCATGCCAGCGTAATCATTTGAATCTCATCTGCCAAACAAAGAAAGGTAACTGTAGTCCCCATCATAACAGTCTCAGCACATGCCAAAAGACATAAGGCGAAACCGTGCAGAAAGTGAACACAGCCAACTTTTGCTTGTCATACAATATCATCATTCATCGAAAGCAATTGGAATATCGAAACATAATCAAAACGGATGAGACACACAGCTCACGGTGTGCACAGAGCACTTAACTCAGTAGCTCCTGCAACAAGCCGGACTTGCAATATGAGGAAACTGCAACAAGGAACACTTTTCATGCATAGCCTTCAATTGTTCCCGCCGCCTATCCACCATATACTGGGAGTTCATGTCCTCTTGAAAATGATGATCGTCACATTTTTAAAAAATGTAGAGCGCTCGATGATGTTAGGCCATCGTTGTTGACTCCAATTCCAAATATATAGACACACAGCCAGTTGTCAGATTATCCCCATCGCACATCAAACAACCGACCGTAAGATTAGTGTACGGCCGGTCTAGAGTCTAAGGATATACGATGAACCTGGGATATATGATGAGCAGTTCACTCACTGATTGAAACCCTAAGAAAAAAAACTGTATACATAACAATACATTAACACACTATGTACCTTGAGTCACAAAAAAGGCTCAAATTATCAAAGCATTATACCCTGGAGATAGGGGGCCTCGGTGGCCGAGTTGGGAAAACCACCCGACTGGACTACCGACGTTCAGACAACCGGTGTTCGATTCCCGCTGGAAGCAGTGTGAACTGTACTTGTGGTTATAAAAAAAAAAATACCCTCACGGTCAACCCAGCTGTTGGCAGAAATGGGTACCAGGGTATTACCCTGGGAAGGTGAGGAATGTTGCTTCGCATCTGAGTTTCGATGCTTGAGGCAACACTATACAGAAATCTCCGAACATTTCTGGATAGGCGGCCGAGCACATATGGGTGGAAACTCGTGTGCTAAGACGCCGGTTCAAGTCTCGTACTTTACTTTACCGTGGAGATAGTATTTGTGGCGTTTAATTTATTGATATTTCTGCAGTTATTTCCACTAAAACCATGTCATTTTCTTCTCTATTCCAATTTCCTGAGTGAACTGTTCAAACAAGCAGCATGTATTATTACCATTCTCATTTGTTTTCTCACTACTATTTCACACTTTTAACAATTTGTGAAAAACGCCCATACTACTGTGTGTTCACTTGTTTAGGATTGTGAAAAAAAAAACAGTTCAGATTATGGATATTGTATGCTTAAGTCTTTCTTTCTTTCTTCACTTCCTCTTGTACCCATTTTATTCACTGTTTCTGAATGCAGCTTAGGATTGACTCAATACCTACTCTTTCTTTTATAATAGAATTTCTGATTCTGTCCTCTCTGGACACTCCAAGTGCTTTGCTGCTCCCTCTCATATTTGTGGCAAAAAGCTTTCTTTACACTTAGTCATTTAGTGATCGTAAACAAACAAATGAAAAGACATTTAGAGGCCACAGAGATGGGATTTCTCAGAAGAATGTTGAAAGTTCCCTGGACAGCTAAAAGGACAAAACGAGGTCATTCTCAAAGAGGCTAACACAAAAAAGGAGCTCCTAAGAAACATCAAAAAGAAACAATCAACATTTTTCGGGCACATCATGAGAATAAGAAAGTTGGAACACTTGGTTACAACTGGCAAAATACAGGGAAAGATAGATCGCGGACGACAAAGAGAGACGATACTCGACAGCTTGGTGTTATGGCATGGAAAACAGTCAACAACAGAACTGATACAATGCACAGTAGATAGAAGATTGTGGAAGGATATGATCGCCTACGCCAATCGGTATGACACATGATGATTAAGCGATCATGTTTGGCACTGATAGCACAATATGGGAATAAATATACTCAGTATAAGATATTTCATTGTGGTAATATGCTTCAGTGCAATAGCACATTATTGAAAGAGTTTCCCTAATTTTGTCAGAAAATAACAATTTCATTTGGGCAATGACACTTACAAGATGTTCTTTCAGCAGTGCCTCAACTACTTTCAAATCATCTGGAATTGGGTCACGTTCTTTGGTGGCCAGGAGAGCTTGTGCATCTGTCAGCCAAGCTAGAAGGTCTTCTAATAAGGCAGCATTTCCTTGGATGTTTCGGAGTGCTTCTTGCAACCTTTGGCCTCTGTTCGCTGCCCTTTGTAAAAGCTATAAAGAAAATTTGTATCAGCATAGACAGTTTCAGATTTTTTTCATTCGTTTTAAATATACATCCAAATAAAATTAGAAGCAATCACTGAACATTAGTTTTCCTACTGTAATATATCATTTTAAATATTTTAGATAGTGTGACACAGGAAAAGAATAACTTTATTAACAATTTCACAAAACAACACAAACATTACTAGTTAGATACAAATAAGTGAATGAGATATTTAAAACGAAACAATCGTATTTATAATTATGTTTTTTTGATATATTTTTTTGTTTGTGTTTACCAGCTGTAACCTCTGGTGAAGTCCCTAGAGACTAGGAACTGAATTTTGTGTGTTAATCCATTTTTCCCTGGCAGCCGTGTGTACAGGAGTCCCTCGCCTCACATGCAGATAACTCTGTCTTCGGAGGTACTCATATTTTTCCGTCAATGTGTAAGTGACATTTCAACCTGGGCCTCGCTGCTGAAATCAAGGGTGGTTGCCAGAGAAAGAAATCACAAATAAAAATCCCAACTGGTGCAGCTGGGATTTGAACTCACAACCTCTCTGTCTCGAGACTGGCATCTCGCCTCGAGACCAACCAGTCCCCTGCTTTATACATTTGAGTTTTGTTGAAATATTCAATTTATAGCTCAGTTTAATTATGACTGCACTCATAGAAATAATTTACAATGTCTCAGCAAAGAGCTGAAGATGGGAACATTCAGGGCATAAGATGGGTCATGCAGAAGACATAATAACGGTGAAGGTTGAAGGCAAATTGACAATTGGATAACAATCAGAAGACATAATAACAGTGAAGGTTGAAGACAAATTGACAATTGGATAACAATGTTATAAAAGGATATATAAAAGGTATAGATTAGCCAGAGAGTAACAGTGATATAAAAGGATATATAAAAGGTATAGATTAGCCAGAGAGTAACAGTGATATAAAAGGATATATAAAAGGTATAGATTAGCCAGAGAGTAACAGTGATATGAAAGGATATATAAAAGGTATAGATTAGCAAGATGGTGACAGGGATATAAAAGGATATATAAGATGTATAGATTAGCAAGATGGTAACAGTGTATAAAAAGATATATAAAATGTATAGATTAGCAAGATGGTAACAGTGCTATAAAAAGATATATAAAATGTATAGATTAGCAAGATGGTAACAGTGCTATAAAAAGATATATAAAATGTATAGATTAGCAAGATGGTAACAGTGCTATAAAAGGATATATAAAATGTATAGAGAATGTTCTGTAACATATATAATTTTGTAGAGGAGTGAAGTTTTAAACATCACTGAACTAAGATACAGAATGTAAAGTTGAGGGGGCCAGTGAATTTCCTTGCTGTTAATACCTTCCCCAACTGCGTGAGCCAAGCATCCACTCTATTATTGAGCTGGGACCGAGTGGAGTGTGTCAGACTAAATTAGACCACAATAATTTTATCACCAAGCCCGTATCCCTACAACTACACCACTGGCACTCTTGTTGTAGATGGGAGAGTAACATGGATCAATAGCAGCCTATCAGAATGTACATAACTGTTACAGGCATATAGACTTTTGAACCGCACCAAGAGAAAAACACAATGATATACTGTTAGACAGTGGGAATAATGCAAGGGGTTAAAAGATTTTAGGTCGGAAGGCCACTGTAACCAACATTTAATGTTCAGACCACATGTTATACAATAAAGCACCCACAACATTCTTTTCTGTCACTGATTACCTGATCCCATCTGGTCTGTGTGATGGTCAGATAGTATTTGACAAATCTGACAGCATTCGGGTGACAGCTTAACAATATCTCTTCTGCCAGACCTTTAATTTTGTCGACACTGTCCTGATGTTTCCGCAAATCATCTTGAAATTTCTATGACAAGAGAGCATGAAAACACACATCATTTCAGAATCTAAAATTAAGAATAATGCATAAATGAAACGAACAATTTCATACTTCTATCTATCTATCTATAGTCCTTTCGAGCCGAAGACGGCACATAGGGCAGAACTACAATCTCAAAAACAGAAACCTTGCGTGCCAAAGTGGCAAATATTGCAGAGATCGCTGCTTCTAAAATCTATGGTTCTGTTTCCATAACAAAGCTTTTTACAATGACAGCTTGTCATGTCATCGATCAACCTCCTTAGTCGCCTCTAACGACATGTCTGGAAGGTCACAGTGTCACTATTCATTTCATACTTAATCATTTATAATTAATTTAACTAATAAATTCATAATTAATTTAATTTGGCCACTGATTCTTGCACACACACACACACCAAATGTATAGAATATGTGTTTACTCAAATTAGTCCATAATTTGATCAAGACAAAGCAATTACAAAATTTGTATCAATTTTATTGATTAAACTACTTTGATCAGGAGGAAGGAGATATCTTACTTGTTAAACATGTAACAAAGAAGGGAACAGCTGGAATATATTGTGATAAATGGAACAGTTAATGGAAGAAGAGATAGAGGGAAATGAAGAGATGAAAAGACAATTGAAGACAATTGTGTGGCTGGAATAAAACAAGTCAGTGACTCATAGCTGACTGCTTACATTAGAACATGTACTACAGCTGATCAAGATCCTACTACACCATCCCATCTTCTGACAGTACTTACCTCATGTTTCTCTATAAACTGCAATATAACCATCTCATCTTCTGACAGTACTTACCTCATGTTTCTCTATAAACTGCAATATAACCATCTCATCTTCTGACAGTACTTACCTCATGTTTCTCTATAAACTGCAATATAACCATCTCATCTTCTGACAGTACTTACCTCATGTTTCTCTATAAACTGCAATATGACCATCTCATCTTCTGACAGTACTTACCTCATGTTTCTCTATAAACTGCAATATAACCATCTCATCTTCTGACAGTACTTACCTCATGTTTCTCTATAAACTGCAATATAACCATCTCATCTTCTGACAGTACTTACCTCATGTTTCTCTATAAACTGCAATATAACCATCTCATCTTCTGACAGTACTTACCTCATGTTTCTCTATAAACTGCAATATAACCATCTCATCTTCTGACAGTACTTACTTACCTCATGTTTCTCTATAAACTGCAATATAACCATCTCATCTTCTGACAGTACTTATCTCATGTTTCTCTATAAACTGCAATATAACCATCTCATCTTCTGACAATACTTATCTCATGTTTCTCTATAAACTGCAATATAACCATCTCATCTTCTGACAGTACTTACTTACCTCATGTTTCTCTATAAACTGCAATATAACCATCTCATCTTCTGACAGTACTTACTTACCTCATGTTTCTCTATAAACTGCAATATAACCATCTCATCTTCTGACAGTACTTACTTACCTCATGTTTCTCTATAAACTGCAATATGACCATCTCATCTTCTGACAGTACTTACCTCATGTTTCTCTATAAACTGCAATATGACCATCTCATCTTCTGACAGTACTTACCTCATGTTTCTCTATAAACTGCAATATGACCATCTCATCTTCTGACAGTACTTACCTCATGTTTCTCTATAAACTGCAATATGACCATCTCATCTTCTGACAGTACTTACTTACCTCATGTTTCTCTATAAACTGCAATATAACCATCTCATCTTCTGACAGTACTTACCTCATGTTTCTCTATAAACTGCAATATAACCATCTCATCTTCTGACAGTACTTACCTCATGTTTCTCTATAAACTGCAATATGACCATCTCATCTTCTGACAGTACTTATCTCATGTTTCTCTATAAACTGCAATATAACCATTTCATCTTCTGACAGTACTTACCTCATGTTTCTCTATAAACTGCAATATGACCATCTCATCTTCTGACAGTACTTACCTCATGTTTCTCTATAAACTGCAATATAACCATCTCATCTTCTGACAGTACTTACCTCATGTTTCTCTATAAACTGCAATATGACCATCTCATCTTCTGGCAGGGCTCGGAACTTGAGCTGAGCTTCAGCCTGTGGCAGATACTCCCTCATCTCTGTCACCACATCCTGGAACTCCTCAGCCTGGCCGGATTGGACAAAAATTAAGGCCAATGATTAATTAAATAAAATAGGTCAATGATTAATTTAATTAATAAGTACAAAAGAAGACCAAATGAAAATTTAAATTAAATAAACCAAAAAAGGCCAGTGATTAATTTAATTAAATAAGCCAACAAATCCAATGATTAACTTAATTAAATAAGTACAAAAGAAGGCCAATGATTCATTTAATTAAGTACAGAAGACTGAAGAGTGATAGGAAACAATATAGAAAAGTGTGGCTGGAGGTAGTCTGATCATCAGAAGTTTGCTCTTCAACTATTTTGTTTGTGAACATTTTTGTGTTTAGGCGTGGATAGTTGATTCCAACTTCAAAGAGATTTAATAAATTCTGATTTGTAGCTAGGACAGCAAATATAGACCTACAGATGCTTGAGATGGATGGTTGAAACATGCAGATATAAATAACAGAAGTAATAACCTTTAGGAGTTAATATGAACACAGAGTCCTAGGAATGCACAGGTTGACGACATATCTAGATTTGATGGGTTAACTTTCAAGGTATTTATTACTGGACCATTGATATTATAGAGATCAGGGAATTACTAATGTCATCTTTTAGTTGAGGCCATAGCAATAGAAGGAAATGTCAATCTGAGACTCAGGATTTGACAAGCATGGCACAAGTAGGTTTGAGAATAAGAGTCGTCTTGATCGGCCCTAAAAAGATAATTTGCTGTAGCTATTGACAGTGTTTTGTGTCTTTCACTGAGACATTTTTGGGATATAGCTCCCTATGTCTGGCTAGACTGAACATCTATTTGTGAAGGTCCACCATATGAAGTAGGGTCTTGGCCAGCTCTGATCCTCTGACCTTGATACTAGCCAGTCAAGTAAATGTCACTGATTGTTACCAGTTTACCATTTCAGGACCCAGAGGTCTGTATAACAAGTGAGCTAATAGAAGCTTCAGCATACATATTCTTTGCCTTCTGAGACTAAGCACCTATGGGCTGCAATGAAATCAGTTCCTGCTAACCAATCAGCTATGCTTAGATCACCTTAGTTTTGTAATACAATTTTTAATGACATCTGTGAACTTGTCAGGCTCCAAAGCAGGAAAACACGGGTTCAAATCCCAGTGGAGTCAAAAGTTTATTCTCTATTGATTGTGAAATAAACTCAGACCTAAACAAATAGCAGTGACTGCACTAGACAAGCAGTCTTCATTCTGTGGTCATGTAAGTCCCTCAAGCAGAGCCCAGTAATAGGAAAATGCTGTCAAGATAGTTTAAACTCTGATCTAACATAACCTAGAAGACTTGGTGCTAAACTGAAGAATAAAAAACAGAGTCCAACCACCCAACTAAATCAGTTCATCTATTTTTGTGGATGTTTTCAAGATAACTGATATAAGTCAGCAAGTGGTGGAAGTTAGAACAGGACAACAGAAGCTTTAGCAGTCTGTTTTACAGTTATATGTAGCCTCATCTTTCTCAAGCAACAGATGGGTGTGTCCAACTGAGGAGATGACAGCCACTTTAAGTCAGGAATAAGAAATGTCAGTCTTGGGGCTTCTGCAAACTTCATCTCACATCACTCTGATGGTTAATTTTGTCCCACAGGTTGTATGACAGACACACAATGGCAGTCAAGATGTACAAGAGAGAACAAAACAACAGAAGTTGTATTAATCTACAGATCAAAAAGAGAAAAAGACAAAAGTTGTATGAATCTACAGAGCAAAGAGAGAACAAGACAACAAAAGTTGTATGAATCTACAGTACAAAGAGAGAACAAGACAACATAAGTTCTATGAATCTACAGAGCAGAGAGAGAACAAGATAACAAAAGTTATATGGATCTACAGAGCAAAGAGATAACAAGACAAGAGAAAGTTGTTTGAATTGACAGAACAAAGAGAGGACAAGACAACAGAGGTTGTATGAATCTACAAAGCAAAGAGAGAACAAGACAACATAAGTTGTAAGAATCTACAGAGCAAAAAGAGAACAAGACAACATAAGTTCTATGAATCTACAGAGCAGAGAGAGAACAAGATAACAAAAGTTATATGAATCTACAGAGCAAAGAGATAACAAGACAAGAGAAAGTTGTTTGAATTGACAGAACAAAGAGAGGACAAGACAACAGAGGTTGTATGAATCTACAAAGCAGAGAGAGAACAAGACAAGAGAAGTTGTATGAATCACCAGCACAAAGAGAGGACAAGACAAGAGAAAGTGTTTGATTCTATGTTACCAGTTTCAGAGCTTCCTTCAGCTTGGTCTCCCTCATGTCACTCTGATGGTTGACTCTGTCCCACAGGTTAGACAACTCTTCAGCCTGAGCAGCTGGAAGATTACCAGGAGCTTTCATAGTCAGAACAGTTGCCTCCCTTGCTGCTAACTCTTGTTGAATGTTCTAAATTTCAGAAAAAAATTGTTGATAACAGTTGTTGACCACTGCAAAATTAGTGTAGCAGAGAATGACAATTTTAGCCAATTATTTCACTGAGAAGAAGGTAACCTCATGACTAGCCTACACTAAACATCTAATTCCAACTTCTATAATGCTAAATCTCCTCCAGCTCCATCTTCATCTTCATTAAAAAAATGTACCTAAAATTGTCCAAACTCTAATCTTGTATTATTCTGCTATCTGGCTCTATGTAGAACTGCTTAGACTATGATTACAACCTCATGTGCCCATATTTTTCTTTCATTCAGCACAGAGGAGGTAGGTAACCTTGTGCAGAATAATAATTAACACATTCTGTTTCATTAGCCACAAATTGCTGCTTTCATAGCCAGCATGCCGAAAATAAAATGCAGTTACTTCCAGCTTTTAATTTATCAACGTTTTCGCAATTATTTCCTGCTAAAACCTTGTAATTCTCTTATTACATGCTTTTAATTTATCAACGTTTTCACTTATTATTTCTCGCTCATCATCATCATCATCATTATCATCATTATCATCAAGTACCATGTCTGCTGGAATAGCTGATCATGTCTCTCCACAACTGTCGATTTCAACAGTTATTTATCATTTCTGTTGTTGACCTTCTGCAAAGCCATTCTCTTAAGCTGTATTACTTTTTTATTTCCTGCTAAAACCTTGTAATTCTCTTATTACATGCTATTCTGACTTCATTAATAAATTCTGCCACAAAAATGCACATTTTAAATAAATTGTAATTTACTTTATCACTGCTATTTCAAATTTAAAAAAAAAACGGTGTGACCACAGCGTGTTACTTTGGTAGGGAATGTGTTGACCTACATTGTCTTATTTATTTACTTCCCTTTAACTTATGGTTCAAGAGTTTTTGGCTGTCCTCATAATCACAAGAGCTACATCACTGGTAGCAATGCTATCAGACTGTGTTTACCAGGCAAAACAGTTGGGAGCCATTGGAAATCTTTCTTCATAGTAACCAAAGACAACAACCATCATAAAAAGGTTTAACCCTTGATTACGATACTGTAGTAAAAATGACAGCATCAAAACACAAATTCTTCCAAATTTGATAGTTTTTGGTGGGCGCCCCCCCCCCCACCCCAATTTTTGGGGCACCATAGATGACATTTTCACAATTTGCTTCCAACCGTCACACTTTAGAGCAGCTCTCTGTGATACAATAGAAGATATTCCTGTCTATTCTCTGATGTTATTCACCCATCTTCACCTATGTCTTCCCCTGCCTTCTTTTGCCTGGTTTTGTGCCTTGCAATGGTTTCAGTGTGTGGACCGTGTGACATATTTAATGGACTTTGTGTATACATGTTGTAGTTTACATGTGTACTGTAACTTCTGCTTCTTTCAATTATTCATATCTGACTTTGACAATCACTTTGTGAGCTGGGGATCACAGTCCACGTTTGTCAACTTTTACAACATCCTAGGAAATGTAATGGGTAAATCTATACTCAGGATCTACATGGAAAAAAGCAAAGAACATTTATGTAAACAAGACATATGAAATCACTCACTCTATGCTGTTCTAAAAGCATGTGCACTGTGTCAAGGTCACCCAAGATAGGCGCTTCAGGATCCAGGGATGCCTCTACTTTCTGCAACCACTCCAGCAAGGACTGGAGAGCATCTGACACTCGACCAGAGGTCAGCAAAGCCTCATCCAGCTTGTTCTGACTGGAAACAAAAATCATTTGTAACACAAGTTTGTTTCTTTGTCAGGACTTCAAGGCTCACATCCTGAGCTCAAATGAAGAGAGTTGCCAAGCAGCTCTGATCATTGTTGTCACAGGTGACATTACATTACTATAACTGACTGTCATCTTCAACAGATGACAAAGATAGTTCCAGTAGCTTGCTGGCTGTGTCCAAACCTAGTTCATCCTTGTAGGCTGTCACTTCCACTTGACAGTATAAGCCAAATTGCTGAAATCTCAAGACTGTCTTCTCATTGACAGCCATGTCCATAAATGCTGAGATCTCCATCTATGTCCCTCAGTGTGTGGACAGTGGACATGTCTATAAGTGCTCAGATCTCCATCCTAGTATGTCCCTCAGTGTGTGGACAGCTCCAGTTCTGTTGTTATTTGTCTGTGTTTCCTCATGCAGCACTCCTGGCATCCCCAGGTTTGACCTGATGTTTGTACAGTTTGAACATGGTTGTAGATTCATGATCACTGACTGAATCATCAGTGTACCCTGCCTCCCTGAAGGCATTCAGAATGTCAGCCCAGTCCATTGCACATCCACCATCTATGGCAGCTGTTCCAGCCAGGCTGTTAGATCATTCGTTTCCTCTCACTATGTTTATTTCTACCTTGTCTTCATGGTGCTACCCTTGAGCAAGTCTATCAAGCACATGACATGAGCACCTGAGGTCAGCCTACCAGCTCTCTCACTACCCTGAACCTCTGTGTCACAGAGACAGTCAATCCATAGTTTCTATCTGACAATAGATTTGCAGGATGGTAAACATAAGAATAACAACAGTCATGAAAACAATTTGGGATCACAACAAAAATAATAGATACAATAAAAAAAATATAGAATGTTTCAGCTCCACAAACAACTCTTGTGGCCACTGGGGGCTCCCACAGTGAGTGGAGAAAAGAATAGAGCCACTGTTGCCTGCCACGCATATTGTAAGAGGTGACTAAGGAGGTTTAGGGAAACCAGGGCAGAAGATGTCCAGCCTGGGCTAGAAGTGGTCAGTGAATTATAGCTGACTGTAGGTGTCAGGATCAGA
Organism: Megaustenia siamemsis; assembly: GCA_032433765.1. Taxonomy (NCBI): domain Eukaryota; kingdom Metazoa; phylum Mollusca; class Gastropoda; order Stylommatophora; family Ariophantidae; genus Megaustenia; species Megaustenia siamemsis. Next base: position 49,936,478 of record JAVIAB010000145.1, read on the forward strand.
GAACCAAAACTGATTAAGATCCTACTCCACCTCTGCATGATGGGCATGGAAATAGACTAGCTAGTCTGGCCAAGTGAGGAGGGATCAAGAAGGAAGATAATATGGTTCTCAAATGCTGTGCTGAGATCACATGTGTTGGACAAAGACACAGATATCACAGCTTGCTATAAACCATGGTATAACATGTCTATGTCCATTTGATATCCTCTTAAGGCCAACAGGTGAAGAGGAGTAGTCATCAGATGAAGTTAGAAAGAAAAGTTGTCAAAACAAAGGCTAATATCATCATCATCTCTTACCTTGACTGTTCCTTGGATGTAAGCAATGACATGGACATGTAGTCTCTTACCTTGACTGTTCCTTGGATGTAAGCAATGACATGGATATGTAGTCTCTTACCTTGACTGTTCCTTGGTTGCAAACAATGACATGGTCACGTAGTCTCTTACCTTGACTGTTCCTTGGATGTAAGCAATGACATGGACATGTAGTCTCTTACCTTGACTGTTCCTTGGTTGCAAGCAATGACATGGTCACATAGTCTCTTACCTTGACTGTTCCTTGGATGTAAGCAATGACATGGTCACATAGTCTCTTACCTTGACTGTTCCTTGGATGTAAGCAATGACATGGACATGTAGTCTCTTACCTTGACTGTTCCTTGGTTGCAAGCAATAACATGGTCACGTAGTCTCTTACCATGACTGTTTCTTGGTTGCAAGCGATGACATGGACAAAGACTCTCTTACCATGACTGTTCCTTGGTTGCAAGCATTGACATAGACAAGTAGTCTCTTACCTTTTAGAGACCACTGCTCTGACAGCATTCCACTTGTTCTTCAAATTCTCCAACATATCATTGATGATCTCTCTCTCTGGATCAGACTTAATGCATCTGTCCTTTAGGTTTCTCCCAAGTCGGGTGGTTGAGAAGAATGTTGGGTGTTTGGCTGTCAACTGATGGTTGAACCGCTGCATATAGCAAGATATGACAAATGTTTTTATTTAATAGAATTGCTAATTACTTATGATGTTTTTGATGATGTTATGTTATGATTTTGATGATGTTATGTTATGATTTTGATGATGTTAACAGCAACATAAAATGATTCAATGGAAGCATGGAGGTATACAGATTGCCTTGAAAGACACTTATGCACCTTCTTTCTATTTTCTTTTCTTTACAGATAACTATCTATTGTGGTATTTCTGGGTAGGTGCCATCCATGTTCACCTGATCTTCAGAGAGCACCATCACTAAATTAATTTTTCAGTGTTTTGACAGTTTTTTATGGGTTTTTTTTTCGATTTGAGTGAATTGAAGTGGGAAGTAACTGTGAGTACTCTCTTTTCAGTGATATCGTTTGAAGTTGTCTCCCATGTAGCAGACTCAGCTCACATTGGTATTTGACCTTGCTAATATTATAATCACCAATTCAAAATAGCTGCATGTCACTGTTTTTGCAGAAATTAATGTTGTCACTTAAATCGTTTAAGTTGCTTTGTTTGTTTTAAATGTGTGATTTCAAGGAAACTGGAGTGAGGAAGTGACTATACACTCTTTTTGATTGATGTCATTTGGAGTCATCACCAGCGCCACCAGTTACAGCTTCACGGAAGTCGACCTTGTCAACAGAATTTGCCAACATGCTTTGGCAGGAACTGTGACAAGTGGTGCAACAGATATTCTTGACAGCTGTGAAACTGATTCCATTAATAGAATAGAACAGAATATCCTTTCTATGTGATTTTTCATTTCTTTTATCAGTACAGTCTCAACACATTTTTTGTTATCAAACAGGTTGCATGTTCACTTCCATGAACATGGTGATGAATGATGAAATGAAATAAACAAAGCAGCCTGTGGACTGGGAGGGGGTGAGCTTCTTTAATTACCAAGTACAGTGAAGTGAACATCTTTAATTACCAAGTTTAGTGAAGTGAACATCTTCAATAACACAGACTCAGCCTTTGGCCAAGTTAATCACTTCAGCATGTGAGTCAAGGGGGAGAGACTGATGATTGTTCAAAACCAGGGGAACCACACAAACAGGTGCCCAACTTCTTCATTATTTATTTATCAGCTGGTATATAGAATAATGATGTGCACCTTGTGGTGCGGTCCATTCACTGTCAGCTCATGTGTATTCAGGACTGATTCGCCAGCTTTTGGTTTCTCTGTGACCTTCCTGCAAGGCAGCGATTGTTTGTTATCAAAGTTTTGTTTCATTTCAATGACTGGACTGATCAAGTTTCATAGCTTCATGACTGGTGAGATTACGAACACAAACTTGAGGCCAAGGTTCAGTGAACTATCTTTACAGATAAATGATAATCTGTTATGAACTTGTGCTTCATTTATCCAAATGTTGCTGCAGATTTGCAGACCAGACAAATGTCTAATTCTCCATCAATTTTAAGTACTTGAGGTCAATTTATCTTCTACTTAATTCACTAAATTTCACATCTTATAAACCAAAAGACTCAAATATGTATCTCTACAGCATTTTCTCATTTCTGGGGTCTGCCAGGGAGAACTGTAGGACCAGAGAATAAAGGTCGCTTGTCCAGTGCAGTCACCGTGAGGTGTTTGGTCTGAGTTTTTATTTCACCCCTGATAGAAAAAACTTTTGACTCTACTGGGTTTTGAACTCACATTCTCATGGTTTGGAGCCAGACAAGTTATTGACTCGGCCCCCTGCTCTCCTAATAGGATGATGGAAATATTCAATAAAATGATAGATATATACCATATTAGAACATGCTTGTGTAAACTGGACTTGAAGGTCCATTTCTTGTACTAAAATTCCCAAATTACTCCTCTTAGTTTGGGTTTTATTGCAGATAGTTTGTGGAGGAAAATATGCAGTTGTCATATTAAGACGACATGTAGAGTTTGAAAACATCAACAAATGTACAAACCAATCTTTTTGTGTTAAAGAATATTCACAATACCCCTCATCCACTCAGAACAAACTCTGACAACATTATCCATAAACAACCAATGAAATGATCTATAAACATGACTGAGAAAATTGTCAATAGCATTATAATACATTTTATTATTCACACAAAGATGATTATGGACTTACCAAATGAGTAGGAACGAATTTTAAGTAAATGCCTGGTTTTAACAAATGACTCAGTTCAACTTAAAACAACTTTTCACACGCACAGCTCAGATATAAATATAAGATATGGATCATCTGTACTTTATTAACAATGTGCAAATAAATATTGCCTGCTTATTTTATTAAATGTCTTAACCAGGACCAAAAGGAAAAAAAGATTCAGTAATAACATAAATGTGTACATAACAAAACTGAGTATATACCCCAAAAAAATATATATATATTTTACTCCCTTTTATTACTAGGTTTGAATTTGTGATGCTAAAACATATAAAACGCTAAATGTGCTGAAGACTAAAAAAAATTAAAATGTGCACAATAAAATGAGGATTCTATTTTGTGAAAAAATTAAAATAAAGTAAGTAGTTCATATAAAAATCTATGGTTAAAGTTAATGCTGCAAAATCATCATAATATCAGCAAGAAGAAACAAATTGAAACTGTCAAAGGAAGTAGGAGCTGAAGCAATTAAAATTTTTTTTCATAAATCTCTGTATTTAGACATTACAAGAAAAACACACAAATATAAGAATTATTATACCACACAACATATCCTCAATATAAATTCATTAAATACAAACTTAAACTGAATATTAATGCCAAATAAGAATTTGGAAAGAAATGAAAAATGGGAGAAATCAATTGTGAAAACTGAGCAAGCAACTAAGAAAAAAAAAAACAAGCAACATCACTTTCACACATCACTCAAACAAAAACAAAGGGATAAACTGTTGATGTAGCGGCTACACTGGCAATGGGAAAGCAAAATAAGTTTGTCCTATTCAACTGCTTGTCTCTTCTATACTGTACAAAAGATGCTGACAAACACCTATACATCCAGTGGAGCACCAATTCTAGACAAATCTGGATTAATGCTAACAACAAGCGCAGACATAAAAACCAGTTGGACGGAACACTTCAAAGAAACTCTTAACCGTCCACTACCCCACAGTTTAATAGATTTTGAAGCTGAAACACCAGCAGCAGAATTAGATGTAAATTTAGATGACTTCACCTTGAGCGAAATAGAAACCACCTTAAAGCGTATGGCCAATAACAAGGCTGCTGAAGAGGATAAGTTAACAGCTGAGATACTCAAGGCAATTGACAGCCATAATTTAATACATCTCCAGAAAATGTTCAACATCATTTGGAAAGCAGAGAAGACGCCTCATAAATGGAAAAAAGGAATCATTGTTAAGATTCAAAAAAAGGGCAATCTCAGAGATTGTAACAACTGGAGAGGCATGACACTTTTGTTAGTTGCCTCAAAGTTATTCTGCAGAATCAACATTAATAGAATAAAGGATTCAATAGATACAGTAATGCATGAAGAACAGGCTGGGTTTAGAAAAGGGAGAAGCTGCCTTGACCACATTTTTACTCTATGACTTATATTGGAGGAACACATTGAAAAGCAAAAACCTTTTGTGCTTAACTTCATTGACTTCAAAAAAGCATTCAACAGCATTCATAGAGATTCTTTGTGGAAATTCTGAAGCAATATGGCTTACCATAAAAAATCATAAATATCAAAGACATGTATGATGGTTACACATGTGCAGTTCGAACAGAGGAAGGACTGAGCGAATGTTTCCCAATAGAAACTGGGATTAAACAAGGATGTATTTTATCGCCATGGATATACCATTTGATCAAAAGGAGACCATTTGGAGGACCTTGACTTTGCTGATGACATAGTTCTCATCAGCAGTAAAATAAAAACAATGCAGGAAAACACAAATGAACAATCAGCAATAGCCAGCAAAATTGGGCTTGAGATCAATCATGAAAAGACTAAGGTCATGACAAGCTTAATTCCAATAGATGACAGAATATACATGGAAAACAAACCAGTGGAAGAGATCGATCACTTTATCTATCTTGGAAGTTACATTGACCGAGAAGGGGATACAAGCAAAGAAATTAGAATCAGAATAGCTAAAGCAGCAATGTCTTACAAAAGCCTTGAAAAGTTGTGGAAATTGAAACTCATCAGCACAAACACAAAATTTTGACTATTAAAATCAAATGTACTATCAACCCTTACGCATGCGTGTGAGAGCTGGAAAACAACAAGAGACATAGAAACAAAGTTGAACGCATTCGAAAATAAATGTCTAAGGAAAATACTTGGTATAGCGCGGAACGAATTCAAAACAAATGAGGAAATTAGAGAAATCATCAATCAATCACTAATATCTTCAGTAATAAAGAAAAGATGATGGTCATATGTGATGAGAAGAGAAAATAACTGAATAGCAAAGCAAGCACTCATGTGGGAAAGAACAGGTAAGAGGAAAAGAGGAAGACACAGAGAAACACTGAGAAGAACATTGATGAGAGCGGCAAGAGCAGCTGGAATTGGCTCCCTCAATGAGATAGAGCTGCTTGCACAGAACAAAGACAAATGGCGAGATTTGATAAAAGATCTTTACAAGGATTGAAAACTGCTAGAATAAAAATTTAGATAAGAGGAGGAGTATCTGGGTCTACGCCGTATGGGCCGGCTACGGCTCAAAAGGTCAATAGATAGATAGATAGATTCAAATGAGGCTACTAGTCATGTCTGGCAACATATTTCAACATTAACCAAAAAAGTGAATGTGTAAATAAAATATACAAGGTTTACCATAGTCAGTTTGTCTGTCTGTCTATCTATCGTCCTTGTTAGCCATAGACAGCACATAGGGCAGAAATTCTAGATTCTCTATGTTCAACAATCTTTGCTATCAAGCATCTGACCTTACATCGGACCCTCATTGTATCACACATCCTATGGCCACATATTCCTTGTAATGAGCAAGTTGCTCAATCTCGGTGAGGGAGCCGATGCCTGCTGTTGTTCCCTTTAACTTCAGTGTTTTTTTAGTGTTTCTCTAGGTCTGCGTCTTTTTTGTTTACTCTCTGATTCCCATTCAAGGGCCTGCTTTGCGATTCTCTTGTCTCTTCTCATCACATGGCCAACATACGACCACCTTCTTATCTTGATTATAGATATATTTTTAGATATTTTATCATTTCTCTTATTTCTGCATTAGTCTTAAATTCATTCCATCATGTGCAAAGTATTTTCCTGAGTAATTTCAAATGCACCCAGTTTATTTTCTATTTCTTTAGTTGTTTTCCAGCTCATGCATAAGTAAAGATATATTATATATAGTAAGACAGGAATATTATTGCTACTGAGCATATAGGATACAAATGACAAAAATGTACATCACTAAATTATTTTTTTTTAATGGAATATGCTACATCAGGACGGGGTTACTCCACACAAAATTCATACAAGGATTGTCTTTCCTAAAATATAGATATAGGATGAAGTGAAACGAGAGTTACTTACCCTAATCAATTCAATTTTCTGTATAACATAAAATAAGTAGATGACACAAGCACAGACAACATAAATAAAGTATAAATCTGTTAAAATTTGAAGCTTGGCTTCTATGACACAAAACATATTTACAAAGTATCAGATTTAGAATAAAGAAATAAACAACTAAATTACGATCAGAAAGAAAATATGTGGGATTCATAAGTAAGAGAGACTGAAACTGATGAATGTGACTTGTCACTTTCCTGGTGAAAAGGAACATGACGATGCTATTTTTGTAGAGTAAAAATAATCAGCAACTATCAGGATAAATAAATACCTTCCCTAATCTTCTGCTGAATTCTCCACCTATTCTGATGGATGGTCAACCTGTTCTGATTGGTTGATCCACTTGGATGGTCCACCTAACTGTCCTGTCACTTCTTTAAAATGTATCTATGAGAAAAGGTAGCTTGATTCTCTCTTCATCAAAATACAAACAATGATGACTTTCTGGTACTCCTCAGTGCTATGGATGTTAGAACCAGCCATTAATAAAAATCAACTCTTTGTCAATATTCACAATGGTAAACTTTGTATCTACAGTCCTTTCATGCCAAAGATGGCACAAATTCTAGACTCTCTATGTTCAACGATCTCTGTCATCAAGGGTCAGACAAAGGACCTGTATTGTATCTCACCACATCCCTAATCTCATGAGCCATTCAATCTCTGTGATGGAGCTGATGCCTGCTGTTGTTGCCTCTCATTTCAGTGATTTTTTAGTGTTTCTCTAGGTCGGCCTCTTTTTCTTTTGCCCTCTGGTTCCCATTTAAGGGCCTGCTTTGAGATTCTCTCGTTATCTCTTCTCATCATAAGATCAATTCTTTGTCATTTCTCTTATTCATAAATTATAATTTATATTTCGCTTATTGAAAAAAAAAACGAAACATCCTGTTGATGTTATCTGAATGATATTTTTTTTAAATTGAACATTTTTTTAATGTTATCTGGTTGATATAAAAAAAATACAACATTTAGTTGATGTTATCTGGATGATATAAAAAAAAAAGCTGAACATTTTGTTGGATGTTATCTGGATGATATACACAAATGAGACAAATAATGTCAGCTGCTATTTAGAATCACTGATTTAATTAATCAACCCACAACAGCCATGGAAAACTCACAGGTGTTCAGTCCTTCACAACAAATGACACAAAGTATGAAAACTGATAGTTCCTGCAGCAAGATGGCTACATTCCTAATCCATTTTTTCAGTCACTTCCATGTACAGAATCAACATTTATGAATGTTGTACTAAACCCCTTAGCACAAACATTAATTACAATGATATTGCTAAAAGGAAATGAACAATTAACACTTCACACACGGACCATAACATGATTATAAAAGAGTGAACACATAAATTCAAATAAATATATGGTGCCTTACTCTTTACAAAACCTGGCATTTCTTTAATGGTCTTAATTTCTTTAATGGTCTTAATTTCTTTAAAGGTCTTAATTTCTTTAATGGTCTTAATTTCTTTAAAGGTCTTAATTTCTTTAAAGGTCTTAATTTCTGTAATGGTCTTAATTTCTGTAATGGTCTTAATTTCTGTAATGGTCTTAATTTCTTTAATTTCTTTTGTTTTACCACCAAACACTCACTCCTCCAGAGTGTACCCACACATAGTTCAGCTCTCCTGTGTGAACTCACACATACTGTACACTAACCCTAATATATCCTAAGCCAAATGACAGAATCAGCAGAGAGGCTTGTCAAGCAGGCATGTCACAACAATTAAGTACCACACACACAACAGAAACATGGCCGCATCCTTTTTCCAATTTCATTGCAACACCTTTATTGTGTTAGAATTATTGAGAAAATGTCTGGTTCTGTAATGAGTTAAATGCCCTGTATGTAAATACATAGGTAAATAGAGACAATTCTGAAAGAGGAAATGTGACTACATATAAAAATGTACTGGCTTGAATGAGCTGCAGTGGCTGAGTGGTTAGTGTATTCACTACCAACCAGAAGGGTGTGCTTTCAGTTCTTAGATGTGGCACATTTCTTTACTCACACTTACATGGCTTCATGTTTCACCCAGCCTCTGGAAGTAGCACAGATGTATTTTTGTTCTGGGAAAGTAAGGTAGCTGGGCAAGATGCTGGCCACATCACCCATAGAATATGACACTCGGTCAATGAACAAATTTGGGCACTAACACCATATATCATATAATACGCCAGCTTAACTCTTAATTGCGATGCCTGTCTGTGAGTTATGTTTTTATGAGACCGTCGTAAAAATTGTGACCAACTAATTATTACATTTGGAATTCAGAAAATAATATTTTATTTAAACTTTTGCTACATAACTGTGTGTTTACACAAGGAGAGACACAAGACTCGGATGCAGTAATCATTTCTTGGATTAGTTTCCATTTATGGCCTAAAGCCGTGGAGGAGTTACTTTGTCTGTTTATATATCAGCCATCAGTCCAGTCCCTATGTTTGGCTTCCTCTTAGCATCGTTCACTGCCTATCCAGTGTTACAAAGGTTTGTTTGATGTCTCACCAACAGTCGAAGAGATTTCCCCCATTATAAGAAAAAAACAAAATATTTTTTGAAAATTTGCCAAATTAAAAATTTTTTTTGGCAAGAAAGAAAGAAAGAAAGAAAGAAAGAAAGAAAGAAAGAAAGAAAGAAAGAAAGAAACTGTTTAAGTGTTGAGTATAGGGAATATGGTGCTAGTGCCCATATTTTATGACCATCCGAACATGTTTTAAAAATGTAGTCAACAACACTGTGCCAGTATAATTTTTCTTTATCCATTTAAGGAAGCTAGAAACTGCTCAGTGGGTGACTGTGCCCAACCTCTTGTCCTCAGCAGACAAGTTCACAAACCACTGTCCCATTCTACCATGAAGACATCAAAAATAGATTACCTTCAGTTCATCTATGTCTTGCTTTGTTCCTGCTGGTTTAGAGGTGGGGCTCATGAATCTTGACAGAGTCTGTGTGCTTTCATCAAGCCAGGTACAGAGTCCCCGCCATGACTCATCAAACTGAAAAAGGCAAATAGGATGACGCTGACCAAGATGGCAAAGAAAAATGTACAATTATTTTAGCATAATCCTAGCACAGGCATACCTCATTCCTAGGACAGATTAGCTCCCAAGGAGTTGTCATTAAACAAACATTGTAACAAAGTGCAGTATCAGATTTTTGTGGCTTATTAACCCTAGATTATGATGAACTCGTAAAAATTACCATTTCAAAATTCAAATGTTAAAAAATCTACAGTTTACAGTATGCTGTTGGTTTTTCCTCACATGTACCTTCCTAAATGTGCAAGCCAGTCAACCATGATGTGTTATTGCATAATGTGTTTTATTTAAATACTGTCAGTGCATCATATAAAAGTAGCAGTTATCTTAATATTGAGATTTCTTTTTTTTTTTGGGGGGTAAGTGGAAGAGAATATGGACATAATGTTAACATTTTCCTGGCTGTACTCCTTCATTGTTTCAATGATGTTTTTACAGTATTTCTTCTAAAGTTTCACCACGGATATGTGTTAAAATGATAATTGTATTTTTGTCCAGGTTACACTGGGTTTTTCAAGTAGTAATTTTTATGTTTCGTAAATATGCGCTTTAAAATGAAGTATCGTAATCTAGTGTTAATGTGCTCTGGTAGGATATGGCTATAATCATGAAGTATTATTTTATTGGTTTTAGTTTATTATAAAGATATTAATTATTTACTATTTCTCGTTTCCTTTCTGTTATACTGTTTAGTTTATATATTCTCATCTGCCTAATGTTGCCTTGTTCTTGATAAGTCCCTGCAGACTGTGCAAAGAAAGTCACTAGGTGAGTGAATTGTTAGAAAAACAACTTCAGCAGAATGGTATGGAACATAGCAAGATATTCAGAAAGTCATGGTCTTTTCTTATCTTTATCTATAAAATAAAAACTGATCCACACATCTTTGGTATGAAAATGTAGTTGGGTTATCCATCAAGGTGCTCGTTAGCAACAGAGCCGAAAGTTGTGAGAAAATAGTAGCTGATGGGCTGTGCCAGGATCAGTTAACCAGAACTATCTAGATCTTCGATGTCCTTTACAAACAGACTAACCAGTCTAATCTGACCCAGAGAGTAGAGATCCAGAGGGAAGGAACCTGGTACTCACAACACAGTGCTGAAGTTAGATGTGTTGGGCCATTCCCAGCCCCTTAATGTCCTCTTCAGCATGTGTGATAGCATCCACATGTCCTCACACTGGGAACTTTTGAATGGAGTCTCAGCTAAGTCTTGCAATATTTATTATTTAATTAATGAAGAATATTTTTAGTTTACTAATTGTTATTATTTATCATTGTTATTCTCTTATAATGTAGTACATCTCTCTTTTGTTTTATCATTTCATTTCTTATCCCACTTTTTATTTCTCCTTAATCTACTAGATAAAGTATGTACATTGAAAAACCACAAGGTGGATGAACAATGTTGACTCTGAAATCTGTTCTATTGCATTGACCTTACATGTTGAAGGATTTCAGAAAGAAACTGTGAAATCTGTTCTGTTGCATTGACCTTACATGTTGAAGGATTTCAGAAAGAAACTGTGAAATCTGTTCTGTTGCATTGACCTTACATGTTGAAGGATTTCAGAAAGAAACTGTGAAATCTGTTCTGTTGCATTGACCTTACATGTTGAAGGATTTCAGAAAGAAACTGTGAAATCTGTTCTGTTGCATTGACCTTACATGTTGAAGGATTTCAGAAAGAAACTGTGAAATCTGTTCTGTTGCATTTACCTTACATGTTGAAGGATTTCAGAAAGAAACTGTGAAATCTGTTCTGTTGCATTGACCTTACATGTTGAAGGATTTCAGAAAGAAACTGTGAAATCTGTTCTGTTGCATTGACCTTACATGTTGAAGGATTTCAGAAAGAAACTGTGAAATCTGTTCTGTTGCACTGACCTTACATGTTGAAGGATTTCAGAAAGAAACTGTGAAATCTGTTCTGTTGCATTGACCTTACATGTTGAAGGATTTCAGAAAGAAACTGTGAAATCTGTTCTGTTGCACTGACCTTACATGTTGAAGGATTTCAGAAAGAAACTGTGAAATCTGTTCTGTTGCACTGACCTTACATGTTGAAGGATTTCAGAAAGAAACTGTGAAATCTGTTCTGTTGCATTGACCTTACATGTTGAAGGATTTCAGAAAGAAACTGTGAAATCTGTTCTGTTGCATTGACCTTACATGTTGAAGGATTTCAGAAAGAAACTGTGAAATCTGTTCTGTTGCATTGACCTTACATGTTGAAGGATTTCAGAAAGAAATTGTGAAATCTGTCCTGTTGCATTGACCTGACATGCTGAAGGATTTCAGAAAGAAATTGTGAAATCTGTTCTGTTGCATTGACTTTACATGTTGAAGGATTTCAGAAAGAAATTGTGAAATCAATGTTGGAAATGTCTGAAAAACAAAGTATTCCTGCATAAATTAAAAAAAAAAACAGTTCACAGCTACAGAACAAAATGCAAGCTATGGAGATGAAATGGTATCATAAGGTTTAGGGTATCTATTACTTAGATCACATCACAAATAAAAGTTTGCAAAAGGATATAATAAGCAATCAGAGTACATGAAGATCTTTTGACTATTGTAAAGAAATGCAAAATGAGGTAGGTTTGGCCATGTATATCATTGTCTGGCCTAGCAAAGATCATTCTGCAAGAAAATGTGAAAGTAGTAAAAAGAGATGTAGACAGAGAAAGAGATGGAAAGATAACATTGACAGGCCTCGACTTTGTTGTGTCCCAAAGAATGACTGCAGATAGAGACAAGTGGAAAAGGTTAATGATGTCTGTCAGTAGTGCCCCAACATCCCCCAGGTTTATGAGATATCAAAGAATAAAGAATAAGAAAAAGAACAAATTAATTTGGACAAGCATAAGCTACCAAACTACAGAACAATGCAAGAAGAAAATTGGCAAAAAATAAATTACTCTTTTGTCTTCTCTGTAAGCTTGATGGAGTAGCCTCCCCCTCTCATCTGAACGTCTGAGAAGTTTCTTCCACCGCAGCTGGATTCCCACAAGCATGTTCTTAACATAGATCGTGTCCTGCTTACGTCCAAAATGTTTTAGGTAGGCACCTGTGCTGTCTAGTATGTTCATCTTCTCTGTCTGTGTGTCAAGGTTGGCTCGATAAACCTGTTTTAAAAAATCACTTGGAGCATTAACAAGTATGTAGTGTAAACAAGTGAGATGAAAGTAAGTTACAATTTAGTGTTGCCTGGAACCTGTCATGACAAATGAATGTCAGTAAACAAATAATAAAAACAAGGAATATCAGTTACAGACAATTAATAAACAAACAATAAAAACAATGAAAGTCAGTCACAGAGTTTTACAGTAGAATGTTGGTAGCTTTATAGTTTATGAAAAAGGTTCATGAAAGAATACAAACAAAAAACTTTCATGGTACAAATATCACTAAGAGAAAATCATTCATCTTTGGTATGTGTGAGAGTGGTAGCTCACTGGAACAACAAGCAAACCTTAATAGGGATAAGACTAAGAGGTTGAATGGAAGAGAAACTCCTGGACTGCCTGGCATGGAAGAAAATAAAGAAGAGACTTTACTGACAACAATGATAGACACAGAATAGTTCTCTAAAACTGAAAGAAATTGTTGGCAGATTTTGTGCTGAAACAGCACCTTGTCTGTATTGCCGAGAAGGACAGAAAATATTTATCCAATTAAAAACACTTCAGAAAGCTGGTCAACTACTTAAACTTTATACAAACTATGAAGATACATAACTGTTGAGTCAGCAGATGTGATACGTTATAGAACTTGGCATATACAAACTATAAAGATACATAACTGTTGAGTCAGCAGATGTGATACATTATAGAACTTGGCATATACAAACTATTAAGATACATAACTGTTGAGTCAGCAGATGTGATATGTTATAGAACTTGGCATATACAAACTATAAAGATACATAACTGTTGAGTCAACAGATGTGATACATTATAGAACTTGGCATTTCCATATTATAAAAAGGTTAAGAGAGAAAAAGAACGACATAAGTAACATACATTATGATCCTCAATTTGCTTAGTGACTGTATTAACAAGTTTGCTGGGATACTTGGAGCTCCTCATGGAGATCTCAGCACTGTTGAGCCAATCTGTGAATGACTTGAGAGTGTCATGGAACTGCCATACGTTCTTTTTGTGCTCCTCAAACTTCTCCTGTTAGATATTGTTGAAAGATAAACAATTAGAGAAAATAAATGTTCGATCAAGAATGTTATGAAACTATTCTGTAGGCAACAAGTTTGGCTTTACTGCAGTAAATCTACTAGATAGGCACAATTTTACAAATATAAATAGTAAGGTATCTCTCTCTCTCTCTGCGATCAAGACTCAATTAGAGTAGGATTCCAGACTCTCTCATGAAGTCAGCTGTCTGTTTAAGCGATTAGATTGCCCCATATAGTTTCTCTTCCAGAATAATCAACCAAATATCAAAATACAACTCAATGGGACTACAACAAACTGTCTGTGAACACCAAACCCAAGGGCCAGCCACAAAAAAGATGTATTCATGGAATATTAGAAACACTAAAAAACATGGCAGGAGAAGCCAACAGAAGGGCATACAACAGTAAATTATATATCTGGTTGATGTTGAAAGGGAAATGAGGAAGGAGGACGAAGAAAATTAATGAACTATTTGGTAAAATTAATTCTATCGAATGTTTGAAATATAATTTAAAAAATGTTTTGCATCACTTTATTCAATTCTTACACAGAGACATATAGTCTCCATGTAACCTCATTCAAAATAGACTGGCGCAACTAACAGGAAATCCTTACAATGATAACAGGTTTGGAGGTGGATAAGTCATGTACTCAAAAGATATTCTAAAACATGAAGTGAGTGGGCTATGGGAGGGAAAGAGAAGTAGAACAGATGAAGAATAGTGGAGGATGATGTAGTGTGGTTCAGAATTGGGGTACTCTTGTGAATAATGACTTTGTACCAAACAAGGTGAGGAGATTTTGTTTCTGATCTTTAAGATGCTGCCAAAATATATGCTGGCCACTTGCCAACATAAAGGCAAAGGACTAAGCAAAATGGAAAAAACTAAAAGTTACTGAAGGTACAAAATTTACAAGAACACAAAGATTTAAACTCTCTCGTTAACTTTTAAAGTTGTTTATGGACATTTATTTTCAACAAATAATATTTAAATTAATCTATCTTTCACCTTTCTCTTTCTTGCTCTGTCTCGAGTGTCTGTCCATCGTTCGCGGAGCTTCTTGACTCGATCTGAAACCCCGATTACATCTTGAGGCTTACATTGCTCAACCATTTCCTGGCCCACAGCAAGAAGACTTTCAATTGTCTTTTCTTGGTTATCCAGAGCCTGGCATCTTTTCTGTTGAAAAAACATTTACTAATTAAACTGATGTGCATAACATACAAATTCTGTATTGGGCATATGAGGACAATGACTCAAACGTTCATTACAAACAAAGAAACAGGTTTTCTTCAATCTGTTTAGTATTTCATCAGAATTTGGGGGGGGGGGGGGGGGGCTCTGTTGTTTAGAGGTACAACACCTGCCTCTAGACAGGTAGGATCCAGGTTCAAAGCCCACCAGAAACAGTGGTGATTAAAGAAAAAAATAGGTAAAATTAATCTGTGGTTTCTTTATGTTGTTACCCTCCCCTGATCTCTTGGGTAGTGTGATCCGATGACTCTCAGATAATGACAATAAACAGGAGGTTCCGTGTGTACACGCACACGTTAAAAAATCCTTGGCAGTTAAAATCAAGAAGAGTAGGCTATAAATATAGCTGCTGCCCCATGGCAACATTGTCAGCACAAACCTACCATGGGTCTCAGGCCAAGCTATGGAGCTTGTGCACATGGGCCTGGATTCTCCTTGGATTTTCTTGAGGTGGATATCAGAGCACTCATGGATTAGCCATGTGTGCAGTGATGATGATCCTAACAACAGCAAAGAAACAGCAATTTGTTATTTTTGTTTGTTAAATGCCCATCTATGTAATTTTTTTTACCTTTTCTCAAACAAAGACTGGGGATGTTATGCCATCAAGTGAATCTGAAGAATTATTCTAATGACAACAATGCTATCAGAAGGGGTCTTCTTGCTTGACAGGTCAAAGTGAAGGGACTAGACTTAAATAGACACAAAACTATTGAGGTCAAATGAGCTACATATCTGACAAAATAGTGCAACAGAAAAAAAAATGTATCACTGTAACTTAAACATACAGTGGTCTGCTCTTGGACAAACTCTTGTCACTATTTCTGTGAGAGATTTATTAGCCTTCACTGTAACTTAAACATACAGTGGTCTGCTCTTGGACAAACTCTTGTCACTATTTCTGTGAGAGATTTATTAATCATCTAGCAGACACTTGAACAAACCTACAGTGAACTAACTCTACACTTACAACAAAGTCTGCATATTGCTTTTCTGCTGTGTCTGGCAGAGCCTCAAATGGTTGGTTGGTCTTTAGTTCTGCTCTGAACTCATTTACTTGGGCCAGTTGGTCATCAAGGTCTCCAAGGAACTTTTTGACCTGGACATAGAGTAATAAAGTTTCATCAACTATTTGCACAAAAACACATGTGCCAATATTGCACAACACAGAGTAATAAAGTTTCATCAACTATTTGCACAAAAACACATGTGGCAATATTGTACAACACAGAGTAATAAAGTTTCATCAACTATTTGTACAAAAACACATGTGCCAATATTGTACAACACAGAGTAATAAAGTTTCATCAACTATTTGCACAAAAACACATGTGCCAATATTGTACAACACAGAGTAATAAAGTTTCATCAACTATTTGCACAAAAACACATGTGCCAATATTGTACAACACAGAGTAATAAAGTTTCATCAACTATTTGCACAAAAACACATGTGCCAATATTGTAAAACACAGAGTAATAAAGTTTCATCAACTATTTGCACAAAAACACATGTGCCAATATTGTACAACACAGAGTAATAAAGTTTCATCAACTATTTGTACAAAAACACATGTGCCAATATTGTACAACACAGAGTAATAAAGTTTCATCAACTATTTGCACAAAACACATGTGCCAATATTGTACAACACAGAGTAATAAAGTTTCATCAACTATTTGCACAAAAACACATGTGCCAATATTGTACAACACAGAGTAATAAAGTTTTATCAACTATTTGTACAAAAACACATGTGCCAATATTGCACAACACAGAGTAATAAAGTTTCATCAACTATTTGTACAAAAACACATGTGGCAATATTGTACAACACAGAGTAATAAAGTTTCATCAACTATTTGTACAAAAACACATGTGCCAATATTGTACAACACAGAGTAATAAAGATTCATCAACTATTTGTACAAAAACACATGTGCCAATATTGTACAACACAGAGTAATAAAGTTTCATCAACTATTTGCACAAAAACACATGTGCCAATATTGTACAACACAGAGTAATAAAGTTTCATCAACTATTTGCACAAAAACACATGTGCCAATATTGTACAACATAGATAAGTTTTTATAGAACTGAGTGAACACATTTTTCAAGCTCATGGTCAGATGTTTGCCCTTGTAGTCTTTATTAACTCTTTGTCTTGCCAGTAACACTCAAACATTTGCCTTTTATTTCCCAAAAGTGTTCTCTAGCGAAATGTCTCAATAATTCACCCATATATCTTTTTCTAATCTTTACTGTAGTTAAATTGTATAGAAGAGTGGTTTCCCCTGCTACATATCCCCTTCCAATGAGTTGGGAATACATTCAATTTATAAATTGTATCTCAGATAGTCCTAGTTTTTATGTGTTTTATGTCATGTTATTATGACTTCCAATGCAAAACGGGTGAAACCCTAGTTCCCTAAAGATCATTTAAAAGATTACAACAACGTAAAAAGTAAGTATACTAAATAACCATAAGAAATATTAAGGTTATATTTCTATGAATTGTGGTTAAGTAACATTTTCAACTTTCATTTTCCTCTTTCTTGACATTTTAAATACTTACCCCAATGATTTTATATCATACAAATATTATTCTCATGTTGTGCAATATTCCTTCTTTAATTTGATATATAAAAAAGTAAAGTACCCCCATTACGCCAAGTGGCGTATAGTGAATATGGTGTTAGTGACCATAAATTTTACAGACCTTCGGCACATGATTTTTGGGGTAATGTGGTCAGTATTACACCCATGCAGCTTTACTTTCCCAGAAAAAAAATCCGGTACCCATTAAAGGCTGGGTGAACCGGAAGCTGTCGGTTGGGATCGAACCCTACCTCTTGTCCTTTGTAGTCCAGTTCACTAGCTACTGAGCTATCGCGGCTCTCAATTTGATATATGATATGATATTATTTATTTAAAAACACAATTTTTACATAATTTTTACATTTGTGACATCAGGTTTTCATAAATCTAAGTTGGATAATTCAGGTCAAACCGGCAAAATAATCAGGAAGGGGAAAGAGTTCAATGAACTCCCTATTTGCTCATTGTGTTCATATGATAGTAGTAGCTCTGAGTACAAATTTATGTGATCTCAGAATGGCATTATCTCATAAGTAAACATTGTGTGGTTCCTGTAAGTCTCCCCTTGTCAATATTGATTGTACCCACTTATAGTTAGTGATTAGAAACACAGTTAGCAAGGTCAAACTCGGTGCATGCCATATTCAATTGCGTAGCCAATGATTCCAACTGGTCGCTGAAAAGAAAGTACCCATAGCTGCATCATTACTCCAGTGCCCTCAAATAAAAATATAAAAAAAACACTTGAAACAGACAAAACAACCCAAAAATAGTAAAACCCTGTATTACGATACCTATCTATGAGTTATGTCTGTATGAAATGTTTGTAAAAATTACGATCACTAATTGTTACATTTGGAGTTTATAAAATAGTATTTTCTTTGAAAATTTTGCTACACAGCTGTGTGTTTCCACAAGGAGAGACATGGGAATCAGATGCAGCAATCATTTCCTGGCTTAGGTTCGATTTATGACCTAAAACTCTGGCGCTGTTACTTTATCCAGTCATAAGAAAATAAACACGTTTCTTGAAAATTGGTCACATTTATAAATAAAACAGCCTGATTTTTATGATAGCTTCAAACTTCTTATGAAGCACACATTGGTGTTTGTTCTAACATCAAAGGAAACAAATCTAACACTTGGGAATCACCAGAAGCAATAATTAGGTAGGTGTTGGGAGGGGGGAAGTGTTGGCCTGCTGCAAACTGTTGAATTCCAAAAAAATTGTATTTTGAGGTCATCATTTATCAAGCATATCGTAATCAAGGGATAGGGAACAGTGCTCTCAGTAAAGACCCAGCGAACATGTCACCATTTTTCTGGAAGTGTATAGACAACTGCATCAAGCAACAATAGTAGACCATGTCATTGGGCTTGCAGAGAGTGTAGTGACTTCACACTTGTTTGAGGTATGCTCTTTAGTATAAAAGACCTAAGTCACGTTGACACAAATTTAGCTCTTAATATAATGCTAATGATGCCTATCCCCTGACAAAAAATTCTGGTGTTTCTAACCCACATTCTGGACTGCTTTCATTACGTTTTCCCACATTGTTTCTAACCTACATTCTGGACTGCTTTCATTACGTTTTCCCACATTGTTTCTAACCTACATTCTGGACTGCTTTCATTACGTTTTCCCACATTGTTTCTAACCTACATTCTGGACTGCTTTCATTACGTTTTCCCACATTGTTTCTAACCTTCATTCTGGACTGCTTTCATTACGTTTTCCCACATTCCCACTATAAAAACAATGATTATTTATATAATGCTGTCGACATTGCCGTGTCTGTTGTTCGAGTTCATCCCATAAATTTGCTAAAATAACAATTGCTGCCTTATACTCCAGCACCTATGATTTTCACTTTAACTGGCAGTGCTGACACAAAAATATATCTTAACTTTGATGGCAAATTTAACAAAATTGTAGCAGTAAAAAAATGAATTTCACTTTTACTCATTGAAATTATTAAATTGTATTGTATAAACAAATATAGATTCAAAATGTTAATATGAGAGATTAAATATTGTGAATTTAGCGGATCGTAAGATATTATTGGGAGCCGCGATAGCTCTGTGGTTAGTGAACTGGACTACCACGGACAAGGGGTAGGGTTCGATCCCAACCGACGGCTTCCGGGTTCACCCAGCTTTAAATGGGTACTGGATTTTTTTCTGGGAAAGTAAAGCAGCACGGGCGTAATACTGACCACATTACCCCAAAAATCATGTGCTGAAGGTCTGTAAAATATAGGGTCACTAACACCATATTTCCCTATACGCCACTTGGCGTGACGGGGGTACTTTACTTTTTTTTTTAAAGATATTATTAATATCATTTATGAGCACCGGCACCACGAGCACAACATAGACCTACTCCAGATATTTAATAAAATTGAAGCAGTAAAAAAAATTATGATTTTCACTTTCACTCACAGAAATGATTAAACTGTACTGCTGTATAAACAAATCTAGACTCAACAGTTAATATGAAAGATTAAATTTTGTGAATTAAGCAGATAGTAATATAAATTATATAGTCTAGGTGTAATTTTTTTCAGAAGTGGCGAGCTAGACAAACAATCTAGTCAGATTTCACAGGAGGGAATTCTGTATTAGGTATCACAAGTGCATGAAACAAAGGTAGAGGTATTAAAGAGCAAGCATTCAGATGTGGCTTAAATTGGTTTCAGTCTTTGTTTTCTATGTTTTATTCAAGAGAACCTGAGCATAAGAAGTGACTGTCAAAGTGCAGTTAAACATGAGCATGTACGTAGGTCGACCTAGTCACTGACTGATGAAATGCTTTGGGAGATGTCATGGGGGGTGGGAGAGCTGATTTGAGGACGATGAGACTGCGATGAAACTCATTTCATGGATAGAATAGTTAGCAAGATAAACTTTACTGAACTTTCAGCAACCCCAACAATGTTCAGTCCCTAACAAACAAAAAGTGATAAAAAGTGACTTTATTAATTGTTCTGCATAGCAATTCTCTTGGTCTAGCTTGTTTTCTTTCACTAGATGGTTTCCACATGAATGACTGGAAAGTCTTTCTTCATTCATTCTCAGCACTTGACCAATGTATTTCCAATGCCTTCCTTATAAAGCTCAACAAGTATTCTTGTTTTGATTCGTCTCTTATCTGTTCATTTGAAATGTATTCTTTCCAGCTTATGTTTGAGATGCCCTGAAGAGACATGTTTTCAAAGAGATTTAATTTCCTATCTAAAGTCTGGCTGGATTTGCATCTTTCACATGCACATGTTAGCACAGGTATCACACAGAAGAACCTAAGTTTTGTTTGTTTACTGAGGACTTTACACCTGCACATGTTTGTCAGTTTGTCAGTTTGTCAGTTTGTCAGTTTGTTGAAAGCTAGTGTCAAGATTTCTGATGTTATGTTTCCATCAGTCATAGAACACATTTAACAAACACAAATACATAAGACATCAAAGAGAACCTCTCATTCACCTGTCTCATGGAAGCTTGCAGCTTGTTGTCCTTTTCTCTGGCTGTGGCATGAGCACCACGAATCTTCATGTTCATTTCTTGTCGTTTACTGTGAAGTGCTGACTCATTGATGTCTGCTCCACTCTGCTGAAGAATGTCATCCACTGCTTTGTTCAGCTTACGAGCAGACTTCTCCTTGTTCCTGATGTCTGCTTGCATGAGCTGGAGATAAAAGAGACAAACCTAAAAGTTACAACATACAGAATTCATAATTTTCAAAGACACATCTATAACAAGGATCTTGGAATATGTTTGCTAAAAAAAAAAATGTCTTAACCTGCAATTCTCTACATATTTAATCAATCTTTATTTGTAAAGGGCCTTGAATATATTTCAATGAGTTATCAATCATATATTAATCATGTATAGTTGAAACAACTGAAAATGAACAAAGAATTATTAAACACAATTCCTGCAGAAGTCTGATACAGTGGACCAAAAGGTGAAAAATTTTCAAAATTACAATAAATTCACAATGCTTTATAATAAATATATGTAAAATGGTCAAAAGATTTGAAAATGAAGATACAGCTCAAATTTTAGAATGTTACATCACCAAAGCCCATCTGAAAGAATCTCTGTGTCTATCCAGATCTCCCACTTTTTCTGTTGTCATGTTCAAGGTCTCCTTGATGTCTTGAAACTACCTTCTTCTTGGTCTGCCCCTGATGCAGCGCCCAGGAACCATGTTTTCCATTATTGTTCTTTCCAGCCTACTGTGTCTTTTGCCATGACCATAGTATTTTAATTTCCTTTGGAGAATAATGGTTATAAGCCAGCTCTTTTTCATGTTTAAATCTTTTAATGTCTTCATTGATCTTTTTTATTATCCAAGGTATCTTAAGGATTTCTCTGTAGCATTTTTTCCTCACTGTTTATGAGATTGTCCATGATTCACAACTCTATATTGCTATCGAAAAGATACATGTCCATAGTAATTTTAATTGTACCACCTTGCTGGTATTGTGCCACTTGTTTTGATGGCATTTAATTTTAGTGTTGCTATTGCTAATCTTCCATTGATCTCTTTCTGGTAGTCTCCATAGTTAGTTACTATATATCACAGAATATAAAAATATTCAAACTTCTAAAGGGCAAGCTCAATGAACATTTCCTAAGCATAGTTTATCAAGATAAAAGCTCTCTTGACATAATTTCTAATCAACTCTCCACATAAACATAGCTTATAGAGTAGTTTAGATTTGTTTTCCCAGACTTTGTGCTAACCTGCAGCTTCTGTAGCTGGGTCTCTAGGAACTTGGGGTCACCTTTCACCTCATCAGCTGAATTAAGGTCAGCCTCATTTGCATCAAGGGAAGTGATGATATCAGTCATGGCCTGGCTTACTTCTCCTACCTTCAGCTGCATATCCATTAGTTTGGTCTGTGAATCATGATTTCACAATGTATATTCAGCATCTGTGTTACATATTACTAACATAAAAGTAATCTAAAAAAATTGCATAAAGACATTATTACTATGATTTATTGTGAGCACTTTCCACAGAAGCAATGGAAATTGTTTCCTGCGTATGCTGTCAGACATCAATAAGTTTAAATTAGGCAGTGATTGGCTAATGGATGACTGATGCCATTCTGGAATACATGGAAGAAAGAAGTCAAGTGAAAAACACTACCAAAAACAACAAAATAGATAATGAAATATGCAAAATGTGTGAAAAGGCAAAAGAAGACCAGCTCAACCAAATATGTACAGAAATCAAAACTATGGAAAATAAACAAGATTTAAGAGTGATGCACACAGAAATAAAGAGAATGACTAGTAAAAATAAAAACACTACAGAAAGTAGATGTATTGCAAACAAAAAAGGAAGGAAGCTAAAGTCAATAAAGATATAATCAATAGATGGCAGGAATATATATAACAGAATTATGTTATGATGAAAGGGAAAAGAAACTAACTATAAAATATGTTAGGCTATAAAATCTTAAAATCTGAATGGAAAAAGCTATACAAACTATGAAAAAGGGAAAAAGCTTAAGGACCTAACAACATACAGATAGAGATGATAAAGGCACTAGAAGAATAGGCATTGAAGTGATCACAGACAAATGCAACAACATATACCATACAGGATATATACCAAATTAACTAAAAACATCAACTTTCATTGCATTGTCTAAAAAGAATGGTGCAGTTGAATGCAGTGACTTCAGAAGAATAAGCCTAATGAGCCATGTAATAAAAATCTTGATATAAGTTATACAAGGTATGATTCAAAATAAAATCAATTTGGAAGAACAACAATTTCTTTTTTGTTAATGATCTAAAGATTCAACATGGGGAGGAGACTGATTAGTGTTATCAAAGAGGGCTTGCTTTTCATGATGAACACCAAGGCTATAAGCTCGCTAGTCCGTCCCTGCCAGTCAACCCAGCTGGAAGAAAAATGGGTACCTGGCCATTGATCAGGTAAGGTCAGTTATCTGGGGAGAGAGGAATGGGCTGTGTTTCTTCAAAAGTCCTACTCATGATAAGTGGAGGCTCTATACTTCCCTCCCCTATGGCACTTTCTCAAAAGTCCTGCTCATGATAAGTGGAGGCTCTATACTTCCCTCCCCTATGGCACTTTCTCAAAAGTCCGGCTCATGATAAGTGGAGGCTCTATACTTCCCTCCCCTATGGCATTTTCTCAAAAGTCCTACTCATGATAAGTGGAGGCTCTATACTTCCCTCCCCTATGGCACTTTCTCAAAAGTCCTACTCATGATAAGTGGAGGCTCTATACTTCCCTCCCCTATGGCACTTTCTCAAAAGTCTGGCTCATGATAAGTGGAGGCTCTATACTTCCCTCCCCTATGGCACTTTCTCAAAAGTCCGGCTCATGATAAGTGGAGGCTCTATACTTCCCTCCCCTATGGCACTTTCTCAAAAGTCCTACTCATGATAAGTGGAGGCTCTATACTTCCCTCCCCTATGGCACTTTCTCAAAAGTCCTACTCATGATAAGTGGAGGCTCTATACATCCCTCCCCTATGGCACTTTCTCAAAAGTCCTACTCATGATAAGTGGAGGCTCTATACATCCTTCCCCTATGGCGCTTTCTCAAAAGTCCTGCTCATGATAAGTGGAGGCTCTATACTTCCCTCCCCTATGGCACTTTCTCAAAAGTCCTACTCATGATAAGTGGAGGCTCTATACATCCCTCCCCTATGGCACTTTTTCAAAAGTCCTACTCATGATAAGTGGAGGCTCTATACATCCCTCCCCTATGGCACTTTCTCAAAAGTCCTACTCATGATAAGTGGAGGCTCTATACATCCCTCCCCTATGGCACTTTCTCAAAAGTCCTACTCATGATAAGTGGAGGCTCTATACATCCCTCCCCTATGGCACTTTCTCAAAAGTCCTGCTCATGATAAGTGGAGGCTCTATACATCCTTCCCCTATGGCACTTTCTCAAAAGTCCTACTGATGATAAGTGGAGGCTCTATACTTCCCTCCCCTATGGCACTTTCTCAAAAGTCCTACTCATGATAAGTGGAGGCTCTATACATCCCTCCCCTATGGCACTTTTTCAAAAGTCCTGCTCATGATAAGTGGAGGCTCTATACATCCTTCCCCTATGGCACTTTCTCAAAAGTCCTACTCATGATAAGTGGAGGCTCTATACATCCCTCCCCTATGGCACTTTCTCAAAAGTCCTACTCATGATAAGTGGAGGCTCTATACATCCTTCCCCTATGGCACTTTTTCAAAAGTCCTGCTCATGATAAGTGGAGGCTCTATACATCCCTCCCCTATGGCACTTTTTCAAAAGTCCTACTCATGATAAGTGGAGGCTCTATACATCCTTCCCCTATGGCACTTTTTCAAAAGTCCTGCTCATGATAAGTGGAGGCTCTATACATCCCTCCCCTATGGCACTTTCTCAAAAGTCCTACTCATGATAAGTGGAGGCTCTATACATCCCTCCCCTATGGCACTTTCTCAAAAGTCCTGCTCATGATAAGTGGAGGCTCTATACTTCCCTCCCCTATGGCACTTTCTCAAAAGTCCTACTCATGATAAGTGGAGGCTCTATACATCCTTCCCCTATGGCACTTTTTCAAAAGTCCTGCTCATGATAAGTGGAGGCTCTATACATCCCTCCCCTATGGCACATTCTCAAAAGTCCTACTCATGATAAGTGGAGGCTCTATACTTCCCTCCCCTATGGCACTTTCTCAAAAGTCCTACTCATGATAAGTGGAGGCTCTATACATCCCTCCCCTATGGCACTTTCTCAAAAGTCCTGCTCATGATAAGTGGAGGCTCTATACTTCCCTCCCCTATGGCACTTTCTCAAAAGTCCTGCTCATGATAAGTGGAGGCTCTATACATCCTTCCCCTATGGCACTTTCTCAAAAGTCCTACTCATGATAAGTGGAGGCTCTATACTTCCCTCCCCTATGGCACTTTCTCAAAAGTCCTACTCATGATAAGTGGAGGCTCTATACATCCCTCCCCTATGGCACTTTCTCAAAAGTCCTACTCATGATAAGTGGAGGCTCTATACATCCCTCCCCTATGGCACTTTCTCAAAAGTCCTATTCATGATAAGTAGAGGCTCTACACTTCACTTCCCTATAGCAGTAGAAGTACTGATATGGGACAACTTTAGCTTTACCTTAAAAGTTCAACATTAACTATTGAAGGTCTCCATTTCTCTGAGTGGTAAACATACCTCTCTATCAGTGAGGCCTCGAAGCAGTTCAGTCCATTTGTCATTGGCTTGCTTGACTGGTCTCATCAGTGACTCAGCTGCAACAGGTGACATGTCAGACAGAGCAGCCATTTCTTGACTCAGTTGTTGCATTTCTGTTATGTGTGGATGAACATCAGCTTTGAATACCTGATTTGACAAGAAATAACAATGGTAAGATTAACTAGGGAATATTGCATGATATTAAACAATGGCAAGATTTACTAGGGAATATTGCATGATATCAAACAATGGCAAGATTAACTAGGGAATATTGCATGATATCAAACAATGGCAAGATTAACTAGGGAATATTGCATGATATCAAACAATGGTAAGATTAACTAGGGAATATTGCATGATATCAAACAATGGTAAGATTAACTAGGGAATATTGCATGATATCAAACAATGGCAAGATTTACTAGGGAATATTGCATGATATCAAATAATGACAAGATTAACTAGGGAATATTGCATGATATCAAATAATGACAAGATTAACTAGGGAATATAGCTTGATATCAAACAATGACAAGAATAACTAGGGAATATAGCTTGGTATCAAACAATGGCAAGAATAACTAGGGAATATAGCTTGGTATCAAACAATGACAAGATTAACAAGGGAATAAAGCTTGATATCAAACAATGACAAGATTAAATAGGGAATATAGCTTGATATAATAATGCTATATTAATGTTATAATTTTTTTTTAAAATGGGTGTTTGCAGCATAAGCCTAGTTAAGTTTTGAAACCACAAATCTCAATAGTTGCTTGAAAGATAAACTCACCCTCAACTCTTCTGTTTGGTTGTGTAGGGTCTTTGGGTCAGTGGACGGCTGTTTCATTTGGGCAAGCTTTTGCTCTGCCAATGGCAACCATGTGTTAATACTCTGAAAGTAAGATAACAAAAATACCAGTTAGAGATCAGAGAATAAAAAAAAAACTAGTACAATATCATTGGTTTTGCATTCGCCAGCTTTTACCTCTGACGTAGTCCCTAGAAACTAGGAACTGAATTTTGCGCGTTAATCTGTTTTACCCTGGCAGCCGTGCACACAGGGGTCTCTCACCGCACAGGCAGATAACTCCATCTTTGGAGGTAATTGTTATATTAATATTAGTGTTTTAATATTAATTGACTGACTGCTACAATGTGAATTATAATGTAAACATTAAGCTCTTTTAATGTACTTATTTCAGAGGAAAAACATGAATTTGATATTTGATGTTTTCATTGACAAATGCTGATAGATTATATAATGAGCTTATCAAACATTTCAGCAGTAATTAAAGCTCCAAGTTGTGCTTTCTTTACAATTGTCTGTCACTGTTACTTTAGTTGGTTTTCTCATTTCCAGAACAATAAAATACACATACTTCTATTATACATTTAAATGATTAAGAGAAGCTTTGTCTTGGAATTCAAGAACTTTTGTGGTTTAAAAATGTAGTAATGCAGCCCCAAAACTCTCAGTCCTTTTGGTATGAGCATTAACCAGTAAAATATCATTCACACATAAATATTGACTTGTGCTAAACATTTTATGTTTTGTGTGGGCTGTCACAAACTGAAACCACTCCCATAAAATATCAATTTTAAGAATGAGTGGAATGTACTAGACTCAGGATATCTCCTTCCATAAACAATGCAAACTTTCCAAGTTTAGAAAAGATCATTTTGAGATGAAAACTAACAGTTGTGCATATGCTTAACTCATAGAAACATTAATGTCAGCGCTAATGTATCTTGTACTCATAGAAACATTAATGTCAGCTCTAATGTATCTTGTACTTATAGAAACATTAATGTCAGCTCTAATGTATCTTGTACTCATAGAAACATTAATGTCAGCTCTAATGTATCTTGTACTTATAGAAACATTAATGTCAGCTCTAATGTATCTTGTACTCATAGAAACATTAATGTCAGTGCTAATGTATCTTGTACTTATAGAAACATTAATGTCAGCTCTAATGTATCTTGTACTTA
Source organism: Megaustenia siamemsis (assembly GCA_032433765.1). Lineage (NCBI taxonomy): Eukaryota > Metazoa > Mollusca > Gastropoda > Stylommatophora > Ariophantidae > Megaustenia > Megaustenia siamemsis. The sequence continues at coordinate 49,964,318 of JAVIAB010000145.1, forward strand.
TAGAAACATTAATGTCAGCTATAATGTATCTTGTACTTACAGAAACATTAATGTCAGCTCTAATGTATCTTGTACTCATAGAAACATTAATGTCAGCTCTAATGTATCTTGTACTTATAGAAACATTAATGTCAGCTCTAATGTATCTTGTACTCATAGAAATATTAATGTCAGCTCTAATGTATCTTGTACTTATAGAAACATTAATGTCAGCTATAATGTATCTTGTACTCATAGAAACATTAATGTCAGCTATAATGTATCTTGTACTTACAGAAACATTAATGTCAGCTCTAATGTATCTTGTACTTATAGAAACATTAATGTCAGCTCTAATGTATCTTGTACTCATAGAAATATTAATGTCAGCTCTAATGTATCTTGTACTTATAGAAACATTAATGTCAGCTATAATGTATCTTGTACTCATAGAAACATTAATGTCAGCTATAATGTATCTTGTACTTACAGAAACATTAATGTCAGCTCTAATGTATCTTGTACTTATAGAAACATTCATGTCAGCTCTAATGTATCTTGTGCTCATAGAAACATTAATGTCAGCTATAATGTATCTTGTACTCATAGAAACATTAATGTCAGCTATAATGTATCTTGTGCTCATAGAAACATTAATGTCAGCTATAATGTATCTTGTGCTCATAGAAACATTAATGTCAGCTATAATGTATCTTGTGCTCATAGAAACATTAATGTCAGCTATAATGTATCTTGTGCTCATAGAAACATTAATGTCAGCTATAATGTATCTTGTGCTCATAGAAACATTAATGTCAGCTATAATGTATCTTGTACTCATAGAAACATTAATGTCAGCTATAATGTATCTTGTGCTCATAGAAACATTAATGTCAGCTCTAATGTATCTTGTACTCATAGAAACATTAATGTCAGCTCTAATGTATCTTGTACTTACAGAAACATTAATGTCAGCTCTAATGTATCTTGTACTTATATAAGCATTAATGTCAGCTCTAATGTATCTTGTGCTCATAGAAACATTAATGTCAGCTCTAATGTATCTTGTACTCATAGAAACATTAATGTCAGCTCTAATGTATCTTGTACTCATAGAAATATTAATGTCAACCCTAATGTATCTCGTACTTATAGAAACATTAATGTCAGCTCTAATGTATCTTGTACTCATAGAAATATTAATGTCAACCCTAATGTATCTTGTACTTATAGAAACATTAATGTCAGCTCTAATGTATCTTGTACTTATAGAAACATTAATGTCAGCTCTAATGTTTCTTGTACTTATAGAAACATTAATGTCAACCCTAATGTATCTTGTACTTATAGAAATATTAATGTCAGCTCTAATGTATCTTGTACTTATAGAAACATTAATGTCAACCCTAATGTATCTTGTACTTATAGAAATATTAATGTCAGCTCTAATGTTTCTTGTACTTATAGAAACATTAATGTCAACCCTAATGTATCTTGTACTTATAGAAATATTAATGTCAGCTCTAATGTATCTTGTACTTATAGAAACATTAATGTCAGCTCTAATGTATCTTGTACTTATAGAAACATTAATGTCAGCTCTAATGTATCTTGTACTTATAGAAACATTAATGTCAGCTCTAATGTATCTTGTACTTATAGAAACATTAATGTCAGCTCTAATGTATCTTGTACTTATAGAAACATTAATGTCAGCTCTAATGTATCTTGTACTTATAGAAACATTAATGTCAGCTCTAATGTATCTTGTACTTATAGAAACATTAATGTCAGCTCTAATGTATCTTGTACTTATAGAAACATTAATGTCAACCCTAATGTATCTTGTACTTATAGAAACATTAATGTCAGCTCTAATGTATCTTGTACTTATAGAAACATTAATGTCAGCTCTAATGTTTCTTGTACTCATAGAAATATTAATGTCAACCCTAATGTATCTTGAACTTATAGAAATATTAATGTCAACCCTAATGTATCTTGTACTTATAGAAACATTAATGTCAGCTCTAATGTATCTTGTACTTATAGAAACATTAATGTCAGCTCTAATGTATCTTGTACTTATAGAAACATTCATGTCAGCTATAATGTATCTTGTACTTATAGAAACATTAATGTCAGCTCTAATGTTTCTTGTACTCATAGAAATATTAATGTCAACCCTAATGTATCTTGTACTTATAGAAACATTAATGTCAGCTCTAATGTATCTTGTACTCATAGAAATATTAATGTCAACCCTAATGTATCTTGTACTCATAGAAATATTAATGTCAGCTCTGATGTATTTTGTACTCATAGAAACATTAATGTCAGCTCTAATGTATTTTGTACTTATAGAAACATTAATGTCAGCTCTAATGTTTCTTGTACTCATAGAAATATTAATGTCAACCCTAATGTATCTTGTACTTATAGAAATATTAATGTCAACCCTAATGTATCTTGTACTTATAGAAACATTAATGTCAGCTCTAATGTATCTTGTACTTATAGAAACATTAATGTCAGCTCTAATGTATCTTGTACTTATAGAAACATTCGTGTCAGCTATAATGTATCTTGTACTTATAGAAACATTAATGTCAGCTCTAATGTTTCTTGTACTCATAGAAATATTAATGTCAACCCTAATGTATCTTGTACTTATAGAAACATTCATGTCAGCTATAATGTATCTTGTACTTATAGAAACATTAATGTCAGCTCTAATGTTTCTTGTACTCATAGAAATATTAATGTCAACCCTAATGTATCTTGTACTTATAGAAACATTAATGTCAGCTCTAATGTATCTTGTACTCATAGAAATATTAATGTCAACCCTAATGTATCTTGTACTCATAGAAATATTAATGTCAGCTCTGATGTATTTTGTACTCATAGAAACATTAATGTCAGCTCTAATGTATTTTGTACTTATAGAAACATTAATGTCAGCTCTAATGTTTCTTGTACTCATAGAAATATTAATGTCAACCCTAATGTATCTTGTACTTATAGAAATATTAATGTCAACCCTAATGTATCTTGTACTTATAGAAACATTAATGTCAGCTCTAATGTATCTTGTACTTATAGAAACATTAATGTCAGCTCTAATGTATCTTGTACTTATAGAAACATTCGTGTCAGCTATAATGTATCTTGTACTTATAGAAACATTAATGTCAGCTCTAATGTTTCTTGTACTCATAGAAATATTAATGTCAACCCTAATGTATCTTGTACTTATAGAAACATTAATGTCAGCTCTAATGTATCTTGTACTCATAGAAATATTAATGTCAGCTATAATGTATCTTGTGCTCATAGAAACATTAATGTCAGCTATAATGTATCTTGTGCTCATAGAAACATTAATGTCAGCTATAATGTATCTTGTACTCATAGAAACATTAATGTCAGCTATAATGTATCTTGTGCTCATAGAAACATTAATGTCAGCTCTAATGTATCTTGTACTCATAGAAACATTAATGTCAGCTCTAATGTATCTTGTACTTACAGAAACATTAATGTCAGCTCTAATGTATCTTGTACTTATATAAGCATTAATGTCAGCTATAATGTATCTTGTGCTCATAGAAACATTAATGTCAGCTATAATGTATCTTGTGCTCATAGAAACATTAATGTCAGCTATAATGTATCTTGTACTCATAGAAACATTAATGTCAGCTATAATGTATCTTGTGCTCATAGAAACATTAATGTCAGCTCTAATGTATCTTGTACTCATAGAAACATTAATGTCAGCTCTAATGTATCTTGTACTTACAGAAACATTAATGTCAGCTCTAATGTATCTTGTACTTATATAAGCATTAATGTCAGCTCTAATGTATCTTGTGCTCATAGAAACATTAATGTCAGCTCTAATGTATCTTGTACTCATAGAAACATTAATGTCAGCTCTAATGTATCTTGTACTCATAGAAATATTAATGTCAACCCTAATGTATCTCGTACTTATAGAAACATTAATGTCAGCTCTAATGTATCTTGTACTCATAGAAATATTAATGTCAACCCTAATGTATCTTGTACTTATAGAAACATTAATGTCAGCTCTAATGTATCTTGTACTTATAGAAACATTAATGTCAGCTCTAATGTTTCTTGTACTTATAGAAACATTAATGTCAACCCTAATGTATCTTGTACTTATAGAAATATTAATGTCAGCTCTAATGTATCTTGTACTTATAGAAACATTAATGTCAACCCTAATGTATCTTGTACTTATAGAAACATTAATGTCAGCTCTAATGTTTCTTGTACTTATAGAAACATTAATGTCAACCCTAATGTATCTTGTACTTATAGAAATATTAATGTCAGCTCTAATGTATCTTGTACTTATAGAAACATTAATGTCAGCTCTAATGTATCTTGTACTTATAGAAACATTAATGTCAGCTCTAATGTATCTTGTACTTATAGAAACATTAATGTCAGCTCTAATGTATCTTGTACTTATAGAAACATTAATGTCAGCTCTAATGTATCTTGTACTTATAGAAACATTAATGTCAGCTCTAATGTATCTTGTACTTATAGAAACATTAATGTCAGCTCTAATGTATCTTGTACTTATAGAAACATTAATGTCAGCTCTAATGTATCTTGTACTTATAGAAACATTAATGTCAACCCTAATGTATCTTGTACTTATAGAAACATTAATGTCAGCTCTAATGTATCTTGTACTTATAGAAACATTAATGTCAGCTCTAATGTTTCTTGTACTCATAGAAATATTAATGTCAACCCTAATGTATCTTGTACTTATAGAAATATTAATGTCAACCCTAATGTATCTTGTACTTATAGAAACATTAATGTCAGCTCTAATGTATCTTGTACTTATAGAAACATTAATGTCAGCTCTAATGTATCTTGTACTTATAGAAACATTCATGTCAGCTATAATGTATCTTGTACTTATAGAAACATTAATGTCAGCTCTAATGTTTCTTGTACTCATAGAAATATTAATGTCAACCCTAATGTATCTTGTACTTATAGAAACATTAATGTCAGCTCTAATGTATCTTGTACTCATAGAAATATTAATGTCAACCCTAATGTATCTTGTACTCATAGAAATATTAATGTCAGCTCTGATGTATTTTGTACTCATAGAAACATTAATGTCAGCTCTAATGTATTTTGTACTTATAGAAACATTAATGTCAGCTCTAATGTTTCTTGTACTCATAGAAATATTAATGTCAACCCTAATGTATCTTGTACTTATAGAAATATTAATGTCAACCCTAATGTATCTTGTACTTATAGAAACATTAATGTCAGCTCTAATGTATCTTGTACTTATAGAAACATTAATGTCAGCTCTAATGTATCTTGTACTTATAGAAACATTCGTGTCAGCTATAATGTATCTTGTACTTATAGAAACATTAATGTCAGCTCTAATGTTTCTTGTACTCATAGAAATATTAATGTCAACCCTAATGTATCTTGTACTTATAGAAACATTAATGTCAGCTCTAATGTATCTTGTACTCATAGAAATATTAATGTCAACCCTAATGTATCTTGTACTCATAGAAATATTAATGTCAGCTCTGATGTATTTTGTACTCATAGAAACATTAATGTCAGCTCTAATGTATTTTGTACTTATAGAAACATTAATGTCAGCTCTAATGTATCTTGTACTTATAGAAACATTCATGTCAGCTCTAATGTATCTTGTACTTATAGAAACATTAATGTCAGCTCTAATGTATCTTGTACTCATAGAAACATTAATGTCAGCTATAATGTATCTTGTACTTATAGAAACATTAATGTCAGCTCTAATGTATCTTGTACTTATAGAAACATTAATGTCAGCTCTAATGTATCTTGTACTCATAGAAACATTAATGTCAGCTCTAATGTATCTTGTACTCATAGAAACATTAATGTCAGCTCTAATGTATCTCGTACTTATAGAAACATTAATGTCAGCTCTAATGTATCTTGTACTCATAGAAACATTAATGTCAGCTCTAATGTATCTTGTACCCATAAAAACAGTAATGTAAACTCTAATGTATCCTGTAAGCTGATATTCGATTGATTCACAGAAACATTTATTTGAGCTCAAATATGTTACTCTAACTTCTAATTTTGTCTTAATGTGTTCACAGCAGCATTATTTCTATCCCAACTTGTGTTCACAAAACAAGCTCTAGGAAACAGCATAAACTAGATCTGTAATCAGCTCTAGGAAACAGCATAAACTAGATCTGCAATCAGCTCTAGGAAACAGCATAAACTAGATCTGCATTCAGCTCTAGGAAACAACATAAATTAGATCTGCATTCAGCTCTAGGAAACAATATAAACTAGATCTGCAAACAGCTCTTGGAAACAGCATAAACTAGATCTGCAATCAGCTCTAGGAAACAATATAAACTAGATCTGTAATCAGCTCTAGGAAACAGCATAAACTAGATCTGTGATCAGTTCTAGGAAACAGCATAAACTAGAGCTGCTGGAGTTTCTCCATGATCTGAGTGCATAAACCAAGTCTCAAAATGTCAGGTCACTGCTGGACAGATGGAGGTCACAAAGATTATGCCAAAAGGAAAATTAAGCAATTAAAAATCTAGCCAAGATTAAGACAGATATGACCAGCTTAAAGGTACAGATATTGTGGCATGAGGAAAACTAGCGACACAATGCATCCACGCCCACTTAACGGGATGAAAGCTGAAGATGAAGAGATCCACAAATTAGATGTGGAAACAGGCAATCAAGTTTATCCAAATGACGAGTATGGATCCAGAGAGAATAAATGTAATAATGAAGTTGGAAGTGTTAGGTCAAGACAACAAAATGCACCTCCATGTTAATATCACATATTTTTAGGGTGCATGATGAAGAGGAGTTAGACAAATACAGTAGAAGACAAATTAATATAATTCAGAGACAGAGCTTGATATGAATATTTTGAGAGTACATTTTCTGAAACAATGAAAATGATTTCTCACAAAAGAACCAACTAAATAAAGAACAAGATATTTCTGCTTCATCATTGAATCAGTGGGAATTCAATGATAATTCTGACTATATTTTCATTATTTTTTAAAAACTGGATTTGTAAAAATAAATCTTGGTATAATATTTCAACAATATTTAAAGGTAAATGTTATAAATACAGTTGAACTCCATTAAGCTAACACCTGAGGAGAGCAGTGAAATAAGCTGACAGACATATGAATTATTTGCCACTTGATATGGTCAAAAAAAGTAGCCTGGAAGAAAGTGGTCAGCTATATCTGGGTTGTTGGATTCTACAGAGGTAGCTTATATGGACTCAACTGTAAATATAAACTTGTGGGTTTACACAGGGAAAGATGATAACAATTTGTACACAAAGTAAAACAAGTGCATTCAATCTAAATGATATTAAAAGGTAAACACTAGATACATAATGTATTGATAAAAGCTTTGTTAATATTTTTACCATCAAATAGTAAACAATAAAGATTGATAGTTAAAATACATGAGAGTAGGCACTCAATGATTTAAAACGATGTTTCTTCTTCTTCTATAGTCAGATGAACTGAATAGAAGATATATGGGACAACACAAACACTATCAGGTATGGCTGTACAACAATAAGTCAAAGAGCTAGAACACAGGCTGATAGATCACCAACTGGCTAACCTACCAACCAACCAGTCAGTCTTGGAAAAATATATATAAAATTGTATAAAGCAGCTCTATTAAAAAGAAGACAGCACAAAATTATACAAGTTCCGGCAACATGTCTTTGTCTGTATGACAAGACAACAAACACTTGCAAGATGATTACATAGATTTCTGCTCAGCTAATTTTTATTTACAATCTTTTATAATTATATAATATTTATATATAAATATATATTTATTTTTCTATATTTAACTCAGCTTTACAGTGGCCTCACAAGATATTATATACTTGTGCCTACCTGCAGTCAAAAGGCTGATCGTGACAGAAGATCTTAATGAAAAGAGAAAGATGAGAATAAATATTTAAACAGAAGAGGGAGATGGCAAATTTATTGATAAGAATATTAAAGAAGGTTGGAATACCATACTTTAGGAATAATTAAGAACATAGTAAAGTAAGTAAAGTACCCCCGTCACGCCAAGTGACGTATAGGGAAATATGGTGTTAGTGACCCTATATTTTACAGACCTTCAGCACATGATTTTTGGGGTAATGTGGTCAGTATTACGCCCGTGCTGCTTTACTTTCCCAGAAAAAAAATCCGGTACCCATTTAAGGCTGGGTGAACCCGGAGTCGTCGGTTGCGATCGAACCCTACCCCTTGTCCGTGGTAGTCCAGTTCACTAACCACTGAGCTATCGCGGCTCCCTTATTAAGAACATGACAGGACTATAATTCATGATCATGTGGGAACCAAACTTAACGCAGTGTTTGAATAAAGAGAAGATATTAGCCACTGCTCAAGATATGCTGCATGAGTCAATACTGATGAAGTAACTGAAGAACAAAAAACAGCTAATCTCCAAAAGTACATGAAGAAAGATAATCTTGTGAAATAAATGGCTTTAGTTTTTAAAATAATGATATACACTAACAGGGATACTAGGATCTTTAAAAATGTATATGAATAATACAATCAATATACATTCATAGTGATATCAGAACATAGAATTGGTGACCTAGTAGACTATTTGTACCTGAATAAACAATGTACTTAATAACTGATATTGCACAACAGAGAACATGTCATCAGGGATACCATTTTTACCTCAATCAAGAATAATAAGATGGCTAAACACACAATCTTCCATTCATGATGAACAGCAAAACATTATACCACTCCCATTATCAGTTTTCTACCATTTACTCTAACTACAATTAGTTCTATTCTCTAGATAACAGCAACTTTTTTATACAACATCTACAAGCAAATACACACAGCAATCTTTCTACCTATCTTGGTGCGCATGTGCAAGCTTTGCTTCATTCATCTCCTACTTCTTCTACATCTGTCAATCACTTACAACATCATCAGTTTCCATGAACTGTTTGTCCTCGAAGCCATCCACAGAGTTCTTTAGTTTTGTCATTTGTGTAGTCTTGGTAGGTCCAATGGTTGTTCACTGACTTTGTATTATGATGTGTTTTATGGTTTCTGTTCCCACAGATAATGGTAAGCTTATCCCATAGCATTACAGTGTCTGAGGACTGGCTAACTTCTCTGGGTACATCTTTTGGAGGAACATTGCTCAGTGCCCTCTCTTTCTCTCGCTCTCTCTCTCTGTGTGTCTGGATGTCCTTTCCTCCTTTGACTAAGGCCCAGCACCCATTTTTTTGTTTCAGCTGGGCTGACCTGAGTTCAAACTCTGGTGTTCTGTATAATAAGTGAGCTATAGTTTCTTAGATTCTACCTCAATTTGATCATAAACTGATGTATTAAAATTATTCTATTCATGGAATCAGTTTCATTGCAGTTAGGGCATCCCCATATCCGCTCCACTGCACGTCACATCATTTTTTAAAGTGTATGTAGACTGATTTTTCCTGTAAGATGATTCTGCTTTTTAAACTGAGCACTACAGATCGACCTGATCCCTGTTCCACCTTTAGACTCCTCACTCTCTCATCCTTGCCCCATCCATCCTCCTCTGCTTTTAAGAAATGAAGAACAAACTTGGCGATGTCCTCTTTGTCAAAGCCACATTCAGTGTCAGAGCTGCCAGCGAGCTTATCAGTATTTTATTGTTGTGTGCTCCGGCATGCCCTGGTCAGTACATTCAGGTTAATGTGCTCACTGTAGATCCATCCAAAGCTGCATACACTCCTGCCACAGACACTGTCTGTCAACCTTCTGTTGCATACGTTGCGAGTACGTCACCAATACTGCAATGTCAAGTGATGTTATTTGCAAATATAAATATATATATATATTTGTCTATCATATACATTAACAACTCCTTGGCTAGGCAGGACAGGATCTCCAACTTGTAGAAGTGAAAATCTGATTCCAAACTCCTGTCGTCTTGTGACAAAACACATACGTGGAAAATACTTTGGAAGCTACTCCTGAAACCAAATCAGGCACAGTCAAAGCATGTAAATAAAGTCTGCCATTGTTCTAAATGTTAACTCTGGCAACATCATTGATGTCGATCTAACAAGCTAGTTTTTGTATCATCAGTTGCATCAACTACATGGAGACTGATTTGTTGGTTAGGCATTATCAGTTCTCCCTAATCATATGACCAGACAGGAAGCAACAGTGGCTGAGTGGTTTAACTACAACACACTGTATCTACACCCACTTCACATCTGTTTAAGGGTGGATGGTGAAGAGGAGTAGTTGTCAGGTTGAATGCCAGATAGAAACAATAATATTGCTTACAGTTCTCATATCATTCCCTCTCAGGCTGAAAACAGCACTTAGTTCTCCTAGATTGATGATTTGCTGTTAGTTTTGTATATCTTGGATGTTTCTTTGTCCCATGATTGATGATTTGCTGTTGGTTTTGTATGTCTTGGTTGTTTCTTTGTCCCATGATTGATGATTTGCTGTTAGTTTTGTATATCTTGGATATTTCTTTGTCCCATGATTGATGATTTGCTGTTAGTTTTGTATGTCTTGGTTGTTTCTTAGTCCCATGATCGATGATTTGCTGTTAGTTTTGTATATCTTGGTTGTTTCTTAGTCCCATGATTGAACCTTCTCTAGTAATTGTTTTGCATAGCGATTCTCTTTGTCTTCCTTGTTTTCTTTTACCGGATAGTTTTCACATGAATGCCAGATGGGGAAGTCTTTTTTCATCCATTCTTGTACATGACAGATGTATTTCCGATGCCTTCTTTTTATAAAGCTCGACACATATTCTTGTTTAGATTCATTTCGTATCAGTTCATTTTAATTGTATTCTTTCCAGCTTATGTTTGAGATCCTACAAAGACATTTGTTTTTAAAGGAATTGAATTTCCAACTTTCATATCAATATGTTAGCTCTGGTATCACACAGGAGTTTTACAGTCTAAGTTTTGTTTCTTTACTGAGAACATTGGAACTCTAGATGTTTTTCAGTTTATTGAAAGAATTTGGTGCTAGTGCAATGCGTGTCAAGATTTCTGATGTTATGTCTCCATCTCAAAATTTAAAAATTTATGACTTTAAATTTATGACTGGTAAAATTTGTGACTTTTTGTAAAATGTCAATGTTAACTGTTATATCATATGCTAGCATTATCTAATTTGCCATTGTCTTATAGTTTACTGACTTTCCATGTACAATGTAGTTGTGTAAAGAATACAAAACATATTATATATACATGTAGCATTATTAGCACTGGAACACAGGCATGATGGTTGAGAGAGAGCAACGACAGTACAGACTGCAGGGCCACACACTGGATAAGAAAGAAACTGACTCTTCTAATAGTCAAACTCCACACAACAAACATGGCTATTTAAATACAGTCACATGGCTTAGTTACTGGTTAATAGAATCAATCTCAGAATTTAAAAAAAAAACAGCATGCAGATGGATTATATAAGGAGCTGTGTAGATTGATGGCTGCTTCATTCATTGCCAATAATTCAGCATTTTATATTTGATGTGTTTTTTGCTTAACACTAGATTATGACTTTCGATTTTAAATCATGTTATTACCACTACTTCATCAAAATCTGCAACTTTACAGAAAAAAAAAATACTTGTAATGTGGAAAAATAATAAAATTGTTGATCCTCATTTTTGTCCTCAAATCTACATGTAACATTATTGGTTCTGCACGTGTATCTTTCAGTTATTTGTTGCCTTTCCCATGTCTTCAAAAGCTTGATTGATGTCTTGCTAACAGCCCACAAGAATTTAACTAACAGTGGTGGTGGTGGGAGGTGAAAAATAATTTCAGATGTGAATATACTGTGGTTACTTTGTAGGGGAGGTGATATAAAAAATGTGCTTCTTGTTCTGTCAATTTTTACTAAGAATAATAAAACTTTAAACTTTTACCACAACTTTGATATATATTTGAAGAAATAACAAAAAAAAAAAAAAAAAAAAAAAAAAGATGGTTTATCGGGAGGGTCACCACCAGGAATAATTATGAAGTTAAACTGTGAGGAAACAAGATTTGTGCATGGCAAACTTTCCCAATTCCACCAAAAGTGTGTTTTTAAGCGGTCATTTTTACGGTGTAGTAGTAATCCAGGGTTAAATTTGTCATTCCCAACATATGCCTGTTCCTACGACTGCAACATACTAGGTTAAGAGACTGAACTCTCGTGAATGTGCCAATTTGTAAAATAACAGAAGCCAAACTTTGTTACATTTAGCTTAAAAAAATTGACTGCCTACAGAGGTGCTATGATTCAAATGACCATAACCAATGCCATGCATAAACAGTGCAATAGGAAATCAATAAGTTTACAAATAACCAGATCAACACAACAGTTTTACATCTTACCTCTTCCTTATCGAGAATGTTCTGCCAAAATATTGACACAGTCCACAAATATTTCATGAGTATGGGTGAAAGAGTTACATGTGAGTAATGATAGTGTTTTTGTCAGTTTTAGCCACGTACATCAGTGGTAAGGTTTATAATGAAACTAAATACGATCTGGAAACACTAAATTATATGTCAGCGGTTATTTTAGTGAAGAAAGCTTCTGCAATTAAAAATTGAAATAAACCAAAAAAAATAGAACATCAAATTAAATTTAAAATAGGAGAAAATGGTAATATATTTATATATATTTTAAAAAAAAAACAATATCCACCAAATGTGAAACATTAAATATTTTATAAATGAAACCAACATGAACACATGAATACACAAATAAGATTAATCTGAAACATAAAATAATAATATTTTAATAATAAAATAATGCTGAATGACTTTTGAAATAAAGAAAAAGGTTAACAAGAAAATACAAAAGAAAAGAAAATCAATAATATAAAAGCTGATCATTTTATATGAAAACAGTGAGTCAGTGTCTGCAAATGATATTCTTTCAATAGAAACAAAATAACGTTTATTACATACAAAAGTAAACAAACTGTGAAAAAGCATAGATCTCTCTCCCTACTTCTCTCTCCCAACTATACATATAAAGAGAGAGAAAGTAAACTTCACCGAGTAGCTAGATAGTAAACAAAATATGTTAAACAATATATTCCTGTAATCCTAAATATGATAAGGATAGAAAAGCTTATCCTGAGAGGTGGATTTTAAACATCAATAAACTGTTAAGTGTTTTCACAAGTGGAAACCATCTGGCCAAATAAAACAAGGCAGACCTGGAGAATTGTTTCACAGAACAATTACTAGAGAAGGCTCAACCATGGGACTAAGAAACAACCAAGAACAACAAGAACTAGCAGTAAATCATCCACTGTGGAGAACTATGATATCTGCCTTATGTGTTGTCTTTGATCCGAGAGGGAATGAATGAATGGATGAACACAGTTTATGATTTATACAGAGGGATATTTAAGAATTCTATTGAGAACACAAGTTCCCTGGACAGCTAAAAAGACCAATGAGAAAGTTCTCAAAGAGGCCAATACAAAAAGGGAGCTCTTAAAAAACATCAGAAAGAAGCAATCAACATTTTTTGGGCACATCATGAGAAGAGGAAAGTTGGAATACTTGGTTACAACTGGCAAAATAAAAGGAAAGAGAGATCGCAGACGACAAAGAGAGAAAATACTGGATAGCTTGTTGTCATGGCATGGAAAACAGTCAACAACAGAACTCATATGATGCACTGTGGATAGAAGATTGTGGAAGAACATGATCGCCAACGCCAAACGGTACGGCACATGATGATGATGATTGAGAACACAGAAAATCCTATGAAGATGATATCATGAAAGCAGACCACAGAGCTATTAAAATCACTTCATTTTTTCCCAACAGGACAGAAAGAAAGAAAAAAGGAAGAAAAGAACTTCATCACATCAAGTAACATATACAGAATATAGTGCTCATCATCATCACTGAGTACAGTTTCTGCATTAAAGGCTGGCTACCAGTGAGAGCCATTCTGTTCTGTCTCTTGCTTTGATAGTGCAGGTTGTCATAGGCTGACTTGTCCATCTTTTGATATTACTTGTCCATGTTAGTCTTGATCTGCCTCAGCCTCTTTTACCTTGTATTTTCCCTTCCAAGATTACTTTTAGTAGGCTGCTGTGTCTTTTAACATGCCCCAAAAATCTCACTTCTCTTGTTTCAATTGTTTTAATAGTTCTCTTTTCCTTTAAGTTGTTTCAAGACTTCATTGTTTGTTTTCTTTTCTTTCCATTCAATTCTTCCTATTCTTCTATAAATTCACATTTCAAAGGCTTCATTTTTCTGTTCTGTTTTCTTCAATATAATGTTAGTACCCATATTTTTTTTTTAAATATAGACCATTGGCACATTATTTTTTTTTTTTTATTGATAAACAGGGATGTATACTATCATCTCTGCTATTTGGAATTACCATTAATTGCATAATGAATAAATGTTGCAAAGGCAATAACAGCATTAAATGGTACAACAAGAATTACCTGGAAGATCTAGATTTTGCCGATGATATAGTGCTCCAAAATGACAATATCAACATGATGCAAAATATCACAGATACCCTATCATTCATGGTGAAAAGAATAGGACTTGAAAAAAACAAGGATAAAACAAAAATAATGAAAAATAACAATACCCCAGATGGCAATATATGTCTAAATTGTCAGACATTGGAAAGAGTAGACTCTATAGATATCTTGGTAATAATATAGATCAAGAAAGTGAAACAAAGAAAGAGATCAGATGCAGGATAGCAAAAGCAGCGGCAAATTTTTTAAACCGGACAAAATATGGAAATCAAAAATAATAAGCAAAAAAACTAAACTTAGAATATTCAACACAAGTGTATTATCAACCCCCACCTATGCACATGAAAGCTGGAAAACAACAAAAGAGACAGAAAAAAACTGAACGCTATTGAAGACAAATCCCTAAGAAAAATATTATGTATACAATGGAATTAATTCAAGACTAATATAAAGATATAAATGGCCATGCCACCAACGATCTCATCTACAAATAGGCAGAGAAGATGGATATACAGTCGAACCTGTCTAAGGCGACCATTCACGGGACTTTCAAAAACTGGTCCCATAGGACAGGTGGTCCTGCCTCACAGGTTTCACATAATAAATAGAGCGATAAAAAAAATTTTATCCTAAGCACTATGAAAACTAACCTGCAAATCAGCGTAATCCATGAGTAGAACATAGTGCACATGTCGGTCTACAATAGCCACTGGTTGGACACTTTTCATAAAACACGATAGTTAAACACACAAAAATATTTTGTCGAATCACTGATATTCGTTCTTCCAGCGTTAATGCTTTTGGTTTTACACTTTTGACACTGGCCATTTCCTATATTGTGTGTAACACTTTTAAAATCCACAAAAATAATTCACTGAGATACTGTACATGTACGTGAATACACTCTAAGCGGGCAATAACTAATTCTTTAGTTAATTCCTGTAATTTATACGGGCCACGCAATGGTCTACTCTGGTCTAGACGGAACCGCGAAGTGATGTCACTTCACGAATCATAGATCTGTGTCTGCCGTTTTTCTCACACCAGTATTGACTGATAAACGTAACACGTCCCACTGTAATCTGGGACTCACTAAATACGGGAAAACCTCGACACCTGTAGACACCTGTGTCGATCGTTTATGGCTCCCATCGGATTACCCGCGTGTCGTAAACGGATAAATAACATTGGCGGCGGTTAATTAGCCTGGTCTCTGGTCGCGTCATACGGTGAGCGCCGTAATCAGTGTTAGCATATAGTAAAAAACTCGGGGAAATTGTAGACCCGGTCCTATAACCAGGGAAACGCTTTAAACAGGTGGTCCTAAGACCAGGTTCGACTGTATATCATACGTGTTGAGAAGAGACAACAAGAGAATTCTAAATAGGCCCTTTTATGGGAAACATCAGAATACAGAGAAAGAGGAAGACCCAGAGAGAGGCACTAAAATGAACACTTATAAGAGAAGCAAAGTTATCATTAGATAAGATCGAACATCTCGTCTAAAATAGAGACGGATGGAGAAAAACATTACGAGCCCTATGTGACGTCTAGAGCCACTGGAAGGATCAAGATCAAGAATGTGGTCAGTATTGCAACCTTGTTGATTTTCTTTCCCAGAAAATCCAGTACCCCTTTAAGGCTGGATGAACCTGGAAGCCATTAATCAGGATTCAGCCTAACCACATGTTCTTAGTAGCCCAGTTAATAAGGCATAGGAGAACAGATAAATATTGTAAAATAAATGTATTCAAAATAGAAGGAGACCTCCTGATCATTATGTTCAAACCTAACCACAAATCTAACAGATTATTGATTTGAAAGTCTTGAGAGTAACTGTTAGGTACAACTTCAGTAACCTGATAGTTCAAAACTTCAACAAAACTATGATTGTGAAGATAACAAAAAAACTCAGTCCTAACCTCCATCTGTGACCTCTAAATTAACTTAGACATTCAGTGTCTTTAACCCTAGATTAAGAGACCTATCTTAGACTCACATTTTTACGAGACCGCAGTTAAAAATTACTACGACTTAAACACTTACAATTGGAGTTCAGAAAATGAGATTCTCATTAAATAGCTGTGTGTTTGGCTACCTGAGGTTTTACATTGTCTACTCACACAGCGGTTGTCGGCCCATCAATTTAGCCCTATGTTTAGCTTCCTCTTAGTATTGTTCACGGGCTATCCTGTGTTACAAAGGTTTGTTTAATGTCTGCTGTCAGGGCATTTTCTCCTCTCCCCGTCATAGAAAGAAAAGCAGAAGAAAAAACAAATTTCTTGAAAATTGGAAAAATTTATAAAAAACAGTCCCATCTCTATGATAGCATAGTACTTTTTACAACACACAGGTTTGTGTCTGATCCAATATCAAAGGAAACAAATCCAACACTCAGGGGTCACGGGAAGTAGTAATTAGGAAGGGGGGGGGATGTTTCCCCGCAGCAAACTGTCAAATTCCAAGAATTTGTATTTTGAGGTCATAATTTTTATAATGGTCTTGTAATATCTATCTATTGACCTTTTGAGCCGTAGCCGGCCCATAGGGCATAGACCCAGATACTCTTTCTCTTATCTAAATTTTTATTCTAGCAGTTTTCAGTCCTTGTAAAGATAGTTATCAAATCTCACCATTTGTCTCTGATCTGTGCAAGCAGCTCTATCTCAATGAAGGAGCCGATTCCTGCTGCTCTTGCTTCTCTGATTAATGTCCTTTTCAGTGTCTCTCTGGGTCGGCCTCTTTTTCCCTTACTTGTTGTTTCCCGCAAGAGGGCTTGCTTTGTTATTCGGTTATTAATAATTAATTGTAATATAGGGTTAAGAATCTGCTACAGACATTATATTTATACTAGAAGCTAGAGAAAATTATATATTTAAACCAAAATAATTTTAAAAAACAAAATGGATGGTGATAAAACAAAGTTAGCTAAAATGATGAAGCAAGTTTTGAGAGCAAGAAATAAATAAGTAGCCTGGCCCACCTCTAGCAATCTCTTAAACTGATCTGCATGGTGAAATGCTTTACGTAGCTCATCTCCACGGTCTCGGATTGCATCATTTACATCGTCTGTCAGGTGACCAAGATCTTCTAGCTGTTTCTGAACTTCCACAGCACCAGGATCCCCGCAGACATTGCACAGTTCTGCACCAATATCTCTACAGCTGCTGATCTGTTCTCTGGCTTTCTCAAGTTCCCTTTTGAGAACCTGGTACAAGAAAAAGCACAAAAAACTGAATCAATGACAAAACACTGGAAAGCTAAAATATGAGAATGAATCTTGGATCCTCACCAAAAAAAAAAATTAATTAATTAAATTAAATAAAAAAGAGAGGAAAAAAAGCAGAATCTTTTGTTACAAGCTGAAATATTTTAAAAATCATCTAATTAAAGAAGAGGTAACATTTGGCATGACATCATAAGAAGAAGAATCAGCACAAACTACATCATCATCATCATGTGTTATACCAGTCAGCATAGGTGATGATGTCTTTCTGCAAGCTTTGTCATCAATCATGTTGTTGACTGTTTATTTACAGCGCCACAAAGCCAAGTAGCTTCTCTCTTGTTGTACACTCTCCACCTGTATTTTGCCAGTTGTAACCATGTATTTCAACTTTCTTATTCTCATGATGTGCCCGAAAAATGTTAATTGTTTCTTTCTGATGTTTTTAAAGGGTCTCTTTTATTTGCTGGACTTTTTGAGAATTTCCTTGTTGGTCTTTTTTTTGTCCAGGGAACTCTCCATTATTTTTCTGAGAAATCCATCTCTGTGGCCTCTGTCTCTTTATTTGTTTGTTTCCTGTCCATGATTCGCTTCCGTAGGTAGAATTGGCCTTCTTTAGCACTGGTGAACTCTCTCACACCTAGATCTATATAGGCTACAACAAGAAAATGGTTTGCCCAGGTGTGGAGAATGCACCATTATTCCATATCAATAAAGGTTATTATATGAAAAGATAAAAGGAAGCAGAGTCTAGAGCCAGAGTGACAGCATTTAATAACAATGGGGTGAGGCTGAGTTAACATGGATAGAAATGAACATAAAGGTAAAGAACTAGTTAAAAGAGCTGATGTAACAAATATTGGTATTGAGTCCTTTATAAATGTTGTACTCAGTAACTAGTAGATGATAATAACATCAACTTACAGCTAGTTCTGCCTGCTGGTTCTTGACAGCTTCAGGGTAAACTCCAGCAGGCTCTTGGTTGTAGATGATATCTTTCAGATCTCGCAACAAGGTTGCAACATCCGTGGACACTAAATAAAACTTGTCTGACAATTTCAGAGCAGCATTAAGAGCCTTGTCACGAGCCTGGGCTGATGTCTGGATGTTCTTATTAAGGTCACAGATCTCAGCAACCTTCTCTTTAATATCTTCCACTGAAAAACACAAGAATGGGTTTCAAAAGCTTAAACAAGAGCAATGTGATTAATAACTAGCTTTCACTAGGAAAGAGAGCTACAAAAATATATAAGTACCCACTGGGCATACAGTGATAGGATTATACTACTCAAGGTGAAAGCAAAACCATTCGACATAGCAATAATACAGACATACGCACCTACTCAAGACTACACAGATGAACAAATAGAGGCATACTATGAAGACCTAAATAAAGTTATGAAGCAAGTAAAATCCTCAGACATCTTGATTGTAATGAGTGACATGAACGCTAAAGTAGGAAAAGGTAGATATAAGACCATTATAGGAAATCATGGTTTAGGAAAAAGAAATGACAGAGGTGAAAGATTAATACAATTCTGTGAAGAAAACAGGCTGATAATATGTAACACCTACTTTGAGCAAGAGAAAAGGAAACTATACACTGTGTGTTACCGGGGTCTCATTATGAGTAAAGAATAGTGACACTGTGACCTTCCAAGCATGTCGTAAGAGGCGACTAAGGAGGTTGATCGATGGCTTGACAAGCTGTCATTGTAAAAAGTATTGTTATGGAAACAGAGCCATAAATTTAGAGGCAGTGATCTCTGCAATATGTGCCATTTTGGCATGCAAGGTTTCTGTTTTTGAGATTGTGGTTCTGCCCTATGTGCTGTCTTCGGCTCGAAAGGACAATAGATAGATAGACACATGGAAAAGCCCTGGAGATAAGAAGAGGAATCAAATAGATTACATAATGATAAAAGAAAGGTTCCGTAACAGCATAAAGAAAGCCAAAACCTACCCAGGAGCAGATATTAATTCAGATCACAATCCTGTAATGATTAAAATGAAAATCAAACTAATAAATATATGCCCGCTTCATAGACTACACCAAAGCTTTTGATAGAGTACACCACAAACAACTTATAGAATGCCTAAAAGAGATACATCTAGATTACATGGACATATGACTAATATGTAATCTATACTGGGAGCAAACAGCAATAATAAAATATAATAAAGAGAACTCTACACCCATTGATATAAAAAGAGGAGTAAGGCAGGGATGCATCCTATCACCAAGCTTGTTTAATCTATACACTGAGCAAATCTTAAAAAACATCATAGAGATGCCAGGCCTACAAATTAATGGAAAGATAATCAATAACCTAAGATATGCTGACAATACTGTACTACTAGCAGAAAATCCTAAAGATCTACCACAATTACTTAATGAAATAAACATGACAAGCAAAAAATATGCACTAGATATGAATATCAAAAAGACTAAAACTATGATCATAAACAAAGAAAATACTCAAAACCCACAAGTGGATATCAAAATTGAAGGAATAGACCTGGAGACAGTTCAGAACTACAACTACCTTGGACATACTATAACTAGTTATGGAAAATGTACAACTGAAATAAACAAAATAATAGGAATGGTAAAAAGTAATTTTAATGTCATGAAGAATATACTAACATCAAAACAAATAACACCAGGGCTAAAACTAAGAAAGCAAAATGTTACATCTTCTCAATATTCCTATATGGTGCAGAAACATGGACATTAGACAAGAAAACAGAACAGAGAATTGAAGCCTTTGAAATGTGGATATATAGAGGAATAGGTAGAATTCGATGGAAGGAAAAGAAAACAAACGATGAAGTCTTAAAACAACTAAAAATGAAAAGAGAACTACCAAGCACAATACAAACAAGAAAAATGTGATTTTTGGGCCATGTTAAAAGACACAACAGCCTACTAAAAGTAATCTTGGAGGGAAAAATACAAGGTAAAAGAGGCAGAGGCAGACCAAGACTAACATGGACGAGTAACATCAAAAGAGGGACAAATCAGCCTATGACAACCTGCACCATCAAAGCAATAGACAGAGCAGAATGGTGCTCCATGGTAGCCAACCTTCATTGCGGAGATGGCACTCGATGATGATGATTCACTAGGAACCCACAGAGAAAGAGGAAATGGAGAAAAACATGAAGATTACATTTATGGATGGAGATCACAAAGATAAATTACATGTGGAGAAGATAGGAGGAGATAATAAAGGATTGGAGAGATCATGTTGATGGTCTATGCCCCAATGGAGGGAGAAAATGGCAAGAATAACACGGAAAGGTGTTAATGGGCTCAATACCATTTGTGATTTGCTTTAATGGGAGAACATTGGATTACAAAATTAATATGTTTATCCATGAGAAGAGAACAATAGAACATGTTCTACAAGACAGTTTTATGAGATGAGTAGAATGATTGATGCTTGCAAATTCAAATAGAGAGCTAAACTTTGTGATAAGTGAAGTCTGAGGAACATCAACTTGATATGAAAAAAGTATGTGCCTCATTGATTATGATGAAAAATTTGATTCACTGCACTCTGGGCAAACCCATAGGTGCCCAGTTCCCCTTTTTAGCAGATTAAAAATGGTAGGAATATTGAAGACTCCCTGCTGTACATACTCCTCAAGTTTCCTCCAAAGCATTTTTTTTCTCATTAATTGTTAAATTTCCACAGTCTGAGGGGGATAAACTAATCAAATAAATTCCCCAAGAAGTGTGCAAACAATGCCTCTAGTATCTCTGCCCTACTAATGATCAAGTTTCCACCACTGTTGCCTTTAAGACCAGAGCATTCCCTCTCTCACTGTCATGAACCCAGCATGGCCATGACAATCAACAATAGTTTCTAGGTCTTCATACATGTTATAAGCTATCCACTTTGTATGGTGGCATTTTCAGGGTGACTCATTCTAATCCACCTACTCATCTAATAAGCAAGGAAGTGCACTGGCTCCCTCACCTTTAAAAGCACTGGCCTAGAATGACAAAAATAAACACTTCACTTCCTCATGACATATGTTATGGGGCATTCATTTAATAAAACATGGATACACCTGACCAAGAGAGAGAAAATGGATATATGTCTGGCATGTGTTGAGAAGATGCAAAATGAGAATTTCAAAGAGACTCTCCTGTGGAAAACATCAGGATACAGGAAAAAAGGAAGACATAGAGAGACACTGAAGAGACAACTTATAAGAGAGGCAAAGTTGGCAGGCAAATACTCATTGAATTAGAACAAACATCTCCCCCAGAATAGAAGTGGATGGCAAAAAACACTATTTGAGCCCTATGTTATGTCTAGCGACGCTGGAATGGAATGATCAAGACACCTTCAATAATGAGATGTCTTTCACATCTTACTTAGAAATCATTTACATACAGGGTGTCCGGTTAGCGCAATCGATAGGCGGTTGGCTTACCACGGCAACAGCCGGGGTTCGTAATCCTGGCGAGGACACCTGGGTTTTACTAATTCCCTAAAAATTAGTAGGAGCCGCGATAGCTCAGTGGTTAGTGAACTGGACTACTACGGACAAGGGGTAGGGTTCGATCCCAACCGACGGCTCCGGGTTCACCCAGCCTTAAATGGGTACCGGATTTTTTCTGGGAAAGTAAAAGCAGCACGGGCGTAATACCGACCACATTACCCCAAAAATCATGTGCTGAAGGTCTGTAAAATATAGGGTCACTAACACCATATTTCCCTATACGCCACTTGGCGTGACGGGGGGTACTTTACTTTTTACTTTTTTATTTACATACAGTTAGTTAGCAGAACTAAGTTTATTGAGTTTCAAAATGCTTAATTCTGTGAACAGAAGGCAATGCTCATGTACACTAAAGGTTCAAGTAACTTGCTGGTTACACACACATTAATGGATGTGACTAATCTCACTGTAAAGTCTTCTGAGAATAGGAAACTAAACAAAGAAGAAGCAACAACTCCTAGTAATGCCACATTCGTTCAGAGCTAATTAAATCAGTTTTACCACCAGACAGCAACAGAGCTGGAAACTGCTAGAAACTCATAATTGATGGCTTGTGCCAGGATCACTGAACCTGAACCATCCAGACCCTACTCCAGCCCTTTGCAGTGCCTCTAGGAGCATACTAGCTGGTCTAATCTGACCAAGCGATTAGGGACCAAAGAGGGAGGGTAAACTGGTACTCAAAAATACTGTGCTGAGAACAGATATATTGGGCCTAAAGACACAAATACAGCACAACACATCTATGTATGTCCTTGTAATGGACAGATGATTAAGAGAACTATCAATTCCTTTAACTCATAGGGCAGTTGATGAGGAGAACTATCAATTCCTTTAACTCATAGGACAGTTGATGAGGAGAACTATCAATTCCTTTAACTCATAGGGCAGTTGATGAGGAGAACTATCAATTCCTTTAACTCATAGGGCAGATGAGGAGAACTGTCAATTCCTTTAACTCATAGGACAGATGATGAGGAGAACTATCAATTCCTTTAACTCATAGGACGGATGATGAGGAGAACTATCAATTCCTTTAACTCATAGGACGGATGATGAAGAGAACTATCAATTCCTTTAATTCATAGGACAGACGATGAAGAGAACTATCAATTCTTTTAATTCATACGATGGATGATGAAGAAACTATCAATTCCTTTAACTCATAGGACAGATGATGAGGAGAACTATCAACTCCTTTAACTCATAGGACAGATGATGAGGAGAACTATCAATTCCTTTAACTCATAGGACAGATGATGAGGAGAACTATCAATTCCTTTAACTCATAGGACGGATGATGAAGAGAACTATCAATTCTTTTAATTCATACGATGGATGATGAAGAGAACTATCAATTCCTTTAACTCATAGGACAGACGATGAAGAGAACTATCAATTCCTTTAATTCATATAATGGATAATGGATAATGAAAAGAACTATCAATTCCTTTAACTCATAGGACAGATGATGAAGCGAACTATCAATTCCTTTAATTCATTCGCTACCAAGAGGTTTAGCATACTGTGGCTGCATTGTTTTCTGAATTTTGTTTAAAAATTAGAAATAGCAGAAACACAATTAATTAACATTGATCTAAATAAAACAGGCATTTTGTTAGAACAATTTGTTCATGAAGTCAGGAAAGTGAATATTAAGCGAATCACAAAGTTTTAGTGGAAATAATTGCAAAAATATTGACAAATTAAAAGCCACATTTTTGGGGTCAGCACGCCTGCTGTGGAAGCTGTGATTTGTGGCTCGTGGTATGGAATATGTTAATAGTCTTTTTCTGTGAATCCTAGAAAGAAAGAAAGAAATCAGTTTCACTTCTAGAACTCCTTCATCCATTCTTTTCTTCATCTTCCTATTCACTCCTCTAACTGTTAGGATACATTTATTAGGGTGAGTGATGTAGACATTGAACATGATCACAAACCGTCAGCAGGCTCTTCTACTCCAAAAGCTTTAGGATTCCTGGCCAACTCTTCAGCTTTGCTCACTGCTCCCTTATGGCGATCCAAGTCTTCCAGGACTGCCTGGGAACAAACACAACAAATGACAATATCTATTATCTCTAACTACAGCTGATATTCTTGTTTTCTTGCTCTACAGAGCACCACTACTTCAATCAGCTTATTCTCTATCTTTTCCTTCACCATAGGCTTGTCCCATAGGGGAACAACAAAGTCCTCCTACTTTAACCCTAGATTAGGATACCATAGTAACAATTACTGCATCAAAACATATATTTTTCATAATTTAATGGTTTGCTGTGTTCAAACATTTCCCCATCTGTGTCCTTTCCTAATTACTACTTCTGGTGATCCCTGAGTGTTGGATTTGTTTCTATCCATGTAGGGTTTTTTTTTTTTAATTTTGTGAGATACGATCCTATAATTTAAAAAAAATGTCACCACATTTAAACTAATTGGCCGTTTCTTTTTTTTCTTTTCTTTTTCTTTTTTTTTTTGCTGTGACAAGGGAAATTTCCTCAGTTGTCGGACTTACAGCGATCGTCTGAACAGACAAAGTAACACGTCCAGTCCAAGCGGTCAATTTTGGGTCATAAATCAACCTTAGACAGGAAATCAGAGTTCCACATGTGTATACTTTGGTAAACACACAGCTGTGTGTCAAAATTTCAAAGAAAATACTATTTTTAGTGCTTTTAATGTTACAATTGAGTGGTGGTAATTTATGCTACAAAATGTAACGAATTGCCTCACAGGTAGGTATCGTAATCAAGGGTTAAACAATCAATGATCAACCACTTTGTTGGGTGAAACAAAAACTCACACCCAAACACCTCTTGGTGACTTCTCAAGACTAGATATCTTTATTCTAAGTCCCTACAAGTTCCCCTCACCTCATCAGACCCCAGTAAAGAGATCACAGTTTTAGTTTAGTTTAGTCGACAGATCATACTCATTGCATGTCAGACATGTCCATAAGTGCTCAGATCTCCTCCTTAGTATGTCCCTCAGTATGTGGAGATAGATGACTCCAGTTCTGTGTTGATTTGTTATTCTTCTGTGTTTCACTGCTCAGCACTCCTTTCTGGCATCCCCAGGTTTGACCTGATGTTTGTACAGTTTGAACATGGTTGTAGATTCATGATTACTGACTGAATCATCAGTGTACCTTACCTCCCTAAAGACAGTCTAAACATGGTTGTAGATTCATGATCATTAACTGATATCATCAGTGTACCTTACCTCCCTAAAGACTGTCTAAACATGGTTGTAGATTCATGATCATTAACTGATAGCATCAGTGTACCTTACCTCCCTAAAGGCTGTCTAAACATGGTTGTAGATTCATGATCATTAACTGATATCATCAGTGTACCTTACCTCCCTAAAGACAGTCTAAACATGGTTGTAGATTCATGATCATTAACTGATATCATCAGTGTACCTTACCTCCCTAAAGACAGTCTAAACATGGTTGTAGATTCATGATCATTAACTGATATCATCAGTGTACCTTACCTCCCTAAAGACAGTCTAAACATGGTTGTAGATTCATGATCATTAACTGAATCATAAGTGTACCTTACCTCCCTAAAGACAGTCTAAACATGGTTGTAGATTCATGATCATTAACTGAATCATCAGTGTACCTTACCTCCATAAAGACAGTCAAACATGGTTGTAGATTCATGATCATTAACTGATATCATCAGTGTACCTTACCTCCCTAAAGACAGTCTAAACATGGTTGTAGATTCATGATCATTAACTGATATCATCAGTGTACCTTACCTCCCTAAAGACAGTCTAAACATGGTTGTAGATTCATGATCATTAACTGATATCATCAGTGTACCTTACCTCCCTAAAGACAGTCTGAACATGGTTGTAGATTCATGATCATTAACTGATATCATCAGTGTACCTTACCTCCCTAAAGACATTCTAAACATGGTTGTAGATTCATGATCATTAACTGATATCATCAGTGTACCTTACCTCCCTAAAGACAGTCTAAACATGGTTGTAGATTCATGATCATTAACTGATATCATCAGTGTACCTTACCTCCCTAAAGACAGTCTGAACATGGTTGTAGATTCATGATCATTAACTGATATCATCAGTGTACCTTACCTCCCTAAAGACATTCTAAACATGGTTGTAGATTCATGATCATTAACTGATATCATCAGTGTACCTTACCTCCCTAAAGACAGTCTAAACATGGTTGTAGATTCATGATCATTAACTGATATCATCAGTGTACCTTACCTCCCTAAAGACAGTCTGAACATGGTTGTAGATTCATGATCATTAACTGATATCATCAGTGTACCTTACCTCCCTAAAGACAGTCTGAACATGGTTGTAGATTCATGATCATTAACTGATATCATCAGTGTACCTTACCTCCATAAAGACAGTCAAACATGGTTGTAGATTCATGATCATTAACTGATATCATCAGTGTACCTTACCTCCCTAAAGACAGTCTGAACATGGTTGTAGATTCATGATCATTAACTGATATCATCAGTGTACCCTGCCTCCCTGAAGGCATTCAGAATGTAAGGCCAGTCCATTGCATGTCCACCATCCATGGCAGCTGTTCCAGCCAGGCTGCCAGTTCATTCATTTCCTCTCATATTGGAGTATCCAGGAATACAATTCATGGCAGCTGTTCCAGCCAGGCTGCCAGTTCATTCATTTCCTCTCATATTGGAGTGTCCAGGAATACAATTCATGGCAGAAGTTCCAGCCAGGCTGTCATCTAATTCATTTCCTCTCATATTGGAGTGTCCAGGAATACAATTCATGGCAGAAATTCCAGCCAGGCTGCCATTTCATTCATTTCCTCTCACACCAGAGTGTCCAGGAATACAATTCATGGCAGAAGTTCCAGCCAGGCTGTCATCTAATTCATTTCCTCTCATATTGGAGTGTCTAGGAATGCAATTCATGGCAGAAGTCCCAGCCAGGCTGTCATCTAATTCATTTCCTTTCATATTGGAGTGTCCAGGAATGCAATTCATGGCAGAAGTTCCAGCCAGACTGTCATCTAATTCATTTCCTCTCATATTGAAGTGTCCAGGAATACAATTCATGGCAGAAGTTCCAGCCAGGCTGTCATCTAATTCATTTCCTCTCATATTGGAGTGTCTAGGAATGCAATTCATGGCAGAAGTCCCAGCCAGGCTGTCATCTAATTCATTTCCTTTCATATTGGAGTGTCCAGGAATGCAATTCATGGCAGAAGTTCCAGCCAGACTGTCATCTAATTCATTTCCTCTCATATTGGAGTGTCCAGGAATACAATTCATGGCAGAAGTTCCAGCCAGACTGTCATCTAATTCATTTCCTCTCATATTGGAGTGTCCAGGAATGCAATTCATGGCAGAAGTTCCAGCCAGACTGTCATCTAATTCATTTCCTCCCATATTGGAGTGTCTAGGAATGCAATTCATGGCAAAAGTTCCAGCCAGACTGTCATCTAATTCATTTCCTCCCATATTGGAGTGTCCAGAAATGCAATTCATGGCAGAAGTTCCAGCCAGGCTGTCATCTAATTCATTTCCTCCCATATTGGAGTGTCCAGGAATGCAATTCATGGCAAAAGTTCCAGCCAGACTGTCATCTAATTCATTTCCTCTCACACCAGAGTGTCCAGGAACGAAGATGAAACAGATTTCAATCAGACCTGAGTTCTTTAGTGACTCCAACCAGTGCCTTCATGCCCAGCCTCCTTCTAAAGATATTAGAGGTCAACAACACAAGATGTTTCATGAAGAGAATCCCTCTTTCCTGCAGAGTTCTCAGTGTCAATCACCTTTCAATATCAGCATGGTAAGATTACAGACTTACAGCATTCTCATCAATCACAAGCAATCACCTTTCAATATCAGCATGGTAAGATTACAGACTTACAGCATTCTCATCAATCACAAGCAATCACCTTTCAATATCAGCATGGTAAGATTACAGACTTACAGCATTCTCATCAATCACAAGCAATCACCTTTCAATATCAGCATGGTAAGATTACAGACTTACAGCATTCTCATCAATCTCATTCTTGAGTTTGTCAGGTGAGGATGGAATTGGATCAGCTGTTGACACAATCCGACGCAGACCATCCAGATCATCCAGCAAGTTATCTAAGGTATCGGTGGCCTGCAATGAAAATATCTCTGTTGCAGTGATTGCAAGCAAAAGTATAATAAAACAAACTAATATGGAAAAGTGACTTATATAATAATTGCTGACAAAGAAATAACAAAAATCTATTCCAAACTGGTAGATTTGCTTTTAGGATTATTTAGGAAAAAACTAACTGATCAAGACAAATCATTTTGGTTAGGAAAAGACATTTTGATAAGGAAAAGACAGTTTGATATGGAAAAGACATTTTGATATGGAAAAGACATTTTGATATGGAAAAGACAGTTTGATATGGAAAAGACATTTTGATAAGGAAAAGACATTTTAATAAGGAAAAGACAGTTTGATATGGAAAAGACATTTTGATAAAGAAAAGACAGTTGGATATGGAAAAGACAGTTTCATATGGAAAAGACATTTTGATAAAGAAAAGACAGTTGGATATGGAAAAGACAGTTTGATATGGAAAAGACATTTTGATAAAGAAAAGACAGTTGGATATGGAAATGACAGTTTGATATGGAAAGGAGATTTTGATTAGGGAAAGATATTTATTAATATTTTATGGTTATAAAATGCTTTCATTAATGATATTAAAATATTTTTTTGGATACAACATGGAAGAATTAAATGATATAAATATACCTGTTGTATTTCTGTTTTAATTTGTAAAAACATTTAATTTCTTACAACCTTCCATCTTCAATATGATGCATGGCAAATTGAAATTTAAAATAAAATAAAATTAAAACACAAATTTGCAGACCAAGACATTAAGTAGCTCTCTTTTCAGAGGGCAATAATTCCATCTGAACTGGCTATAAAATTATGCATACATTAAAGGTGAAGAGTTCAAACTTGTATCCAGTCAGAACAGATCACCTACCAAAATCACTTGGGGCAGGAGGGGGATGATTAACACAACAATAATTTATATTTAAAATGTTGGGAGGGAATGCTATCCAATCAGAAAGATTTCTGCAGCTATACACATAGCCCCACATAGTATTTCTCTCTCTCTCTCTCTCTGCGATCAGGACTCAATCAGAGTAGGATCCCAGACTCTCACATGAAGTCTGCTGTCAGGTTAAGTGTGTTGATCGCCCCCACAGGCAGAACATCACAATTAGAGTCTGCCAGATCCACTCTGAATTGAACACCCGTTAAAACGTTGCACTGTGTTCTGCACCAATGGCCCAGTGCATCCGATTTCAGCCAGCATTTTATTCAGGTTTGCATTCCTTAGCCTTTGATTGTCCCCAATCTTCCTGCAAAGCAGCAGATAATCTTTTCTGTAGGGGGATTCTGCCCTTAGATGGTCGGCCCTCCCAGGTTTACGAGCACATAGTATTTAATATTTGTTATATTTGATATTCTTTCTTCTGCGATCATGACTCTTTCAGAGTAGGATTCCGGACTCTCTCATGAAGGCAGCTTTCTGTTTATATATATATATATTTGATATATATATATATGCTTATCTCCAATCAGAAGGATTTCCTTCTTTAGATTTGCTAGTTTAAAAACAAAAACAACTAATAGATCAATCAAGTACTGCAGTTCCTATTTAAATTGTTAAAGAGAAAACACCTCCCAATAACAAATATTCACCTGCCATGACAAACTTTTCGTTGAAGATAAAAATAAACAAAACAAGTGAGAGCTTTCCTCAGTAGCATCTCTCACACAGTTATTGCAGTAGAGAATACTAACACTTTTGCAATGAACTATCTAATTAATAAGAGTAACCAGAGAAAAAAGTAACAAGGAGAAATAACAAACCTCTTGAGTAAACCTTTTCTTGGCATCCATTAGGTCTCTAGCCTTGCCCCTAGCGGTTGACTTTAGTCCCTCGTATCTCTTGTTTGTGTCCAACAGACGATTCTGTAAATCTACAGCATCCGGCTCAGCACATACATCCATTAGCTCCAGGCCAGTTGAGTTGAGATCATCAATAAACAATTTATGGTCTTCAATAATTTGTTGTGTTGTCTAGAACAAACAGAAACAATTTAAGGTCTTCAATAATTTGTTGTGTTGTCTAGAACAGAAACAATTAAGGTCTTCAATAATTTATTGTGTTGTCTAGAACAAACAGAAACAATTTATGGTCTTCAATAATTTGTTGTATTGTCTAAACAAACAGAAGCAATTTAAGGTCTACAATAATTTGTTGTGTTGTCTAGAACAAACAAACAATTTAAGGTCTTCAATAATTTGTTGTGTTGTCTAGAACAGAAAAAATTTAAGGTCTACAATAATTTGTTGTGTTGTCTAGAACAGAAACAATTTAAGGTCTTCAATAATATGTTATGTTGTCTAGAACAGAAACAATTTAAGGTCTTCAATAATTTGTTGTGTTGTCTAGAACAGAAACAATTTAAGGTCTTCAATAATTTGTTGTATTGTCTAAACAAACAGAAGCAATTTAAGGTCTTCAATAATTTGTTGTGTTGTCTAGAACAGAAACAATTTAAGGTCTTCAATAATATGTTATGTTGTCTAGAACAGAAACAATTTAAGGTCTACAATAATTTGTTGTGTTGTCTAGAACAAACAAACAATTTAAGGTCTTCAATAATTTGTTGTGTTGTCTAGAACAGAAACAATTTAATGTCTTCAATAATTTGTTGTGTTGTCTAGAACAAACAAACAATTTAAGGTCTTCAATAATATGTTATGTTGTCTAGAACAGAAACAATTTAAGGTCTTCAATAATTTGTTGTATTGTCTAAACAAACAGAAACAATTTAAGGTCTTCAATAATTTGTTGTGTTGTCTAGAACAGAAACAATTTAAGGTCTTCAATAATTTGTTGTGTTGTCAAACAGAAACAATTTAAGGTCTTCAATAATTTGTTATGTTGTCTAGAACAGAAGCAATTTAAGGTCTTCAATAATTTGTTGTGTTGTCTAGAACAGAAACAATTTAAGGTCTACAATAATTTGTTGTGTTGTCTAGAACATAAACAATTTAAGGTCTACAATAATTTATTGTGTTGTCTAGAACAAACAGAAACAATTTAAGGTCTTCAATAATTTGTTGTGTTGTCTAGAACAGAAACAATTTAAGGTCTACAATAATTTGTTGTGTTGTCTAGAACAGAAACAATTTATGGTCTTCAATAATTTGTTGTGTTGTCTAGAACAGAAACAATTTAAGGTCTACAATAATTTATTGTGTTGTCTAGAACAGAAACAATTTAAGGTCTTCAATAATTTGTTGTGTTGTCTAGAACAGAAACAATTTAAGGTCTACAATAATTTGTTGTGTTGTCTAGAACAGAAACAATTTAAGGTCTACAATAATTTATTGTGTTGTCTAGAACAGAAACAAGTTAACTCTTTCAGGACCGATGCCGAGTCCTCGGCGTCATCCCTTTGGACAACACCGATATGTTGGACATTTTGGATGTAGCTGAATATTTGTTTCGTTTTCACCGAATTTCGTTTTTGTTTCAACCAATACTTGATTTACGGTCGTGAGAGTTATTTTTCCTTGATCTTTCCGTGGTTTGAAAGCGTGGTTAGACGTTTGGATTTAAAAATTATTCATTTATATTCATTGTTTATTTTTCTGAAATTTCTATCACAAAATGGCCACGCCCACTGCTGGTAGTTCTTGCAGTACATCTCGCCCAAAACGATATAGTGCAGAACAAGCGAGATCTATGTTCGAAACATTGTTATTTAGTGAATCAGAAATGGACTATTCAGAAGATTCAGACGAGAGTTTTAGTTTTTGTGGTGATAGTCATGATAATCGTAGTGGTAAGTCGAGTGGCAAGAAACCAAGACTCGCTAACTCTTGTTTAGGTTTAGCTGGTCGATGCCTCCAGTCCAGCACTATCAGTGACTCAGAGGAATTTAGTGGCAGTGATTCTGACGATGAAACTGATACTATTCTGTCAGCCAAAGCTGACAGGACAGATGTGGCTAGGAAGCCTGCTGATGGGTGGCATGAAGCCAGAGATGGCGATACCATAGGAAAATCTAGCTTCCAAAATATAAATTCTGGATGTAAGTTAGATCTTCCAGAAAATGCTTCACCTTCCAAGTATTTTCTGAGCCTGTTGACTGACACAATTGTTGATAGTCTGATTCAAAATATCAACAGTTATGCTCAGCAAAAGATGGAATTGAGTACTCCTGCACGCAGGTATTCCAGATTTGCTAAATGGACACCGCTGGACCGTAATACTTTTTTTCAGTTTCTGGCAGTCCTGATTGCCATGGGAATGAATGCAACAAATTCTATAAAGGATTACTGGTCCATTCAATCATTTAAAAGTAGTCCTTGGTTTAGGTGCATGTTTAGTCGGACAAGATTTTTACTCATTTATCAATCTATGCTTCATGCCGCTGTTCCTGATGCGACTGGAAAATGTAAAATTGAGCCGTTCATCAATTCATTGATCGAAAAATTTCAAGAAGCGTTTTATCCGTTTGAAAATATCTGCATTGATGAGATGGTTATAGGCTACAAGGGAAGATTTAAGTACAAGCAGTACAATGCCAGTAAGCCAAAAAAATATCATATCAAATCATACGGACTTTGCGACTCAATCACCGGATACGTTTTCAACCTCCTGGTATATTTTGGTACGGACACAGCTTACAGGCCTGAAACAGACCCACATTCTTCACATGCTGTCAAAGTTTTTGACAAGTTACTGGAAGGCATCACAGATCATCATCATTTGTTTGCTGACCGGTATTATACTTCCCTGCCACTTGTTCAATTTCTGTGGCAGAAAAATCACAACTACACTGGAACGCTAAATTCAAACAGACGCGGATTTCCAGCAGAAGTCAAAAATAAAAAAATATCAGTGAATGAGGCAAAGTGGTTCATCAATTATGGGGAGCAAGTTATGTGTGTCAGCTGGAGGGATAAAAAATCCAAAAAGCCCTGCCAATTGGTGACAACACATGGAAGTGTCACATTTGAGATCAGAAATGAAGGTAGGAGTCAAGTCAGGAAGCCATCACCCATCCATAGCTATAACCACTCAATGAATTGATGTGACAGAGTAGACCAGATGATCTCATATTATGGGAACCACACAAGGAAGACAGTCAAGTGGTAGAAGAAAATATTTATGTGGATAATTGAGATCACACAACTCAATGCTCATATTTTATATAACTTGAGCCGCCCTAACACCGAAAAGCCTAGTTGTGTTGTCTAGAACAGAAACAATTTAAGGTCTTCAATAATTTGTTGTGTTGTCTAGAACAGAAACAATTTAAGTTTTACAATAATTTGTTGCGTTGTCTAGAACAGAAACAATTTAAGTTTTACAATAATTTGTTGTGTTGTCTAGAACAGAAACAATTTAAGGTCTACAATAATTTATTGTGTTGTCTAGAACAAACAAACAATTTAAGGTCTACAATAATTTATTGTGTTGTCTAGAACAAACAGAAACAATTTAAGGTTTTCAATAATTTGTTATGTTATCTAGAACAAACAGAAATAATTTAAGGTCTTCAATAAATTGTTATGTTGTCTAGAACAAACAGAAATAATTTAAGGTCTTCAATAATTTGTTGTGTTGTCTAGAACAAGCAAACAATTTTGTGTAGCCCATGTTTGATGAAATGCATTGTAACATCAACAATAAACTTTTTTCTTATCTTGTTAAATACATTTGTATATAATTCTGATCTTTTTACAATTTTCTTGTTATATTATTATTGCTGGTAATTTGTGAAAAGACTGCTTCACATACCATATACAGCTAGGAAATCATGATCAAATATTGCTATAAAAATACATTTTTTTAAAAAAAACAAGAAAATCCATCAAAATAAAACTAACATCAATGAAAGCACTATAAAATATAGGAAAACAAAAATGAATAAAGAAAACTTGAAAACCGAAATAAATAAAAATAAACTTCAAACAGAAAACAATGATACAGCAACAGCATTTAAATATCTAACAAACCTTCCACCATAATCTCCCTTCTTCTATCTCCTGTTAAGTAATAAACACAACACACAGATCAATGGAGCAGCAACAAGAAAAGTTGTATCACATCTTCACTCTATTTCTTCTTCTCTTCTTTAGCCATGACTCATTCAGACTGAGATTCTGGATGGAGTCTGTTGTCTGTTTCAGGGTTTTACTCCCACCAGACATATTCTCTTCCAAGGTCAAGGTAGTGGGCCACATTGAACTACTAATTTGATTTATACATGGGTACAACAAAGTATTGCATAGTATTAGAAGTGATTCCCCTCAATGATGGGAAAATATAAGCTGCACCGCTCTCAGGTGTAGTTCGAGTGGCCTTCGTCAGTCACAGTTGACTACAGATTTGTGCAGTGCCCCTAGAAATGTTATTTTTTCTTCTCTCTCACCATGTATTCTCTTTTTCTATGAATCTGTCTGCTTCTTGTTTGAGTTGGAGCTTTAGAGTGTGTTTCCAAAGAATGCGGTTTACATATATCTCTTCCCAGGCTGCAGGGTTTATGTTTAGCCTTCATGTCATGGTTACATACATCTTATAAAACTGAGTTTTGTGTGCTCCCTAGTTTTTTTGACATCTGCTAGTTGTCCATTAAGTATATCATTTAGTATGCTGTCATCTTTCATACGGTATAAGTGGCCAAGCCAGTGTAACGCACGTTGTTTGAGCAGTATGTAGAGCTTCAGGAGGCCGGTGCGAGTGAGGACCTCCATGTTTGTCGCCTTGTTCTTCTAGGTGATACCAAGAATATATGTTGACATCAAATGTAAAATGCATTTAGCCTCAGGTGTATTGAATGGAAATTAAACTTAGCACTAGCAACAATGCTTTGTATTGGTGTTGTT
This sequence comes from Megaustenia siamemsis, assembly GCA_032433765.1. Classification (NCBI taxonomy): domain Eukaryota; kingdom Metazoa; phylum Mollusca; class Gastropoda; order Stylommatophora; family Ariophantidae; genus Megaustenia; species Megaustenia siamemsis. The sequence continues at coordinate 49,999,629 of JAVIAB010000145.1, forward strand.
ATTTCATATCATGACTACTATTTATGAGTGGAGTGTATGGCCTGCATATCTTCTGGGCACATCTTTAGGAGAGCATGGTCCAGTGTTCTCTCTTCAGATACCATTCCTTCCCTGATCAAATACCAGGTACCCATATGCCGGCAGGTTCAAGAATATGGTGTGTATTGTGTTAGGATCATCACCTGGATGTTGCTCTGATTTTCCCCCACAAAATATTGAGAAAACTCAAAAAGCACCCTGACCCACTTGAACTGTGTTGCACAGCCTGGGATACATTGATGTGGGTAGATTTTGCTGACAATTCTGCCCAGGCAGCTGCCATTTTTGGCCTCCTCTCTTTTTTTATTTTCAACTGCCAAGGGTTCTTTAACATGTGCAAGTGCACACTGGACCCTCCTATATTTTTGCCATTACATGCGAGGGCTAGACATTGGATCTTACTACCAAGACTAGGGGAGTGTTACAGCAAGAAGAAACTACGATGATGTTTGTCAGACCCTAGTGTTGCCATGAAAACAAGTTCCCTATGCCTCTGCTAATCCATCCATCAGTTGCTTATTTGTTCAACATTTGTCAGCTTTATAGAGAGAAGCATTTTTTCAACAAAAATATGACTTCAGACATAAATGGCATTAAGGGTATCCTTTTTATCCCCAAGCTTGTCCAATTCTGTGATTTGGATCATTCCTTTACAGAGGGGATTGTAACAAGTTCATCTAATCAAACCTCTGAACTTTAGGTCATGCTCTCTCTGTGTTACAACAATAATATTGAATTATTTTTACAAAAACATTCCTTACTAAAAGCTTTAATACATTGTGACATGACTGTTTTTTTAACATTTTTTTAAAATGTGAAATAACAGTGAGAAAATAAATGAAACATGACCTAAAACACTCAGTTTGTTCTGACAATATGCTCAGGAAGTTGGAATAGAGATTAAATAAGAGAATGACAAGGTTTTAGTGGAAATAACTGTGGAAAACATCCATTAAAAGATGCAATAACTGTCTCCAGGTTTCAACGCATTAGTAACTACAGTCAGTTTCTGCAGCTCATACAGAACGTGTTAACACAATGATGAACAAAGACCTGATAGACAAAAGGAGAAACTTAAATAGAGTCAAATTAAAATGTCTGTCAGAATCAAATTCCTTTACCTTGAGATTATCGTGCTGTTTCTTGACTTGTTCCAAATTGTCTCCAGGGTTGCCTTGAGCATTCATTTCAGCTTCCATCTCCTCTAACCAAGCTGAGATCTCAGTCTGGTTCTCACTGTAGTGATTTGCTAGGGGTAGTGCAGCTTCCAGTTGCTGCAGGCGTTCAGCACTCAACTGACACACAACATCTGCCTGTGTTTTGATGCTCTCTAGCCGGGTCTTAATCACATCACTTTGTAGGTTGGCTGTTTCTTGCAACATCCGAGTGCATTTATCAATAATATCTTTGACTGCATTACGTTTACTTTTGAGATCATCATCAAATGACTGGTTGTAGAATTTAAAAAAGAAAAGAAAATAAATTAAATATATTGGTATGAGTGTGTTTATACATGTCAAGACAGAAGAGATATGGCAGAAGAGTGTCGAGACATGTACTACTTGTAGTAAAAGTTAGGAATTAAGCAAAACAGCTAAAGCTTCCAGGAAGAGATTAGTTTAGTTTTGTCAATGGATTATCCTCAGAGCACATCGGACATGTCCATAAGTGCTCAGATCTCTTACCCAGTATGTCCCTCAGTGTGTAGAGACTGATGACTCCCAGTTTCGTTTTGATTTGTTATTCTTCTGTGTCTCCCCATGTAGTGCTCCTTACTGGCATCATCAGTTTTGACCTGGTATCATGCACTATGGACATGGTTGTAAATTTAGGATTACTGATTGAATCATTGCATTGCCTCCTTGAAGGTAATCAGAATATTAGTCCGATCCAGTGAACTTCTGCTGACCAAGGCAACTGTTCCAATAAGGCTGTCGGTTCATTAATTTCTTTTCATGCCCGAGTTCCCAGGCGTGTATATGAAACAAATTGAAGGCAGAGATTGCCTCCATGAACCTTCTAATGTACAACCTTAGTCTCATCTCATTTTATTTGTTCACAACACTGATCTACTCTTAGCTGTGTAAACTATATTTGTCATGGTCAAACAAAAACATGAACTACAGCAAGTGTCAAAAACTTGTTTAACTTTCCAAGACTTTGACTAAAGAAAGGCTTTACCTTGTGTTCCCGGAGCTGAACACTGAGTGTTTCTGGGTCAATGCTGATTGGCTCTGCTGTGTTGATTTCATTTTCAGCTTTATCAAGGTACTTCAGCATTCCATCAATTTCTGATAGAGACTGCAGCGAGAGATAGAAACATGGACAACACATGAGTTATAGTTTATATGTCACTCGTTATGAATAGATAATGATTCAATTAGCACAAATTAGCACCACACTGCATTCAGGACAGCCCCAGATTGTGCTCAGTCTCTTTCCGAAGATTGGGATGAGTTTGCAACAGTAGCTTGCTGGTTAAATACACCTTTCATCTGTCTCTTCCTAGTTGTGCTACATTTTGTTCCCAATTTGTGGAGTCTCAGGATTGTAGTTTCATCAATGTTACCACACCATCATATAAATAATGAATTCTAAGCTATCTCATTATATCTCATTTACCCACAGCTAATGTCTCTGTATTAATGAAACTATATTGTCAACTTTCTCACTGCTCCAGGATCCTGAATTGCTATTACACTAGATTCACACAAGTTCCTGAAGGTCTCAGGTGTCTCTATGCTCTGTCAATTTATATCTCAATCATCCAGTTTCAATCCTGTAGACTAAGGGTACAAAATGATAACTATCATATTTAATTTTTTTTTACTCTAGATTACGATACCTCTCCTGAGTCACGTTTTTTCATGAGTCACGTTTTTTCAACACATTCGTCACAATGACGAACACTAATTGTTACATTTGAAGTTTGAAAAATAGTATTTTCTTTGAACTTTAGCTTAGTATTTTCTTTGAACTTTATGGCCTGAAATTCGACCGTACTGTGGCTACCGGAGGTATTATGTTGTCTATTCACACGTTGGCCGCCAGTATATCATTCTGTATGTTCAGCTTCATCTTAGCGTCGTTCACTGCCTAGAGTTACAAAGGTTTGTTTGATGTCTTGCCAACAGCTGAAGAGATTTCCCCTCTCATAATAATTTTTTAAAAAACCTATTTCTTGAATTTGGCCAAATTAATTTGACAAAGTCATATTTATGACAGCTTTATACTTTTTAACAAGCATGCATGGTGTTTTACAAGAAAAAAATTAAACATCAAATGAAACAAATCACTCAGGAGTCACTAAAAGCAATAATTAGGTCTAGGGAGGGAGGAAATGTTTGCTCATGGCAAAGTGTTGAATTCCAAGAATTTGTATTCTGAGTTTGTAATTGTTACAAAGGTGTCATCATATTGAGTTAAATTTTGTTTTTGGTTTTGTTGGTTATTGGTACAAAGTAAAAAAAGTAAAGTACCCCCGTCACGCTAAGTGGCTTATAGGGAATATGGTATTAGTGACCATACATTTTACAGACCTTTGGCACATGATTTTTGGGGTAATGTGGTCGGTATTACACCCGCACCGCCTTACTTTCCCTGAAAAAAAACAAGAACCTATTAAAGGCTGGGTGAACCAGAAGCCATCGGTTGGGATTGAACCCTACCTCTTGTCCTTTGTAGTCCAGGTCACTAACCACTGAGCTATCACGGCTCCCATTAGTACAAAGGCCTGTGAGTATTTGCTCTTGGACCAAATGTCAGATAGTTGTACAACAAGTGTGTGTGTGTGTGCTGCTCCACATTTATCAGCTCCAGAGAAAGAAGCATCTCCATAACAGTACCAAGTACATACACAAGTTCTAAATCTATACTGGGATATCTATTATACTAACAAGTATGCAATAAAATTAATCCAAATAAATAAGGACAACTAATGTTCCAAAAAGATAAAAATGAGAAACTAACCTCTAAAGAGACCTGCTGCACAAGAAGTTCTGTCAAGTCATTCCACTTGGTCTCAACATCAGCCAGGGTCTCCTTAGTGACAAACTTGTCCTTAACTCCCTCACTCTCCAACAGTTGCTCACACATCTGTCTCAACCCCTCCATCTCTCCTTCCTTCTCCTTCTTTGCCTCATGTAAGCCATCAACCTTTGTCCTTGTTGGTTTGGGAGTTCCTCCTTTTGGCTTTAAGATCTTAATAGCTTCGACCAACCAGCCATCCAGCTCAGCAGACTTGGAGTCAAACTCAGAGATGTTGGTGAGAAAATTCTCTAGCACCTGTGTTTTCTTGTCTGCCATGTCCTCCACAGTCTCAGCCTGAACCATCAGAGCTTGGATTTTCTCTTCAGCTTCCCTGTTGCCTTCAGCATCTAGTCCCAGTCTATGTTTAAAGAATCAAAGAGATCATTATGAAAGATGTGGTCAAATGAGTTTGAAATCTCATAATTTTAATTAATGCAACTTCAGTAGTAGTTGTAGTAGCAGCAGTAATAGTAGTAATAGTAGTAGTAGTAGTAATATCAGTAGTTGTAGTAGTAGTAGTAGCAGGATTGTAGTAGTAGTAGTTGTAGTAGTAGTAATTGGTGCAGTAACAGTTGTAGTAGTAGTAATTGGTGTAGTAACAGTTGTAGTTGTAGTAGTAGTAATTGGTGTAGTAACAGTTGTAGTTGTAGTAATTGGTGTAGTAACAGTTGTAGTAGTAGTAATTGGTGTAGTAACAGTAGTAGTTGTAGTAGTAGTAATTGGTGTAGTAACAGTTGTAGTAGTAGTAGTAATTGGTGTAGTAACAGTAGTAGTTGTAGTAGTAGTAATTGGTGTAGTAACAGTTGTAGTAGTAGTAATTGGTGTAGTAACAGTAGTAGTTGTAGTAGTAGTAATTGGTGTAGTAACAGTTGTAGTAGTAGTAATTGGTGTAGTAACAGTAGTAGTTGTAGTAGTAGTAATTGGTGTAGAAACAGTAGTAGTTGTAGTGTAGTAGTAGTAATTGGTGTAGAAACAGTAGTAGTTGTAGTGTAGTAGTAGTAATTGGTGTATTAACAGTAGTAGTTGTAGTAGTAATAGTTGTTGTAGCAGTAACAGCAGTAGTAGTAGCAGTTACAGTAGCAGCAGTTGCTGAAGTAGTAGTACCAGTAGTAGCAGCAGTAGAAGCAGTAGTAGTAGAACCAGCAGTAACAGTAATAGTACCAGTAATAGCAGCAGTAGTAGAAGTAGTAGAAGTACCAGTAATAGTAGTAGTAATAGCAGTAGTAATACCAGTAATTGTAGTTGCAGTAGCAGTTGCAGTAGCAGTAGTAGTACCAGTAATTGTAGTTGCAGTAGCAGTTGTAGTGGCAGTAGTAGTACCAGTACCAGTAATAACAGTAGCAGTAGAAGTAGTAGAAGTACCAGTAATAGCAGCAGTAGTACCAGTAATAGTAGTTGCAGTAGCAGTTGTAGTGGCAGTAGTAGTACCAGTACCAGTAATAACAGTAGCAGTAGAAGTAGTAGAAGTACCAGTAATAGCAGCAGTAGTACCAGTAATTGTAGTTGCAGTAGCAGTTGTAGTGGCAGTAGTAGTACCAGTACCAGTAATAACAGTAGCAGTAGAAGTAGTAGAAGTACCAGTAATAGCAGCAGTAGTACCAGTAATAGTAGTAGCAGTAGAAGTAGTAGTAATAGCAGTAGTAGTACCAGTAATAATAGTAGCAGTAGTAGAAGCAGTAGTAGTACCAGTAATAGCAGTAGCAGTAGAAGCAGTAGTACCAGTAATAGCAGTAGTAGTACCAATAATAGTAGTAGCAGTAGCAGTTGTAGAAGCAGTAGTAGTAAAGAGCAGCAGCAGCAATAGTAGTAGCAGTAGCAGTTGTAGAAGCAGTAGTAGTAGCAGCTGTCAACAGTCTGTGAGACTCCTCCATAAATAGTGGATACTTCAATGAAAAACTTATCACTAAAACAAATGATTCTGTTGTTTTACGGACAAACACAAACAGTGTTTCTATGACAAGCCAAGACAACAGTATTCCCATATTTCTGGTCTCAGCCTCATCTTACCTTTCAAGAAGAGATCGTGTGCTGCTGATCTTGGCATTCAGCAACCTCTGCTCTTGAATCTGCTGGGTAAGTCTCTCCTTGTCCAGACTGATGTTCCCATTCACCTCCAGTATAATCTCTGCCTCTCTGAGAACATCTTCAATGCCCTCCAAACGACCTACAAATACAGTACAACTTTCAATAAATATCCAAATTACTTGAAGAATTAGGAAAATGTATGCGAACAATCACCAACAATGTTCTATACTGGCTACGGCTCCACACAACCAACAATAATGCATTCTGGGCAGCCCCAATGGTGCTGATTATTATCCAGTAGCTGTTCTATACACCAGAACTATTTATTAATGATGTTTTGTTTGCTTCGCACACATTTCAGAACTACAATTTGTATATGATACCTCTATAGAACATTGAAACTGATTAAAAGAAATTATTTCCTACATTTCAATAATATCTGTGGTATAGAAGTGAATATTTCACCCAGAAAATGTTACATTAATCAATCTCTGACATACATTTCTTCTCGTTAATGCACTAAACTATTACTAACACACACAAAAAAAGAATAAAGCTGAAGATTCACATTTTTGTTTTGTCACAAATCTGAAACACTCCCATAAAATATTACTTTTCAGAACAAGCAGATGTAGTTGATAAAGGAGAGTATGTTTACTCAAATCTTATTCCTTTCAACTCTTTGTGGAGTATGGGTCTTCAACAAACACTTTCCAAGCCATTCTGTTTCTCGCCATTCTTTCAAGATTATTTCTATAGTCTTCAACAAACACTTTCCAAGCCATTCTGTTTCTTGCCATTCTTTCAAGATCATTCCTATAGTCTTCAACAAACACTTTCCAAGACATTCTGTTTCTTGTCATTCTTTCAAGATCATTCCTATAGTCTTCAACAAATACTTTCCAAGCCATTCTGTTTCTTGCCATTCTTTCAAGATCATTCCTATAGTATTCAACAAACACTTTCCAAGCCATTCTGTTTCTTGCCATTCTTGCAAGATCATTCCTATAATCTTCAACAAACACTTTCCAAGCCATTCTGTTTCTTGCCATTCTTTCAAGATCATTCCTATAGTATTCAACAAATACTTTCCAAGCCATTCTGTTTCTTGCCATTCTTTCAAGATCATTCCTATAGTATTCAACAAACACTTTCCAAGCCATTCTGTTTCTTGCCATTCTTGCAAGATCATTCCTATAATCTTCAACAAACACTTTCCAAGCCATTCTGTTTCTTGCCATTCTTGCAAGATCATTCCTATAATCTTCAACAAACACTTTCCAAGCCATTCTGTTTTTTGCCATTCTTTCAAGATCATTCCATGTCTTCCCCGCCATCTTCATCTCTGCTTCCACCTGTCTTCTCCATGAATATTTTGGTCTTCCTCTTTGTCTCTTCCCAAGATAAAAAAAAAAGGCATGTCATATAATACTCTCAGTTGGCTTTCACAGTCTGTGTGTCCTATCTAGCGCCATTGTCTTTGTTGTATCACTTTGTCCACTGCTATTTGACTGGTACTTTCTCATAATTCAATGTTAGTGATTTTGTCCTGCCATATCCATCCTTTTATTCTGCCCAAGCACCCATTAATGAATGTCTGTTTACTCAAATATGCTAGATTATTTTGGGGGTTATAGCTAAAATGTCACTTAGAGATTAAAATAAGCATCTGTGACAGACATTATTTTTGCTATACTAATGTTCAGACACAAACTATGAGATGGTTGGCTTCTGCATATTGAGAATTTGGTATATTTACTAAGAATACCAAAATGTTATATCTTCTCAACATTCCTGTATTGTGCAGAAACATGGACAATAGACAAGAAAACAGAACAGAAAATTGAAGCCTTTGAAATGTGGATTTATAGAAGAATAAAAAGAAATGGATGGAAAAAAAAAAAAACAAATGATGAAGTCTTAAAACAACTAAAAATGAAAAGAAAACTACTAAATACAATTCACACAAGACAAATTCGATTTTTGGGCCATGTTAAAAGACACAGCAGCCTACTAAAAGTGATCTTAGAAGGGAAAATACAAGGTAAAAGAGGCAGAGGCAAACCAAGACTAACATGGACGAATAACATGAAGAGGTGGACAAGTCAGCCTATGACAACCTGCATGATCAAAGCAAGAGACAGAGCAGAATGGCGCTCCATAGTAGCCAACCTTCGATACGAAGACTGCACTTGATGATGATATTGAGAAAAATCAATCTTCCTCTATGTTTACCAGAACAAATGGAGAAAAGCTATATCTTCTGAAAAATGGCTGATTGTTCTGTGCTTGGTATAACATGGTGGTGCTAAGGATGGGTACTGCAACATTGTCCAGAACAGAGTGCAGTATAAAGCCATTTCTGAACAATCACTCTACATAGTTACAGTCATATCTCAACTAATGATGGGTTTACATTCCAAAAAACTTATTGTATATCGTAAGTCAAAAATAGGTCATTTGATATAACCAAGGACATGTTTTGTTTTATTTTCTGACTGGATTTAACAAAAACAAACAAGACTACATGTAGAAAATGACACTCTTTCTTCTTTCTTTCTGACGTCCATCCGATAGATACAAAGAAATGAATCGTCCTCTTCGCTATCTGCCCTGAAAAAGATATTAATATGTCATAGATGTGTCGTGGTTTATTTGCACCTTTCAGCCAAACACATCCAAATTCACAGCAGCATTTTTTAGTACTGGATTGCCTTCCCTTTTTAATCCCTACTCGCTTGGCCAGACCGAACAGTCTATTTTCAGGAGCACTACTGGGAGGAGGAGCAGTGTATTGATTAGCTCTGTTGTTTGCCAATCCAATACATGTAGTCAGTTGTGAGTTGCTGACTGCACATCAGCTCGGTTGCTGGATGGGCAGCTTGGTCCCCTAGAAAATGACATCATAGTACTACAAAAAATTGCAACTTGAACAGTCATAAGTTGAGGTATGTCAGCACATCCATTCTCTTATTACAGCAGTCTTGTTTAACCCACACTGGTCTCAACTACAACCACCTACGAAGCCAATAAAAAAAAATATTATGACAAGATGGTCTTCATTAACAAGGCTTTAGAACAGAATAGCATTACTGCAGGTAGGACATTGTTATATCCCTGGTCTGACATGAACAAGGCTTTAGAACAGAATAGCATTACTGTAGGTAGGACATTTTTATATCCCTGGTCTGACATCAACAAGGCTTTAGAACAGAATAGCATTACTGCAGGTAGGACATTTTTATATCCCCAGTCTGACATCAACAAGGCTTTAGAACAGAATAGCATTACAGCAGGTAGGACATTTTTATATCCCTGGTCTGACATCAACAAGGCTTTAGAACAGAATAGCATTACTGCAGGTAGGACATTTTTATATCCCTGGTTTGACATCAACAAGACTTTAGAATAGAATAGCATTACAGCAGGTAGGACATTTTTATATCCCTGGTTTGACATCAACAAGACTTTAGAATAGAATAGCATTACAGCAGGTAGGACATTTTTATATCCCTGGTTTGACATCAACAAGGGAGACCAGCAACAGCAGAAAGTCTAAAACTACAAACCTAGAACATTCTGGTGTTCAGCAATGGCTGCATCCAGTAGCTGCTCATTTTCTGTAACATCTTCCAGGAGGATGTGATGTTCTTCCTTCCTCATGTCAATGATGGCCTGAACATCATCAGCTTCCTCAATCAAGTCAGCATCATTCAACACAGACGCCAAGCGTTCTCCAACAGCAATCAGGTCTGTGAATTACAGCAATAAACTCTCAGCAAATTTAAAAATATGGCTGTGAAACATGGATAACAACAAAATTGACAATCACGAAGATACAGACTTTCATTAATGGATGCTTATGCAGAATAAAAGGATGGAAATGGCATGACAAAATCACTAACATAGAATTATGGAAATGTACCAGTCAAACACCAGTGGATAAAGAGATACAGCGAAGACGATGGCGCTGGATAGGACACACACTATGGAAGCCAACTGAGAGTATTACACAACAGGCCCTTTTTTGGAATCCCCAGGGGAAAAGACAAAGAGGAAGACCAAGGAATTCTTAGAGAAGACAGATAGAAGCAGAGATGAAGATGATGGGGAAGACATGGAATGATCTTAAAGGAATGGCAAAAAACAGCACGACTTGGAAAGTGTTTGTTGAAGACCTATGCTCCACTGGGAGCTAAAAAGGTAGAAGAGGAAGAAGAAATTAAAAAATGGTAACAGTTTAACAAAATAATATGATTTCTGATCTGATCTGTTCATGGAAACAATTTCACTGCAGTTGGGAATTTCTCATATCTGCTCCACTGATGTCACAGCATTCAGCCAAAGCACTTTGGCAAATTCTATTGACAAAGTTGACTTCCATGCAGCTCTATTCAATGATACAGGTGATGGTTCCCAATGCCTTCCATCAAAAAGAGAGTGCGCAGTCACTTTTTTTGCTCCAGTTTCCTATAAAACATATATTGAAAACAAAAAAAGCAAACAAAACTTGTAAGTGACTACACTAGTTTCAGAAAAAACAGGGCCACAATCAGTCATCACATGTCCTTGTTCTGGGTGAGTTTCGCAATCTTGGCAAGGAAGATGGTGCCTGTTGTTTTTACCTCTAACTTTGGTGTTCTTTTTAGTATTTCTCTAGGTCTGCCTCTTTTTCTTTTACCTACTGATTCCCATTTGAGGGTTTGCTTTGAGATTCGCTTGTTATTTTTTCCATCACTTGGCCAACATAAGACCACCTTCTTGTCTTGATTATTGTTGATATTTTTGGATGTCTGAACTATGCATGATCTCTAAAATAGGGGGTTAAGGCAAAGAAATGCAAGTGAATGCATAAAAATGCGAAGCTGCAGTAAAGCTGAATGCGAAGAAAAATTGAAAAAAAAGAAAAAATGGTATGTTAGAAGCTTTACGTGATTAGTAGACGACACAGATTCGAACGACGTTTCGGCTCAATAGGCCTTCAGCAGGAACAAACAAACAACATACACACACAGATATGTGAATAAATAAAACTAATCCTACATAGCTAACTAGTAATGAAACATCAAAAACAAAATAATCGAAATATGTTGACTTCCCTGTGTGTCGTGGACTGTGGTCAGGCTATGAAAGGAATTTCTCACGGGTGTAGCTGTAATTTATACCCTGTGGTCATAGGTGAAGGGTTCTAAAAATACACGAGTGGGGGGAGCGCTATCTAGGTACGTCGACTACAAAGGCACAGGCAATATCTGAAAGTATCTAAGGGCCCATAAATACATGTATGTGGGTGCATATGTATGGGTATGTTGATATGTATTAGTATGTGCACGTCTTCTTGCACGTGTACATATGTATACACGCATCTGTGTGTGTGTATACATGTATTTATGGGCCCTTAGATACTTTCAGATATTGCCTGTGCCTTTGTAGTCGACGTACCTAGATAGCGCTCCCCCCACTCGTGTATTTTTAGAACCCTTCACCTCTGACCACAGGGTATAAATTACAGCTACACCCGTGAGAAATTCCTTTCGTAGCCTGACCACAGTCCACGACACACAGGGAAGTCAACATATTTCGATTATTTTGTTTTTGATGTTTCATTACTAGTTAGCTATGTAGGATTACTTTTATTTATTCACATATCTGTGTGTGTATGTTGTTTGTTTGTTCCTGCTGAAGGCCTATTGAGCCGAAACGTCGTTCGAATCTGTGTCATCTCTAAAATACCAATATAACAATCATCATTTAATTATATAGGATGAACCCATGGGTGAAAATCACAGAAAGATGATGTCTATTGCAGTATAATTATACATTAGGACTTTCTCACCTTTCAACTTCCTCTCTTGACCAATGACTTCTGCCTTGATAGCCCTGAGGTCTTCTAAATCCTGTACACCTTTCTGAGGATCCATGCCAAACTCTTCATCTATCAAGGCAGTCAACTTCTCTTGAAGGGCAGGATAGGCTTGTGATAGTCTAATTGAAACAGGTGACTGTTACATACGATCCAAATATGAGAAAACAATGTGAGGTGATTGTTGATAGAAACACAGTAGGAGTTGTAATCGTTCATGACAGCTTCCATTCCAAATGGTGATATGAACTATCTAAATTGTGATCTATCATGTTTCGTGTCTAGTTTTTAATCTAAATGGTGATCTACATTGACTAAATGGTGATCTACATTGACTAAATGGTGATCTGAAATTATTCATGGTTACTTCCTCTCAAAATGGTGAACTCAATAACAGTCACTGCTTCAATAACAGTGAATGCTTCAATAACAGTCAATGCTTCAATAACAGTGAATGCTTTAATAACAGTGAATGCTTTAATAACAGTGAATGCTTCAATAACAGTCAATGCTTCAATAACAGTGAATGCTTCAATATCAGTGAATGATAAATATCAGTGAATGCTTCAATAACAGTAAAAGCTTCAATAACAGTGAATGCTTTAATAACAGTGAATGCTTTAATAACAGTGAATGCTTCAATAACAGTGAATGCTTCAATAACAGTGAATGCTTCAATAACAGTCAATGCTTCAATATCAGTGAATGATAAATATCAGTGAATGCTTCAATAACAGTCAATGCTTCAATGACAGTCAATGCTTCAATAACAGTCAATGATTCAATATCAGTGAATGATTCAATAACAGTCAATGCTTCAATAACAGTCAATGCTTCAATATCAGTGAATGCTTCAATATCAGTGAATGCTTCAATAACAGTCAATGCTTCAATAACAGTGAATGCTTTACGCTGGAGATTTATTAGACCTCAGATCAACTGTCCACAACAAGCATGAGGAAAACAAATCCTGAAACATTCCACTTACGCAAACAATATATTAAAAGAGACTGGGAAATTAACCCTTATTTATTTGCCATGGCAAGAATTTGTTTAAATCAGGTGGATGTAGATTCCACAACAACTGATAGATGTTGCAACCAGTTCTTACAATACAATACATGTGAAAATACACATTAACCGACATAGGTGGGATATATTTACCACTTCACCTGCATTAGGCTCGAAAACGGTTTGAGGCAGATTCACAACAAACATTGTTAAGGGGTTAAGGTTGAATCATAATTAACTCTAGATTATGATTCCTATCTGTGGGTCATGTTTCATGATACCATCGTAAAAATTACTACCACTTAAATGCTACAATTTGAATTTCCTTGAAGAGTAATTTCTTTGAATTCTTTGCTACACAGCTGTGTGTTTACCCTAGCGGAAACACTGGAATTCAATGCAGTAATTATTTCCTGCCCTACATTAGATTCATGGCCTGAAATTCAAACGCATCATGCTGTACTACTGGAAGTGTTATTTTGTCTATTCACATGGTCACCGTAAGTCCATCAATCCAGCCGTATGTTTGGCTCCCTCAAAGCGTTGTTTGCTGTCTCTCCCGTGTTACAAAGATTTCTTTGATGTCAATGGCTGAGGAGTTCCCCCGTCATAGGGGAAAAAAACTAATATTTTTGAAAATTGGTGAAATTTATTTTTAAAAAATACAGCCTCCTCTCTATGAATGATACTGTCATACATTTTATGGTGCACTTGAAAATAAAAATCCAACATCAAAGGAAACAAATTCAACACTCAAGGGTATTTTGAGATAGTAATTTTTAAATGGAATCGTAATATAGGGTTAAGAAAGGTTATAAACAAATGATACCTGTCATTGAGATCATCAAACACTTTCTTCTGCTTCAACAAGGAAGACAAGCGCTCCATGTGTTTGGAGCATTCTCTGGAAATATCTTTAAATTTGGCTTCAACTGACTCCAGCTCTTCATCAAGCACACCCACCTCTCCCTCTTCTCTGATGGTCGGGAGGATCTCTAACCGTCTCCGGAAAGTTTCAACATCACGTTCAACATCCTTTTAAAAAAAGTACAATTCATAATTAAACAAGTACACAAATTACATAGATACATACATAGTTAATGGACTATTGATCCATGCTTACAAGGATTAAATGCATGGCTACACATAAATAGATAGGATGTATAAATGGCCTTTTTCGTCTTGTCAGGTGATTTAGAGGCTATTGTGTAATTTTTTTTTCAGATTTTGTTTTTGTCGAACAGTTTCTCTCATTGCTGATTCTACCAATATTTGACAAACATGTTCGGCCACAGAATGAACAAGTCAGGCCCACAGGATTTTCCATCTTTTTTCATGAGTCTTTTCTCTTCCATGTTTTGCAATAGCACAGCCTCAAATGATGTTATGTCATTTTTTTAATACAGACTCTCCAAGGTGTGCGATCTCTTACCAGACGTTCCCAGTCATTGTCACAGATGGAGAAGTCATTCAGAGATGTTTTACAAATATCTCTATATCATAGTTCAGGTATGTCGATTTGTCTTTTTCCCTGTATTAGTTCACCATATAGTATTTACTTAGCAATGTTGTTTTCTTCCATTCGCTGGATGTGCTACAGCCATCTTAACCTTCGGCGAGCATTGACATGATTGTTAAGGTCTTAGCACGTTGCAGGACAGTTAGGTTTGTCCTGCCATTTGATGTGCATTATTCTATAGGTATCCTGGATAAGCAACAGTCTAGGGCAATGAAAATACAAAGCTGTTAGTTCTGAAGACAAGAGAACAAGACTGGGATTGTGAATAATAATTCATCATCAGTGAGTGCCGTCTCCGCATCGAAGGTTGGCTACCATGGAGCGTCACTCTGCTGTCTCTTGCCTTGATAGTGCAGGTTGTCTGTCACAGGATGACTTGTCCATCTTTTAATGTTACTCATCCATGTTAGTCTTGGTCTACCTCTTTTACCTTGCAGTTGTTTTAAGACTTCATCATTTGTTTTTTTTTTCTTTCCATCCAATTCTTCCTATTCTTCTATAAATCCACATTTCAAAGGCTTTAATTTTCTGTTCAGTTTTCTTGTCTAATGTCCTTATTTGTGCACCATACAGGAATATTGAGAAGATATAACATTTTGCTAGCCTTAGTTTTAGCCCTGGTGTTATTTGTTTTGATGTTAGTATATTTTTCATGGCATTAAATTTACTTTTTGCCATTCCTATTATTTTGTTTATTTCAGTTGTACATTTTCCATCACTGGTTATAGTATGTCCAAGGTAGTTGTAGCTCTCAACTGTCTCCAGGTCTTTTCCTTCAACTTTGATATCTACTTGTGGGTTTTGAGTGTTATCTTCATTAAATAATTATAGATCTTCAGGATTTTCTGCTATAATAAAGTATCATTATCATATGTTATTGGTTATCTTAGATTAAAATGAATAATAATTAATTAAATGATAATAAAGTTTTAATTTGTGAATAATAATTAATCTGATGATAATCAATGAAATTTTAATTGTGAATAATAATTAATTTGATGATAATCAATGGTTTTAAATGTGAATAATAATTAATTTGATGATAATCAATGGTTTTAATTGTGAATAATAATTAATTTGATGATAATCAATGGTTTTAATTGTGAATAATAATTAATTTGATGATAATCAATGGTTTTAATTGTGAATAATAATTAATTTGATGATAATCAATGGTTTTAATCTGGAGAATGCAGAAATTTGGGGAGACAGCTTATCACAAGAAGGATAGAGAAGGAAGATGTGGGATTATATTTTAACTAACTAGAACAGTGTGACCTTTGACATCTAATCAAAAAGACAGAAGTAAAGAGCAATGAGCCTGTAGTGTGGTGAAGATGATCCTTAATATCCCATAAACAAGCAACATTAATAATCAATCTGTATGCCCTTTGACATATGATTAAAAAAGACTGATTTGAACCCAACACCTTTGATGTCTGCCGGCAGTGTACTGAGATTGATTCTAGTATCCAGTAAACACATTTTAATGACAGCGCCTATCTATTTATCTATGGAGCTTTTGAGCCGTAGCCGTCCCACAGGGCGTAGACCAAGATACCCCTTCTCTTATCTAAATTTTTTGTTCTAGCAGTTTTCAATTCTTTTAAAGATATTTTATCAAATCTTGCCATTTATCTCTGTTCTGTGCAAGCAGCTCTATCTCATTGAGGGAGCTGATTCCTGCTGCTCTTGCCTCTCTCATCAATGTTCTTCTCAGTGTCTCTCTGGGTCTTCCTCTTTTCCTCTTACCTGTTGTTTCCCACATGAGGGCTTGCTTTGCTGTTCGGTTATTATCTCTTCTCCTCACATGTCCAACATATGACCATCATCTTTTCTTTATTACTGAAGATATTAGTGGTTGATTGGCGATTTCTCTAATTTCCTCATTTGTTTTGAATTCGTTATGACAGCACCACTCACAACAAATAAAGATATGAACAAAACCTGCTATAATTGTGATGGTTACAGAACATCTATAACACCTGAGCTGTGTCCTTGAATGAATCTGCAGACTTTGCAATGGAACTCAGATCTTCCTCTTTTTCTTTCACTTCATCCACAAAGCCCTGTAAGCAGAGAATAATGGACAATTTTTTAAAGACAATTTAGTAAAACATTTCTTTTCAGTAACTTACAAATATTTTTCTAAAAGAACACAGAAATGTCAGATTTACGGAGAAGAAGAGTTAATGCAACTTTTTTCTTTGCCAAGTTCTTCTCTGACCTCTCAACTCTTCTCTTTGAAGATTTCAATCAAGTGCATGCCCAGCTATATTGTAAGCTGTTTTCTAAAGATGTGTCTTACAGACATCCCATCTTCAACTCATCTAGTCTTTGTTATGATCTCTTCCACAACTTAGTTATTACACCTGGTCATCTGATATCATTATTATGTGGAGACATATAATACTTAAATCCAGCAGTTGCACATAAACACCCCCTACAGACTTCATCCTCTGCCTTTACCCAATGATTCCTCTTCCTCATCGTCACACTTACACAAGCTTTTAAACGTGCTCAGATGTGTTGCTGTGATTTCTGCACCTCTTCAGTTGAACATATCCAACTTCAACATATCACCAAAGATAACATAAACATATCTAAGTATCCAACTTCAACATATCACCAAAGATAACATAAACATATCTAAGTATCCAACTTCAACATATCACCAAAGATAACATAAACATATCTAAGTATCCAACTTCAACATATCACCAAAGATAACATAAACATATCTAAGTATCCAACTTCAACATATCACCAAAGATAACATAAACATATCTAAGTTTCCAACTTCAACATATCACCAAAGATAACATAAACATATCTAAGTATCCAACTTCAACATATCACCAAAGATAACATAAACATATCTAAGTATCCAACTTCAACATATCACCAAAGATAACATAAACATATCTAAGTATCCAACTTCAACATATCACCAAAGATAACATAAACATATCTAAGTATCCAACTTCAACATATCACCAAAGATAACATAAACATATCTAAGTTTCCAACTTCAACATATCACCAAAGATAACATAAACATATCTAAGTATCCAACTTCAACATATCACCAAAGATAACATAAACATATCTAAGTATCCAACTTCAACATATCACCAAAGATAACATAAACATATCTAAGTATCCAACTTCAACATATCACCAAAGATAACATAAACATATCTAAGTATCCAACTTCAACATATCACCAAAGATAACATAAACATATCTAAGTTTCCAACTTCAACATATCACCAAAGATAACATAAACATATCTAAGTATCCAACTTCAACATATCACCAAAGATAACATAAACATATTTAAGTATCCAACTTCAACATATCACCAAAGATAACATAAACATATCTAAGTATCCAACTTCAACATATCACCAAAGATAACATAAACATATCTAAGTATCCAACTTCAACATATCACCAAAGATAACATAAACATATCTAAGTATCCAACTTCAACATATCACCAAAGATAACATAAACATATCTAAGTATCCAACTTCAACATATCACCAAAGATAACATATCTAAATACTTTTACATAACATTTAAATTATTTGTTTAAAAAAAGGCAAGGAAATGACTGGTCACTCCGATGAACATGGTTTACCTTTAATGCGTTATACTGGGTCTCAATATCCAGTTGGGAGGTCTGCAAGTCCTGGGTTTTCTCTATGACTGAGTCCAACCACTGGTCTAGCTCTTCAATGTGGTAGTAGAGCTCCTCCAGATTTCTGGACATAGTAATTAGCTTTGTGCTGCGAGTTTCTGTCTCTGAACTCACCTGGTTATGGGAAAACATTTTAAAAACTCCAGTACACTTCATCCTACTCAGTAAAGTACATTTTTTTAAAATACATAAGGAGAATGTGTAGCTTGTGATGTCTTCTATTAAACTTGATACTTACCAGTTTGACCCAGCAGGAGAGCTCATTTCACAGTCTAATGGCAAGATGTGTTGTCATGTCATTTACTACAAGCTGCAATATTTTGTGCTTTGGGACAACACATCTGACTTCATCAAATGACACACTAGAGAGCTTTGATCCAAGCACTTTTTTCCTCAACATCAATTGGCAACAGAGGTCGGAAAAAGATATAAATGTAACAATTTGTCCTTTGATTTATTTTATTTTCAAAACAGCCTACAAGAACAAACAAAAACATGGTTTTTTGTGCTCTTTGTTCTAACTTATTAATTTTCCTCATTACTACATGTTGGCCTCATTTCATACATTAACAAAATTCAGTTCTGTCATGACAATAACAAATATTTCAAATTCTAACACGTTGCCAATATGCACAATTTTGTAACATGAACTCACCATATCAAGACGAACTTTGAGGTCAGCTGCGCTGGACTTCAGCTTCTGAAACTGCTGGCTCGTCTCATCTTTAGCTTTGTCACTTTGATCCTTGTCTTTGGTGTTCTCAATTACTAGCTGTTCAGCATGACTGATGACTGATTTGATCTCTGGTTCTTTTCTACCAACTTCTTCCTTCAGGCTCTACATAGTAAACAAGACATACACAATTTACACACATCTTAAGAATGATGATAAAAACATATTTCTGCAATGGTCAGATCTTAAACTTAAGTCGGTGGACTACACAATGAAAAAACATCTTAAACTCGGTTTATCTTCACATTTCTGTGTCAAAGTTAAACTTGTATCTACATTTGATAGTAAACCTCTTAGTATCTTCATCAGTTTTAACTGAATCTACTTTTTAGCAAATGTTCAACTTTTCATAAGCTGAACCAACATAGAGATTATTTGTAGGGCTCACCTATTAAGTTGGTGTCACTAGTTTACAGCCACACTTTTTGTGTCTTTAGACCTCACACATCATTCTTCTGCATAGACAGATCTGCTTAACAATTTTTTTCCAGGCAGCAGCTACTTTTGACCGACTCTTTTAGACTTTTAACTGCCAAGAGTTCTTTAACATGCAGGAGTGCACACAGGAGCTTCTGTTTTTTTTCACCATTTTCAGAGAGAATCAGACATTGGATCCCACTTCTCAAAGACCTGGGGAGGGGATACCCACAAGGAAACCACAGATTCAATTTTCAAAAATTCTCACCATCTGTGGTGGGGTTTTAACCCAGGACCTTTCTGTCCTCCTACCTCTAAACTAACAAGCCCTGCCCACCCCACCGCCGCTCTCTTCCTCCCATAAATAAGCTGAACTATTCTGAAACCACAAGAAACTATTCATAATACAAGGAACAGGTCAATCTTAAATGAAAAATGCTGTAAATAAAATTACCTGACAATCTTCTGCTTGTTGCTTCAACTTCTCCATCCTTTCGCTGGGCCGACCTTGCGAGGCTAAGACTTTCTCAACATCTGACAACCAATCAGAGTTTTCTTTTACCTGCAGACAGAATTATATGTGAAAGTATCAACTGATATGATGAGACTGTGCAATCATGGCCATTTAACAGATTTTGCTATGTTCCACTTAATTTTATCTGCAATTAATTTATTTTCTTTAACTTTCTATGATAACATCAAGAACAAATTAAAACAAGGAAAACCTTGGTAGATAAATAAAAACTGAATGTCATTTGGAATTATACAACATATAATTCATCAATTTATTCATTTTCCTCTCAGGAAAAGATGGCACATAGGGCAGAAGTCATAGTTCTCCATGACTGACGATCTGCTGCAAGTTCTTGTAGCTTGGTTTTTTCTTAGTTCCATGGTTGAGTCTTCCCTAGTCATTGTTCTACATAGCTATTCTCTTGGTCTACCTTGCTATCTTTTACCAGATGTTGTCCACATGAATGCCTGATGGGGAAGTCTTTTTTCATTCACTCTCAGCACATGACCAATATATTTCCAGCTCCAATTTCTTATAAAACTCAACATGTATTCTTGTTTTGATTTGTCTCTTATCTGTTCATTTTTAAATGTATTCTTCCCAGCTTATGTTTGAGATCCTACGAAGAACAACATTTGTTTTGTCCCATATAATTAATTACAACACATTATCTCCCCCCCTTTCCCAACTTTCTCTCTTGTCTGTCTATTTGTTTTGTCTCATTCTGTTTTCAGTCCTCTTAAAATTTATAAAAATTAAGGGGAAATGTTCTTGACAGAGTTCTGTGGGTGACTACAGACATAAACACTGTCAGCATCCCATGAAAAGCTGACTGTGAAAGATCTACTGTATAATATCATCTGTGTGATGGGGGTCAAGTGCCCAACAGCTTCTGGGCTGAATGTGGCCAGCAACTCATAATGCAACTGTTTGCATAGGATCTTTGAGTAACATCTGTTCAAGATTCGACATCACCTACCATCAGTCGCTCTGGTAACTAACAAGTCTGACCAAACAGGTAGTGATTGAGAGGGAAGGTAACCCATACACTTAAAAAGCCATGTTGAATATGAGTTCAGCCAGATACTGCTGCAAACCATGACACAACATGCCAACCTAATGTCCCTTTAAGGCTAGGTCATAAAGAAGGGTAGTCATTGGGTTAATGTAGACAGAAAGAAATCTGCTGCCTAATTTGCTACATTCTTATATATTAATTAAATAAAAAAAACTATCATTACGACATCATCCCATTACTGGGGTATACTGGGAGGACTAACAGGGCCGGACAATAAAGGTTGCTTGTCCTCTGCAGTTGCCACAGTGTGTTTGGATCTAAATTTTTTCTTCTTTCATTTTCTACAAAACTCTTACCTCCACCAGTGACTGCACCACTGCTTCATCTGACACCAGGAACACGTCTCCAGTCTCTGGATCCACTGAAACCTTCGACCCCATGGTCAAGAAGCCGTTAGCCAAGGCATCACGGAGAGACATTCTGAGCCCGTTGGCAGCAACAAAGTCAACATTTCGAGGGT
Source organism: Megaustenia siamemsis (assembly GCA_032433765.1). NCBI lineage: Eukaryota > Metazoa > Mollusca > Gastropoda > Stylommatophora > Ariophantidae > Megaustenia > Megaustenia siamemsis. The sequence continues at coordinate 50,021,023 of JAVIAB010000145.1, forward strand.
TAACTTTCCCAGAATCTATCAAATCCTTCACAGAAGATTGTATGTCCACATATTTCTCTGGTTCTATTACTGAAATGATTAACCCTTGTGCTATGGCATCATCAATGCTCATATGGTGTCCACTTGAGTCATCAATAAACATCCCAGATGAGGGATCAAATTTCCCTTTCTCCACCAAAGCTCCTAAAGTGGTGATATTCCCTGTCTGCTTGTCAACTAAATAAACATAGTCAGGGTTTCCTATCCCATATTTCTTTGCTTCATCAACTGGGATCTTTTGTTTTGTGTAAGGGTTCATGTATTTACCAGCTTTGGGGTCAAACAGCCCTTTTGCAATTTCTTGCTTCAGGGAGTGCTTATCAAATGCTGAGAAAAGTGCTAGTGCTACTGTGGGTTCAACACGCTCCATCTCAACTGCGAGTTGGAGTGGGACAACACCCACACTTTTCTCATCCACATAACAAGCTTTAGTTATCAGGACAGCTCCTAGAGTAACTGCCTCTTCCACAGATGCCTCCTCACTGACACCTGGGATCTTTATGCCCCTCAAACTTACATCCATGCATCCTCTCAGCAGAGCTAAGCTTTGTATCTTTTCCACAATCTCCTCAGGGTTGACTTCACAGCAGATCTGTTTGCTGATCTGAGCCTGACTGAAACTGAATCTCTCCCCGGTGCTGGTATTGATAATTTTTCCACTTTTCTCATCAAGCCTCCCAGACTCAATTGCTTGTGAGAGACTAATAATCCTATTCTGTGCAAGATCATAGAAAAATATAGCATCAGGGTCAATGACCTTGTTCTGGATAGCGGCCTGTAGGGTAAGAGCTTTCCTGTGCCTAAATCTATGATGAGTCCAGTCTCTGGATCAAACTGGCCTGCTCTGATTAGACTGCCTAGACTGGAATCTTCATACATTTTCAGAATCTCTTCAAGCAATGCTGGATCTATGTATCCCTGAGCACATGCTTCTAGCAATGAAATAGTATCCCCATTTGGTGTTCTGAAGGTAGCATGAGCTAAATCAATAATTCCATCCGCAACTGCCTCCTCCAATGAGATGGGGTTCCCAGTTTTAGGGTCAATGACTTTGACTTGGTCAGTGTTGAGAGTATCTCGAAGCTTTTCAAGAAAGACCTCATTCTGCTCAGGTTTACCTAGCTCCCCATTTACCAGACTTGGCTCTCCAGCTTTGAAAGTTTGTTTTTTAACTTGTAGCTGCTGGAAATTGAGGACACTGTTATCATCTTTGTCTTTCTTTGGATCAAATGGTTTTCCTTTAATGAGTCCTTGTGCCATGGCTTCTTCTATGGACATGACTTCTCCAGTTTGAGGGTTTTTGTAGATCCCCAGAACAGGATCAATGAATCCCAAACGGATGGCTTCCTCAAGAGACATTTCTTGTCCTGTTAAAGAGTTTGTCACACCTGACACTTTATACTTGACATCTTCCAAAACAATGGAGGAGAAACTCCGGTGAATTGGTCCATCATCACCGTCCAGCAGCGATGGATCAGCCATAAGGTAGCCTGCACTGACTGCATCCAGCAGTGACAGCTCTTCACCAGTTACTGGATTATAGAACACTCCTGAGAAAAAGAAAACATCAAAACTAACATTTGGTTAATATTGCTGACTTTCAATATATATGTTCAACGTAATTGAAAAAAATGTATTTATGATCACAATTTGTAAAGAGTAACCAATACAATGTACTGACTACAGGTTTCTATGGCCTCATGAGACAGATTTTTTAAAATAGTAGCACTGTAAGTTAATAGGTTTATTGTAAGAGAGTTCTTAAATGACATGTAGAACATGGATGTGAATCATGAACAATAGGACAACAGACAAGAAAATCACTGGAGGCTGTAAAAATGTGGTTTTACAGAAGAATGTTGAGAGCTAATTTCCAATATTAGGAAGAAATAATCATCATTTTTTGGCCATGTAATGAGAAGGAAACAGCTGGAATATATTGTGACAATTGGGAAAATTGAGGGACGAAGAGATAGAGGGAAGCAAAGAGAAAAGATACCAGAGAGGGAATGGTTTGGCAAAAGGTCAACATCAGAAATAATAAATAACTGTCGAGATTGAGAGTTGTGGAGAGACATGATCACCTATGCCAGCAGGTATGGCACTTAATGATGATGATTGTGAGAGACAACTAAAGTGGTTTGGTTGGGTTAGAAGTTATTAGAGCTCTTAGATCTAAAAGTCTGTGAGGGTGGGCCTATGAAATCAAAAGAGAAAGATGGATTCCATCTATCTATGGTCCTTTCCAGCCATAGATAGATAGGGCAGAAATTCTAGACTCTCTATGTCCAACAATCTTTGCTATCTATTTAGTGTCAAACTTTGCACAGGACCTGAATTGCATCTTGCTACATGTCCCTGTTCTGGGTGAACCTCTCGATCTCAGCAAGTGAGTTGATGCCCACTGTTGTTGCTTCTTGCCTTAATGTTCTTTATAATGTTTCTCTAGGTTGCCTCTTTTTTCTTTTACCCAGTTCCCATTTGAGTGCTAGCTTTGAGATTTTTTTTTTGTCTCATCTCATCACATGACCAACATATGACCACTGTCTTCTCTTGATTATATATATTTTTGGATGCTTTAACATTTCTCTTATTCCTGCACTAGTGTTGAATTCATTCCATGGTTAGTGACCATGATTTTTTAGGTAATGTGGTCGCTATTACTCCTGTGCCGCTTTACTTTCCCAGGAAAAAATCCAGTACCCATTTAAGGCTGGGTGAACCCGGAAGCTGTCGGTCAGGATCGAACCCGGCCTCTTGTCCTTTGTAGTCCAGTTCACTAACCACTGAGCGGCTCCCATACATATATATATATATTTATATTATTTTCCTGAAACATTTGTTTTAAATGCATCTAATTTATTTTCTACTTCTTTAGTTGTTTTTCAGCTCTTATATACATAAGTAAGGGTGGATAATACATTTGACTTAAGATATAGAGATTTTTAAGAGAAAATCTTTGACGGTAGTAAAGATGGTTTGATGAAACTCAGAACAGTGAGGATGAATTTATTCAGTTATTAATTCAAAAGGGTGAGAAAAAAGTGGTGACAGATATAACAGTTAATTCAGTGCCCTAGCTGACTATTACTATCAATCTTGGTTAATTCAGTGCCCTAGCTGACTATTACTATCAATCTTGGTTAATTCAGTGCCCTAGCTGACTATTACTATCAATCTTGGTTAATTCAGTGCCCTAGCTGACTATTACTATCAATCTTGGTTAATTCAGTGCCCTAGCTGACTATTACTATCAATCTTGGTTAATTCAGTGCCCTAGCTGACTATTACTATCAATCTTTACATTATGATTCTTGATGTGTCATCATGGTGTTTATTAAGAAGACATTTTGTAAAAAAGATTGTAGTATTGAGAGTGAAATTCAGTAATAAATCAAACTTGTGGTGTGGTATATTTGGAAGCATGCTACTTTATTTACTAATAAATCTCTATAGTTATTTGCTTTCAATGTGTTTGTGTTCGTCTCATAGTTGTTTGTCAATGATACTTTAGTGGATTTGCTCTTTTGTGTCTTTCTATTAACCCTAGATTATGATACCTATATGTGACACATGTTTATGATACTGTAGTAAAAATTACTACCACTTAATTGTAACATTAGGAGCACTAAAAATAATATTCCCTTTGAACTTTTGACACACAGCTGTGTGTTTACACTAGGCGAGACATGGGGACTCAGATTTCCTGCCTCAGGTTGATTTAAGACCTGAATTTGACAGCTTGGACCGGACGTGTTACATTGTCTATCAATATGGATGCCATAAGTTTGTCAGTATGTTCGGCTACCTCATAGTGTTATTTGCTGCATTTCCTGAGTTACAAAGGGCTGTTAGATGTCAGCCAACAACTAACTGAAAATTGGTGATTATTTTTTACAATACATGAGAATTCGTATCTTACGAAATGGGAGACACAAAAAATCCAGCACCAAATGAAAAAATCCAACACTCAGGGGTCACTGGTAGAAGTAATTAGGAAGGTATATGGAGGGTGAAAATATTTGACCCCAGCAAACTGTCAAATTTGGAAGAATTTATATTTTGATGTGGTAATTCTTGCTACCCTATTGTAATCTAGGATTAAAATAAAATACACACCTGTTACTATTATACATTCAAAGAAATTAGAATAAATTATATATTCTTATTTTTATTTTGTGGTTAAAAATTGAATATTGCATCCTCTAAAACTCAATCTTTCATTTTTTTTTTTACCACAAGCATTATTTCTAAAAGGAGCCTCCATGGCTGAGTGGTTAGTGTGCTCATTTCCTGACCAGAAGATTCCAGGTTTGATCCCCTGAAGTGGCAGATTTTTTTTCAGACTGGCAAGGCTTTAGGGTTTACACAGCCCCTAAAAAATGGATACCTGAGATTATTCTGGGAAGTAAAAGCAGCCTTAGCGTGATACCGACCACATCACCCAAAAATGTGCAGTGGCCACTAACAACATATTCCTCATATATGCAAGGTATGAAGAAAACCTTTACTTCTTTTTAAAGTACTAAAATATCATTCATACATATTTACTTTAGCTAGAAAATGTTCTCAGAAAACAGTAAAAAAACATGAGGTTCTTTTGTGTACTCGCACATGGTAAAGAACTCTGGGCAGTTAAGTCATAATGAGTAGGCCATAAATGGTCACTGGTGGAGCAAAAATTGTTCAGCAGTTCTACCCATGCAAGAGATGAATGTGACTGAGGTACAAATATCATGGCTTTGTCGTAAACTAGCACAACACAACACATCCATGCCCACTTAACAGGTGAACGTTAAGAAGAAAAAGAAGCCTCACAAAATAATACAGTTATACAAAATGCAATAGATTGACAAGACTGACAACTTCCATCATACCTGTTTTGGGATCCAGTAAGCCAGAAACAATTGCCTCTTTCACACTGATGGCCTCCCCTGTTCTAGGATCAACAACCCCAGAAATAGCAAAAGTTTTTGTTTCTAAAGAGTTCAACGTCCCCAAACTGTTGCCATTTTGTAACTCTCCATTGACTAGTGAGTCATCATATTCAACATTAATCAGTCCCCTAGCGATAGCCTCAGCGATTGTCATGGACTGACCAGTCTCTGGATTATTGTAAGTTCCTAAATCTTTATTAACAATGCCTTTTGAAACAGCTTGTAAAATGCTCAAACTTCGCTTAGTCTTGGGGTCTACAACTCCTGCTATGACAAAGTTTTTGACCTCTGACACACTGGGCTCATACTCTGAGATCTTCATCCCATCTACAAAGTCACCACTGGCCATGGTTGCCTCATCACGGACAACTTGTTTCTTCATGGGTGCTTCTACTAAGTCAGATATCTTATCCCTGTGACGTTCATAGATATGCATCTCAGACTTGAATCCTGTTAACTTTGACACTTTCGTTGTTACGTCAATGTCTATAGTGGGGATCACCCTGTGGATGTTTCAGTTATTGAAAGGTATTACTATTACAGGTCAATTATAAATGAAAATAATTACTGTTACAAGTAATTTATTAATGAAAATGAATTACTATTACAGGTAATTTATCAATGAAAAGTATTATTATAAAACAAAATGTAATAAATGGAAGGTATTTTACTTAATTAAATGTTTATACCCCTTCGGGTGTTGAGGAAAATATAAAGTTTCAGTTGTCTCTCTGGGGGGCCCTGAAAGCTAAAGGACTTGATAAGATGCAGGTCAGAATGAAGACAGATAACAGGATAGATGAGAAGTCTCTAAGGTGAACCAAATAAAAAGTGGAAAATAATGAACAAAATAATTAAAACAAAAACAATATCTAAATAATATTTGGAGATCCTCCAGACACAAGACAAAAAGCAAACTATGGATTTTTAGGACTGTATACTTTCAGTGCTATTGTTGAATGTTCTCATCTCTGTCCTGTGATATGTTGTGTGTGCATAGGAAACTGACCATAACAGAGGAAGAAAATGTAGCAGGGGAAGTAGAAAAAACTTTTTCTTCTGTAAAATCATGTTTCTACAGCCTCCAGTAATTTTCTTGTCTGTTGTACTATTGTCTATGATTCACATCCATATGTTAAGACTGGCTCTATATAACATTTAATAGCATTAGAGCTCTTTTTCTTGTTTCTATTGTCAAAAATGGATTGCACAGTATCTTCCTCATTTTTTGGAAAGCTGCTTTTGCTTGAGCCATTCTGCATTTCTCACCTCTGTTGTACATCTACCGTATCAGATTACCATTGGTCCCAGATATTTAAATTACCCTACCCAGGCCACCATACATTCACAGAAAAATTTCTAGTACCCATCTCTGGACCCCAAAACTGTATCAGTCTCCACAAACAATTCACCACAGCTGGAAGTGAAGCCTAACCCTCCACTTAGGTAGCAAGCACACCAGCCACTGCTGCTTCAGCAACAGATGAACATCATGAAGAACATCTATTTCATATATTGAAATGAAAGTTCTCATAATTCTTTGATGAAATCAGAAACTGCTCAACATGTACAACCTTGAGGAAATGTACACTCTGCTAAGAGGCAGACACTTGGGTTGGCTGAGTAGGTTATGATCTCAGAGAAGATACAGAAACGGCCACAGGAACTGCTATGCAGTGGACTTGCAGAAAAGACAAAAGAGAAGCAAACCAAGAAAGTATCTGGTGGAGAACAATGGATGCAGTATACATATACCCAGTGTGAGCCAGACTTAAGAAAACTTAAGAATGATTGGCCATAGAGCAAGGTACAGACGTTCTGTTATTAGTCTAATGATGGCACTTCGTATACCAGCCAGCCTAGACATGCTTAAACTTGTCATAATCAACCACAAAAGATTAAAAAATCAATCAGAGAAATGTGTTAGTAAATAAAGAACTGAACTATTGTGATCACATGATCAATACTTATTTTGGTTCTAGGCACACAAAACTACTTCAAGGAGCATGAATCTATTAATTTGTTCCAGTTACAGGCTAACATTTAAATGCCCCCCCCCCCTATATATTTCCTCTAGTCTCTCTCCATAGTTTCCCAGTCTCTTTGAATGTTTCTCAGTCTTTCTACATGTTTTTAGTCTTCCTTTGTCTTGTGAATTCCAATGAATGACCTGTCATGCTATGTTTTCGGCTTTCTTAAAGTCTGAGTATATCTATTTAACTTTATCGTCTTTTCATCCATTCTCTTACTGTTGGAGCTCTGCCTGCCTGCCTGTCCGTCTATCTATTGTCCTTTTGAGCCAAAGATGGCACATAGGGCAGAAATTCTAGACTGTCTGACGATCTTTCAAATGTCACAGCTTGCACAAGATCTGCATTGTGTCTTGCTACATGGCTTTATTTGTACCTTCCATGAATTCATCATTAGTTAAAGTTATCATACATCACTGCCTCTCTATCTTATGATAACAAGGATTTATAAATGTTTTCTCCATACTTCTGGGTTACTTCACTGAACTCAAAACAATAGGAAAACAGTACAAAACATTAAACAATAAGAAAATTACATGAAACAATAATAAAACTACACAAAACAATAATAAAACTACACAAAACAATAATAAAACTACACAAAACAATAATAAAACTACACAATACAAAAATAAAACAATAGATGCCTGAACAAAAGATATGTACCTCTGGAAGTAAGCTTTGGAGAGGTACTTTGGTGGGCTTTTAAGGTCCCTTATAAGCAAAATCTCTTCATGTCTCTTTTCAGTAGATTCTTCATTGAAATGGTTGGTATATGTCTGGAGTTCCTGGAATGTGAGAGACATAAAAGAAAAACATCACAATAAGATGTTGACATTTTATTTACAAGTAATACACAATAGACATAACATGAGAAATCATGACACACATCACACTAGCATCAAATGCTTTCAACAGATTGATGATCTAAAGTTCTCAGTAAACAAACAAAACTTAGACTATTCAACTCCTGTGAGATACCAGTGCTAACATATGGATGTGACAGTTGGAAATCCACCCAAATTTTAGATAGGAAATTAAATGCCTTTGAAAACAAATGTCTATATAGGATTTCTAACATAAGCTGGAAAGAATACATTTCAAATGAACAGATAAGCTAAACAAGAACACATGTTGAGCTTTACAAGAAGAAGACATTGGAAATACATTGGTCTTGCACTAAAAATGAATAAAGAAAGACTTACCCATCAAGCATTAATGTGGGAACCATCTGGTAAAGAAAACAAAGCAGACTCATAGAAACACTGCACAGAACAATTATTAGGGAAGGCTCAACCGTGGGATTAAGAAACAACCCAGATCTACAAGAACTAGCAGCAGATCGTTAATCGTGGAGAACTATGACTTCTGTCCTATGTGCCATCTTCAACCTGAGAGTAAAATGAGTACACTACAAAGTGACAAGAACTATACATGAAACAGTACAGACTGTATTGACCAGAATGAATTAAAATGTAATCCTTATCAATCAATGTATCACATCTCGCAAGAAGCAAACATTAGCCACTGGAAACGTCAAACGGCCCACAAAAATAAAAAAGGACAAGTCTACCAAAAGATGAGTTAATAAAATATCAACTTTTACAAGACTACTACTCTTCTATATTTGTTGAGTCTTTGTCTTCATCATTCATCCATTAATTGGCATGTCACTTGTTTTTGTTCTCAATCTCTTTTGCTTCGCATCGCTGAAGGAAAATGAAGTGTTCATGACAGTGCTCTTTAGTTCAGTACTCCTTGGTTCAGTACTCCTTGGTTCAGTGTTCTTTGGTTCAGCCCTCATACATGGTACTTTGTAGGGTTTCAGATATTTCTCTTGTCCTACTCTTGGGAGGTCTTTCTCTGCCTCATTTGTTGTTGCAACTGCTTGTTAATTCTTGATGTTGAATGCTGTTTGCCAGTATTTGCCTTGAACATGTAATATGTTGTACCTGAATGAATATCTGAACTGGTGTTAGATTCTTCTCCTAATTTCTTCCTTATTTTGTCTTTTATTGTCACATAATTAAGTATCCTATTCTATTCCATACATGGAATCAGGTTTCATTGCAGCTGCGGCATCCCCATATATGCTCCACTGCCTGTTCTAGCATTTCTCAAAGCGTATGCAAACTGATTGTTCATTCACTTCTTCCTACTCTATAGTATACAGATTCGGCTAAAAAAGGAAATGGAACACATATTTGGGGCTCTTGAAACATGGATAAATAAACAAACAAAACAAAAAACATACAATTAAAAATATATAATATAGAAGTTTTTATTTTTAAACAATACAAGTAAATTAGGAATACTAAGAGGTAAAATTAGACAAATTACATAATATGAGAAAATATCAAGTCATAGCAATATTCCAGATTTTAAAATATAATCCATATGGAGATAACAGTACTATACATGGGAGAGAGGTGGACTGGTTAGTCTAGAGGTTAGACACCAGGCTCTGGACAGAAAGGTCCCAGGTTTGAATTCCACCACAGTTGGTGGAAGTTTTTCACTTTGAATCCATGGTTTCTTCATGTCTTTATCCTTCTCCAGTCTCTGGGTAGTGAGATCTGAAGTCCAGCAATCTTGGATAAAGGTAAAGAGGAGGTTCCACGTGAATTCTGCTCATGTTAAAGAATGCTTGCCAAATGGACATTGACAATAGTAAGCTAAGAAAATGGTCACTGTCCTAGCAAAATTGATAGGAAAATAATCTACCCAAAAACTTCAAAACTCATTTTGTGTGATGTGGTAGGTATCACGCCAGACTGCCTTTACTTCCCAGAAAAAAATCTCTGGAGCCCATTTTTAGTGGCTGTGTGAACCCTGAAGCCTTGCCAGTCCCCAAAAAAATGTGCCACTTCTGATAATCAAACCCAGACCCTTCTGATCAGGAAGCAAGCACACTAACCACTCAGCCACTGACTGTTTGGCTTTTCGTGGCAAGGCGCTGTGTCACTGAGTACAGGCTCAATCCTGCTTCGGTCCATATATTGTTCTTTGTTTTTTTTCTGTTGTTGATTATTTGTCATTTTTTCTGAGTGCTGTAAACATACCTCTTCCTCTGAATTTATTCACTGACTGTTAAACTTACCAGAAATTGTCTAAACAAGGTCTGTGTTTGGTTCCATCTCTGAACAGATGCATTCTTCAGGTCTGACTGGCCTGTGAAGTCAAGTACCAGGAATAAATACATCAAGAAGTGCCCAACAAACTACAAGTGAGCACAAGTATAATCTTAATGAAGCAGGGCTCACATGATAGGACAAGATGAATTACACAAAAGAGTTTGAGACTAATATAAGACAAACAACAAAATGAATCTACAAAATAGAGTTTGACACCAGTATTAGCCTGCAATAGTCATACTTGACTATGGATTTTGCAGCAAACCCTAGAAATGTTATTTTTTCAATAAGTTTATGTTCAGTGTTCATGTCACATTTACACACATCTACAAAATGAAGTTTTGGACGTCCCCTGGCTTTTTTTGCCATCTGCTACTTGTCCAAGGAGTATATCTTTTGGTATGCGGCCATCTATCATACAGTGTGCATGGCCAAGCCAGTGTAACCTATGCAGTGTGTAGATGTTCGGGAGGCCTGTGCGAGTGAGGACCTCCATGTCTGCTACTTTGTCCTTCCAGGTGATGCCAAGAATATGATGCAGACATCGCATTTGGCCATCTCTCCTGCTTTGCATAAGTTTTCCCTGACTCACTGCCATACAGAAGGATACTAATGGTGCAGGCATTATAAACTACTGCCTTTGTTTTAATTGTCAGTTTGCTGTTTTACCAAACATACCTAGAAAGATGGGCAAAGGTGGCCTAAAGCAGCTTTATTAATGGGGGTGTCAATTTCTGTTGAAAAGAAACTGTTTAAAACGGTTTAAAGAAGAAACTGTTTAAAATTGGAGGGAGAACAAGAACCAAGAAAAATATTTAAAATATGCCTTAGTTCGAAAAAGCTAAGAAAAGAATTGGACAGAGTTCGGACAAAATATGAGCAGGGACTTCAAGACAGCCACAAGAGATTTCTACAAAGCAGTAAAAGCCACAAGAGATTTCTACAAAGCAGTAAAAGCCACAAGAGATTTCTACAAAGCAGTAAAAGCCACAAGAGATTTCTACAAAGCAGTAAAAGCCACAAGAGATTTCTACAAAGCAGTAAAAGCCACAAGAGCGAGAAAAGAAAACCATGGTCCTACTGAGATGATAAATAACAAAGACGAACAGCCAATATCAAATAACCAATGTAGGCAACAGAGATGGAAAGAATATTTTGAAGACCTGTTAAACATACCAACTACCAAAAAGACAACAAAAACCACGCTAGAACTCACAAATACTGAACCCAACATCATGAAAGAGGAAATTGAAGTAGTAATCAAATATGCACCAAGAAATAAAGCACCGGGGATAGATAACATCTATCTATCTATCTATCTATTGACCTTTCGAGCCGTAACCGGCCCATAGGGCGTAGACCAAGATACACCTTCTCCTATATGAATTTTTGTTCTAGCAGTTTTCTTTTAAAGATACTTTATCAAATCTCGCCATCTGTCTCTGTTCTGTGCAAGCAGTTCTATCTCATTGAGGGAGCCGATTCCTGCTGCTCTTGCCTCTCTCATCAATGTTCTTCTCAGTGTCTCCCTGGGTCTTCCTCTTTTTCTTTTACCTGTTGTTTCCCATATGAGGGCTTGCTTTGCTACTCGATTATTATCTCTTCTCATCACATGTCCAACGTATGACCATCGTCTTTTCTTTATTACTGAAGATATTAGTGGTTGATTGGCGATTTCTCTAATTTCCTCGTTTGTTTTGAATTCGTTCCATTCTATACCAAGTATTTTCCTTAGACATTTATTTTCGAATGCGTTCAACTTTGTTTCTATATCTCTTGTTGTTTTCCAGCTTTCACACGCATACGTAAGGGTTGATAGTACATTTGATTTGAATAGCCTAAGTTTTGTGTTTGTGCTAATGAGTTTTGATTTCCACAACTTTTCAAGGCTTCTGAAAGACATTGCTGCTTTAGCCAGTCTGATTCTAATTTCTTTGCTCGTATCCCCTTCTCGATCAATGTGACTTCCAAGATAGATAAAGTGATCGATCTCTTCTACTGGTTTGTTTTCCATGTATATTTTGTCACTTGTTGGAATTAAACTTTTCATGACTTTAGTCTTTTCATGATTGACCTCAAGCCCAATTTTGCTGGCTATTGATGATAGTTCATTTGTGTTTTCCTGCATCGTTTTTATCTGACTGCTGATGAGAACTATGTCATCAGCAAAGTCGAGGTCCTCCAAATGGTCTCCTTGTATCCATTCGATGCCTTTATTACCAAATAAACTTCTTGCAGCTTTGTCTGTCATCATTATGCCTACTCCTTCACGGTGTTTTCCATCTTCCCTTCCAGAAAAAACTACTATTTTATTATCAATAGATCTCCTACCTGTTCCAAGCCAGCGCATTTCGCTTAATCCTAAAATATCTAGATCGTATCTGTCCATCTCGCTCGCGACCTGTGCATGTTTCGTCGGAGCGGCCATTGTTCGCACATTCCAGAATCCTATTTTTGTTGTTGTTTTGGGGCCGAAAAAACTATCACTACTATCTACTGCTAATTTACACATTCTGTATCAGGTATAGATAACATACCAATAGAAATAATAGCAGCAACAGGAGAAACAGGAATGCAATGGCTGCACAGAATATTTAATGCAGCATGGCACCAACAACAAGCCCCAGAAGACTGGCAACAGGCAATCATCATACCAATATGGAAAAAGAAAGATAGCAAAAGAGACTGCAATCAATATAGAGGTATATTTCTTCTCAGCCATGTAGGAAAGCTATACGCCAAAAGCTTGGAAAAAAGGCTGGGACCAATAGTAGAACTACAGTTAAGCGATTCTCAAATGGGGTTCTGAAAAAAACAGAGGATGTACCGACACACTATTCACATTAAAACAGCTTGCAGAAAAAAACGAGAGAACACAATCAAAACTTATACACGGCCTTCATTGACCAGGAAAAAGCATTCGACAGAGTAAATAGAGAACAACTGTGGGAGATACTAACAACATACGGAGTAAGCCAACATCTAACCAACCTTATTAAAAGTCTCTACGTCAACAGCAGCTGCAGGGTCAGAACAGCAGCAGGCTACACAGACCACTTTGAAGTCAGATCAGGTGTAAGACAGGGGTGCGTACTATCTTCCCTACTGTTTATTACATACATGGACCATATATGCAAGCTAGCCAACCCATCAGAGACAGAGGAGACCAACGAGCTTTTATTTGCAGACGATCAGGCACTAATACATGAAACAATGGAAGACCTACAAGAACACTTAAACAAACTCAACATCTCAGGCATGAAATACAACATGAAAATCAACATCAACAAAACAGAAGTCATAAATGTTGCAAAAAATAAACAGAACATCAACATAACTATAGAAGGCAGACAACAAAAACAAGAAGAGGAATTCAAATACCTAGGAAGTCTAATGACAAACGATAATTCTCAAACAGCAGAGATAGAATCAGGATGCAACAAAGCTTTTCAAATCATCGGACAGTTATCACCACTATTGTCCAACAAGGAAATAACTCTGGAGGCAAAACGAGCACTATACAATACAATCTTCATCCCAACATTGTGCTACCAATGCCAGACCTGGACCCTAGATGCAAGAACAATAAGTAAAATAACCTCTACAGAGATGAAATGTGTTAGACAAATGACAGTAAACAGTCTCAGAGATAAGATCAGAAATGAAGAACTGAGAAAAAAGCTAGGAATAGCCCCCGCCATAGAATATATAAGGAAACAACAGATAAAATGGTTTGGCCACGTGACAAGGCAGAAAGAACAAAACACAACACAATGAGCCTTCAACAAACGTTGTGAGAACACCAGACCCAAGGGTCGACCACAAAAAAGATGGGTCGATGGAATATTAGAAGCACTAGGAAACATAACAGCAGCATAGGCGAACAGAAGAGCAAAAGACCGCAAACTATATCTCCCCTTGATGCTGAAAGGCAGATGAGGAAGGAATGAAGAAGAAGATAGTATGTCATTGCTGTTGGATCCATGGTAGCTATACTGCTGCACGACATTAAGTTTGTAGTTGTTGATAAAAATGGCAGGTGTTGCTTCAATATCCTGACCAATAATAATGGTTTTCTGCAAACACATTGTTAGACCGAAGTCTCTGCTGGCATGCAAAAAAACTATGTATTGAGACTAATATAAGGCAAACAACAAAATGAATTTACAAAAGAGAGTTTGAGACTAATATAAGGCAAACAACAAAATGAATTTACAAAAGAGAGTTTGAGACTAATATAAGGCAAACAACAAAATGAAACAACAAAATGAATTTACAAAAGAGAGTTTGAGACTAATATAAGGCAAACAACAAAATGAATTTACAAAAGAGAGTTTGAGACTAATATAAGGCAAACAACAAAATGAATTTACAAAAGAGAGTTTGAGACTAATATAAGGCAAACAACAAAATGATTTTACAAAAGAGAGTTTGAGGCTAATATAAGGCAAACAACAAAATGAATTTACAAAAGAGAGTTTGAGGCTAATATAAGGCAAACAACAAAATGAATTTACAAAAGAGAGTTTGAGACTAATATAAGGCAAACAACAAAATGAATTTACAAAAGAGAGTTTGAGGCTAATATAAGACAAAAAGGATAGCAATGTTGATAGACATACTGGTTTCTTCATTTTTTGATGAGAATTGATGTAACTACAGCATTACCAGACAAGCTCTCACCTGGATTGAACATGGGAAAACAAGGAAGACTTAAAAAGATAGAGATGAAGCCTTGAAACAAAGATCACAATAATACATGGAGAAGTTTACAAAAGACAGCAAAGAGAAGAAAGGATTAGTGAGCTCTTATTGGGCTTATGTTCCAATGGAGGGTAAAAAGACTTTCTTCCTTCTTTTCCTCCCTCCCTACTTCTTTCTTTCCTTCACATAGCATGCTTATTAGAAGGGCAAACCAAGGCAGAAACAGGCTTAAAAGGCAATAATAGGATAGGATGATGTAGTAATATAATTCCTAACAAGGCATGAGTCTGAGAAAGAATGTTAATTTTATGTGAGAAATTGATGTGGTAAACATAGAATGCAGTAATGTCACCAACCTGGCATTATCTGACTGATCAGTTTTCTAAACACTGCCAAGTCTCCCTTTAATTGATTGTACTCAGGATCATCCACTGATGGACCTCGTAACAGATGTGTTGCATCATTGGCCAGTTTCATGTAATCTGATTTTTGATTTGCTGAAATTCCTTGCAGCTTGAATATAAAATAATGAATCATGAAACAATGAATATGTTTCTAAAAGTCATGATATACATAACTGTCAATTTAAAGCAAATAACACAAGAATTACATTAGATGATACCATTACAGTAAAACTAGCTACCACAAATATCACTATATTTTAAAATTGCTTTTTCTTTTTTATAACAATAGCTTCAAAATATATGGATTCTTAAAATAGAGATCAAAGTAAAATTATGCTAAAACTAGCATCATATGCCAGACGGGTTAGCGTAGACAATCATGTCCTTCCATAATTTTCTATCCACAGTACATCATATCAATTCTGTTTTTAGCTGTTTTCCATGCCATGACACCAAGCTATCTAGTATCTTCTCTCTTTTTCACCCACAATCTCTCTCTCTCTCTCTGTATTTTGTAAGCTGTAGCTAAGTATTCCAACCTTCCTCTTCTCATGTTGTGCTTGAAAAATGTTGATTGTTTCTTTCTGATGTTTCTTAGAAGTTCTCTTTTTGTGTTGGCCTCTTTGAGAATGTCCTCGTTGGTCTTTTTGGCTGTCCAGGAAACTTTCAACATTCTTCTGAGAAATCCCATCTCTGTGGCCTCTAATTGTCTTTTTATTTGTTTGTCTATTGTCCATGATTCACTTTCATAGGTCACAACTGGCTCTATACAGCACTGATGAACTCTCTTTCTCACTTCTGTTGACTTAGGCCTGTTTGTACAAGACATTTTTCATGTTCTGAAATGCTATTTTGGCCCCAGTTATTCTGCTTTTTATTTCTATGGTGCATCTTTTAATTTGATGTAATTATGTGCCCAAATACTTGACACTCTGCACTTTCTTTACATATGTCCCATTTATTTTTATGTTGCATGGTGGTGATGATTGTTTCTTCATATGACCATTACTTTTGTTTTCTTACTCTTCAGACTGAGACCTTTCTTGTTGCTTTCTTTACCGTTATGTCTATCAAATTGAATTGTTTTTTTTTACATAATTTTTCTTGGCAATACAAGAAGGTAGTTTGCCATTCCTTTCCTTCTTGGCAATGACTCTACTAGTCAGAGATCGCAGCCATTGTCTCTAAAAATTATATGACACCCAAAACAATAGCATCCTCAAAGTGACATGCTTGTCAAAATAGTTTTGTCACATTTTCCCTAAAAATAACATTACCCTTCAAACAACTTGATTCTTCAATGGGCATTTTCTTCAAAACAACCAAATCTTCAAAATAACGTTACTCTCAAAATAACACTGTTCTCTAAATTTTATGGCTTAAAAATAGCATTGTTTACTAAATAAATTAGTTTTTAAAGAATTATCTTGAGAAAAATGACAATCTAATTAACATAATAGTTTTCTAGATACTTCAATAGCAGG
Source organism: Megaustenia siamemsis (assembly GCA_032433765.1). NCBI lineage: Eukaryota > Metazoa > Mollusca > Gastropoda > Stylommatophora > Ariophantidae > Megaustenia > Megaustenia siamemsis. Next base: position 50,037,755 of record JAVIAB010000145.1, read on the forward strand.
AAATAAAACAAACACAAAAATGACTTACTTGGTTAGGCTGTGTCTGTGATATCATGATAGACAAAAACTGAATGAGTTGTGAACGTAACCGCTCTGCTGTCGTTACACAGTTAACAACAATCTGTTCTCTTAATCTAAGGGAAAAAGTCAGAACAAAAAAGTAAAGCCAAACATTTGGACTGTGAATAGACTCTTGTAAGGGAAGACCTCAACAACTCATTATTAACCCTAATTTATGATACCGTAGCAAAATTTACAGCATGAAAACACAAATGTCTAAAAATTCAACATTTTTCATGTTCAAACATTACCCCACTCTTTGTTACCTTCCTAATTACCACTTCTGGTGACCCCAAGGTGTTTCCTTTATTTCCATTGCTGTTGGGATTTTTTTTTTTTTTTTTATAGATCATGAAGATACACCAAGGAAATTTCCTCGTTTGTCAGCAGACATCAAACAATCCTTTGTGACTCGGGAAACACAGTGAGACTAAGTCAAACTGAGCCAGGAATATCGAGCCCTGTGTTTTGCCTAGTGTGAACAAATGGGACTGTGTCAAGAGTTCAAAGAAATGACTATTTTTAGAGCACCTAATGTTTACATTTAAGTGGTATTAATTTTGACTACAGCATCGTAACTGGGAGAGTTACAGATAGGTATTGTAATTAAGTAAAAAGTAAAGTAAAGTACCCCCGTCACGCCAAGTGGCGAATAGGTAATATGGTGTTAGTGACCATAAATTTTACAGACCTTCGGCACATGATTTTTGGGGTGATGTAGTCGGTATTACTCCCGTGCCGCTTTACTTTCCCAGAAAAAAATCCGGTACCCATTAAAGGTTGGGTGAACCTGGACGCCATCGGTTGGGATCGAACCCTACCTCTTGTCCTTTGTAGTCCAGTTCACTAACCACTGAGCTATCGCTGCTCCCATTGTAATTAAGGGTTAACAGATATTTTTTTTAATACTGCTCACTATAGAACTGCACATAAGGAAAGTAAAGCAAAAATAGTTTTAGCTCTAACAGCAATTATATCAAACAGGACAATTTTAGCTCACGTGTTGACTTCTTTAAAGCAATGGGGTCTGGGGGTGGTATAACCAACACAATTGCAGCCACCTCTGTCTCTGTCCCATTTGAGGTTCGAACCTAAAAGACAAACAAAAAGATAACATCAGATGCAGGTTAACTGTAAAGGATGTCCTATAACAAACAATATTGTTAGGAAGAGAAGTATTACATTTCACACAGCTATTTGCCACTGATACGATACAAGACTTGAATCAGCGTCTTAGTATACAGGTTTTTACCCATATGTGCTCAGCCGCCTATCCAGAAGTGTTCGGAGACTCCTGTCTAGTGTCACCTCAAGCACCATATTTCACGAGGGAGGCACTATTCCTCACCCACACAGAATGCTACCCTGGTACCAATTTCTGCCAGCAGCTAGGTTGACCTCAGGGGTATTTTTTCCAACCACGAGTAAAATTTACACTGCTTCCAGTGGGAATCGAACAACGGTTGTCTGAACGCTGGTAGCTAGTGGAGTGGTTTTCCCAACTAGGTTACCGAGGCCCCCTTGTCATTGACACTTTAGTTAATTTTCTCATTTGTGTCTTTCTAAGAACACATGCTTCTTCTATTCCACATTCTAAGCAATAAGAAGAAGTTGTACTTTTAATTTAAAAACTATTATGATTAAAAGTTGAATACTGCATCCCCTGAGGCTTTCAGATTGACAAATCTGTGATCTTCTTATCATCAACATTAACCACTGAAATAGTGTGCATACATAAATATTGACTTTAGCAGAAAATCTGACTTTTAGTGTGGTGTCACAAATTGAAACCACTTCAATCAAATATCTATCTTAAGAATGAGGGGAATGTACTAGTGCCAGGACATTTTCACCCATAAATGACTGTACTTGGAGGATCTCTGAATGATGTTTAAATGAGCAGAATCTATTCTGGCTTTGTATATCTTTCTATCAATATCCTCACCAGCTACCCCATGTGGACAAAGCAATCATCATCATTATGATGATGTCTTTAATGCGGTGGTGAATGCAATGTTCTGTGGAAGATCTGACTAGAGACAGAGATTCTTTCTGACGGGCGGTGGTGAACGCAATTTTCTGTGGGAGATCTGGTTAGAGAGAAAGATTCTTTCAGACAGCCGTGTCTCCATAACTAAGGTTGGCTACCATGAAGCGCCATTCCACTCTGTATCTTGCTTTGATAGTGCAGGTTGTCATAGGCTAACTTGTCCATCTTTTGATGTTAATCGTTCATGTTAGTCTTGGTCTGCCTCTTTTACCTTATATTTTCCCTTCCAAGATTATTTTTAGTAGGCTGCTATGTCTTTTAACATGGCCCAAAAATCTCATTTGTCTTGTATTTAGTAGTTCTCTTTTCATTTTTAGTTGTTTTAAGACTTCATCATTTGTTTTCTTTTCTTTCCATACAATTCTTCTTATTATTCTGTAAATCCACATTTCAAAGGCTTCAATTTTCTGTTCTGTTTTCTTGTCTAATGTCCATGTTTCTGCACCATACAGGAATGTTGAGAAGATATAACATATTGCTATTCTTAATTTTCGACAAAGTAATAAGAAGGGAAAATAAGTAACAACAAATAAACTTACCAGCCAACGTTCAGGGTCAGAATTGTCAAGAACTGTCACGACATCATCCTTGTCTAAGGACACCTAGAGGTGATGTAGACAAAAAATATATCATTGTCATCCAATAATAAATCTGATGGACTGGTTAAATGATTCAGCCTACCTTTGACTAAAGTCATGCAGTAAAAGTGTTGCTATTTGTCTTTTTCTCTGTAACATTCACCTATTAAGTGGGTGTGGATGCATTGTGTTGTTAGTTTTGCTGCATAGCCGCAATATCTGTACCTTTTAGCCCAACACATCTGTCTTCAGCATGGATGGGTAGATTTGCTTAACAATTTTTGCCCTGACAGCGGCCGAGAACAGCAGCCACTTTTAGCTCTTTCAGCCTGCTCTTTTCAACTTTAAACTACTGAGTCAGTTTGCATATGCTTCGAGAAATTTGAAAGTTGGAACACACATGGGGATGCCCTAACTTCAAATAAAGTGATTCCATGAATGGAATGGAGTGGAGTGGAGTGGAATGGAACGGAACAGAATAGAATAGTTTAATGTGTCCACTGCCAGCATTCTGGGGTATGTAAAAATTGGATTGTGCTCATATAAAGATTAACTAGTCATACATTGGTTGGAGGAGGTAAGAAATAGTGTTCTGGTCTCTCTCCCATTGTGAGATGGTTGATACTATCATGGGACTATGGTTTGCTTGTATGTCTGTAGATCTCTCTATTTCACACAGCCCATAATGACCTTGGCTAATCATTCCAGCTCTACTCATCTTTTCCTTGTTCCAATATTTAAACAAAATTTTTTTTAAACTGTTACAGATGCTGTGGCCCAGGCTATAAACCATATTTAAAAAAAACTGTCCTACTCTGTGTTGCATAACCATTTTTTCTAATTTTGCTTACTGCAACCACACTAAAACCTGATAGCTTTTTCATTGTCCATTCAAAGTATGGCTATTTTCTGAACTTTGAAACATCCATGTCAATTCTTATCTTTGAATTGTTGTCTGTTTTCACATAAATATAAAATATATATAGAGGAAATTAAAATACTATCATCATCATCATCATCAAGTACCGGGCCTAGTGGCGCAGGTGATCATGTCTCTCCACAACATTCGATCTCGGCAGTTATTTATCATTTCTGTTGTTGACCTTCTGCCAAGCCATTCTCTTAAGCTGTCTGTTATTTTCTCTCTTTGCTTCCCTCTATCTCTTCATCCCTCAATTTTTCCAGTTGTTACAATATATTCAAGTTGTTCTCTTCTCATTACATGGCCAAAAAATTATGATTGTCTCTTCCTAATATTGGAAATTAGCTCTCTTTTTGCTTTGACCTTTCTCAGAACCTCTTCATTACTCTTCTTAGCTGTCCATGGTATTCTCAACATTCTTCTGTAAAACCACATTTCTACAGACTCCAGTGATTTTCTTGTCTGTTGTCCTATTGTCCATGATTCGCATCCGTATGTAAAATACTATGGCCACATCTAAAACACAGCGGGCTACAAAGCATAATAATGGAAGGCATGGTTCCTGGAAGACGAGACAGGGACAGACTAAGAAAATGGTGGTTCCAAGATATCAAAGAGACCTTGAACATGACAACAGAAGAATTGGGGGATCTGACTAGAGACAGAGATTCTTTCAGACGGGCAGTGGTGAATGTAACGTTCTGTGGGAGATCTGGTTAGAGAGAAAGATTCTTTCAGACGGGCAGTGGTGAATGCAACGTTCTGTGTGAGATCTGGTTAGAGAGAAAGATTCTTTCAGACGGGCAGTGGTGAATGCAACGTTCTGTGGGAGATCTGGTTAGAGAGAAAGATTCTTTCAGACGGGCAGTGGTGAATGCAACGTTCTGTGGGAGATCTGGTTAGAGAGAAAGATTCTTTCAGACAGGCAGTGGTGAATGCAACGTTCTGTGGGAGATCTGGTTAGAGAGAAAGATTCTTTCAGACAGGCTGTGGTGAATGCAACGTTCTGTGGGAGATCTGGCTAGAGAGAAAGACTCTTTCAGACAGGCTGTGGTGAATGCAACGTTCTGTGGGAGATCTGGCTAGAGAGAAAGACTCTTTCAGACAGGCTGTGGTGAATGCAATTTTCTGTAAAGGATTTGTGACCTCATGATGTTTAAACATGCACATCAATCAACCTTCATACAAACATTATATCTATTTTCTTTGAGCTTACCTGGCTGTGTTCATATTTGACTAGAACTTTGGCTCTGATGGGCCAATCTGGCAACTCCTTGCGGTAAAGAATAGGATGAACTTCCCGACTTTTCTCCACCAGAAGATCAACTCTACCTTGGTAGTCCAACAACTTGTTTATCAACATCTAGCAAGATTAAATATTCATCATTATCATTAGTAATATTCACATCCTCTTATGTACATTCACACTTATGAAGCCAAGACAGTTTCATTATAGTTTTGTTATGCAGTTTTTGTTATTAAGAAGGTTAATTCGTAAAAGAAGAAATAAATGTTAACAGTCCTAAATGAACAGAAAAAAAACAACAGAACAAGCTGTATGCATTATAGAATGAAGACAACTCTGAGGCACTGAATAAATGCAACACAGTCAAATACAAACAGCCTATTTTTTTAGTCTTCACTTTTCTCTCTCTTACATACTCTTCTGTCTCTTCTACTCTCTCTCTCTCTTTCCTCTATTTATATTATTTATTATATCCCTTGTCTCCTCTCTCTCTTCTATTTATATTATTTATTATATACCTTGTCTCCCCACTCTATCTTCTATTTATATTATTTATTATATACCTTGTCTCCTCTCTCTCTCTTCTATTTATATTATTTATTATATACCTTGTCTCCTCTCTCTCGCTTCTATTTATATTATTTATTATATACCTTGTCTCCGCACTCTATCTTCTATTTATATTATTTATTATATCCCTTGTCTCCTCTCTCTCTTCTATTTATATTATTTATTATATCCCTTGTCTCTCTCTCTTCTATTTATATTATTTATTATATCCCTTGTCTCTCTCTCTCTCTCTTATATTTATATTATTTATTATATCCCTTGTCTCCGCACTCTATCTTCTATTTATATTATTTATTACATACCTTGTCTCTCTCTCTCTTCTCACTAGTCTGTTTCCTCTCATCCTTTCAATTCTAATACTCTTCTCACTTTCTTTTTATATCTCCCATTCCTCAGTGCTTTCCCTCCACCATCTCATCTCCTCTCTCCCACTCTCTCGCTCTATCCCTCTGTACTGTTTAAAAAAAAAGCTCTTACCTTAAAGTGTTTAGAGATAATCTCTGGATCAGTTGTCTTAACAGGAGCCCTAACTGTAGGACTGTCCAGCCACTGAAGGAATGCTTTCATGTCCTCCTCTAAGTGCTTGCTATCATGGTGGAACTGTCACATATATACCCAACAGTATCATCAGACAGAACCATAGGTATAAAGTTAGGTAAATCATGATACATGATCAGGACAAACACATCAAGCTGTCATGAGTTCAAATGAGGGAAATTAGATTGACAGAAAAAACAAAAAAGAATGGGAAAAGATATCTGAATTCTTATGTCCTCTAAGAAATCATAGAGAAGAGAAGAGAAGAGAAGAGAAGAGAAGAGAAGAGAAGAGAAGAGAAGAGAAGAGAAGAGAAGAGAAGAGAAGAGAAGAGAAGAGAAGAGAAGAGAAGAGAAGAGAAGAGAAGAGAAGAGAAGAGAAGAGAAGAGATAGACTGAGTGTATCAATTATAGTAAAATGTAGACAAGAAAGTCATAAATTCATAGTTTTTTTGTACAAAGTCACGTCCCACAAAATAAATCATGTTGCAGGAAATTGAAATATAAAATGTAACAGCACTAATCCATGGCATTTTGAGGTGAGATGGGCCAGTGCTCTTCCTTGCTGTCATTAACTTTCCCACCCCATTGAATCAAATAATACCCATTCTTGTTTTAGCTGGGTTAGCTGGAGTGCACCCACTGCTTTTGAATCCACATTCATTCTATATTTCTTGAATCACACTACATTACTGATGCCCTCCATACATTAAAAACTACAGAAAAAATAAACAACAAAATAAAAGAGAAAAAAAAATAGAAAGACTTATCGATAAAAAGACATGTAGATAGAAAGGTCTATTGTAACAAAAGTCTTTTTCATTTTCATGCCAGGGCATGCGGCTGTATGAAGCAATGAGCTTTATAACAGACTTGCCAGTTTGGCTGATGTTGAGTGCGGAAGGGCAATGGACCACGCAGACATTATGAATACTCTCAGGGATGCTGGCTGAAAAATGATCAAAAAAATTACCTGGAATCTGCAACCATGAACAGACTGTACAAGTATCTTGTCAAAGTGGGAGATGCCAGACACAAGCGCTACACAGGAATCCAAAGAAGACTTGTCAATCAACATAACATTGGTGTCAATAGACACTACATGATGAGAGGCATAGTTCAGAAGAGATCTAAGCGCTTATAGACGAGTCAGACATGTAATGTGGATGGCCTGTCAACTAAACCAAACTGAACTGACTGTATAGATAGATATTGGAGAAAACCCACCAAGAATGACAATTAAAAAAAAGTTTGAAATAACAAACAAGTACATAAAAATTAAATGACACAAGTGGTGATGGATGATAAGATAAAGTGAGCAATGGATGATAAGATAAAGTGAGCAATGGATAAGACCATCAAATGCATTACATGAAAGAGTGAGATATAAACAAGAAGTTGAGAGGTTGGTCTTGAGAATGATCAAACCTGGTGGAAGCCTGCAGCATTCTTGATATGAACCTCCATACATTTGTTAAGCTCGTGCAGCCAGTGCCAACTTTCCCTCAGGGCATACACACAGTCCTAGAGATTGATGTGTCAAAGTTGTGAGAATTTATTCCTTGTTTATCCCAATAAATGCAGGAATTTAAGGCAAAGGTAAACTATCAGACTTGAATCGGAGTACATAAGTTTACACCCATATGTGCATGGCCGCCTAACCAGACATGTTCGGAGACTTCTGGATAGTGCTGCTTCAAGCATCGAAACTTTTGCTGTATTTCTCACTTTCCCAGAGGACTATCCTGGTACCCATTTCTGCCAGCGGCTGGGTTCAACACGGGGTAATTTTGTTTTTTACAACTCACACTGCTTCCAGTGGGAATCGAACATGGGTTGTCTGAACATCGGTAGCCCAGTTGGAAAAACCACCTAGGCTACCATGCAGGAATATTCTCAATTAAACTACCCTTATATCTTCTACTTTTTACTGTAAATATGCAACTATGATATTAAGTATGTCAGAACTGTTATTATAGAATAGAGCATGTAACATTTATTTTTACTTGTGTCTCCAGCCTTATGAGTACAAGGCATTTTTTCTTGGAAGGAAAGACAGTCTGGAATAGTGTTGAGACATTACCTAAAAATATGTAGGTGGTATTAAAAATATCATCATGTGCCATACTGGTTGGTGTAGGCAAGCATGTCCTTCCACAATTTTCTTTGCACAGTGCTTCATATCAATTCTTTTGTTGGTTGTTTACCAGGCCACAACACCAAATTATCTAAATTCTTCATTCTTTGTCATCCGCCATTTCTCTTTCCCTGTATCTTACCAGTTGTAACTAAGTACTCCAAATTTCTTCTTCTCATGATGTGCCCAGAAAATAGTGATTGTTTCTTTCTAATGTTTTTTTAGGAGTTCCCTTTTTGTGCTGACCTCTTTGAGAATGTCCTTATTTTGGTCATTTAAAGAACACAAATATATCAACACTAAAGCAATGATTCATGTATGCTGTGATCAGGACATAATGGAGTTCTTTCTTTTAAATGACAAGTAGGCCAACCAGAAGTAACAATATTTAACTCAGACTTGTGGCAAAGACAAAAAGTAATGCAACTATAAATGGATGCACTCCACTGATCTAACAAATCAATGCCTACAGACATACCTTATGCATGCGAGACTGGCTGTGAAGATCTTCTCCTCTGTACATACTATCAAAAACTTTTGGCCTGTTGCTGAGATACAGCGCACGGTTCTCAAAATCATTTTGCACGTTCTGAAAAGCAATAAACATAAATGTATGCATACTCATTGTGATTAAAGTAAGGTAACTTACAAACAATCCCCTTGTCTCAGTCTGTAACTAAAAGTCTTCAACATACAAAAGCTGTACAAAGTTTATCTGACTTTAATCTTTCCACGGAAAAAAGAATGGGTGGTGTCCACAGGCGTTGAGGTATAATGAACCTTCATACATATGCATTAAGTTTATCCCACATGTACAGAACATCATTCGCAGCCAGCAAGTCTGTGAGCGTGTGTAGTGAACATCCATCTACTTTTCGTGTCATTTCTGGCTGTTCCCCAAGCTGAACATGCCACTGAAAGTGACTTGTTTTGAGTCAAAAGAAGACTATGTGCAGCATGACAGTCCAAATATACTCCTCCATTCCCAAAAAGACCTTCTGGAAATGCTTTCAACAAGGGCAAGACCACTGAGAGAAATATGTGCAGTCCCAAGAAGAGTACTTTGAAAGGGATTATGGTTTCAGACATCCAGGTAATGGACAAGACCACTGAGAGAAAGGGATTATGGTTTCAGACATCCAGGTAATGGACAAGACCACTGAGAGAAAGGGATTATGGTTTCAGACATCCAGGTAATGGACAAGACCACTGAGAGAAAGGGATTATGGTTTCAGACATCCAGGTAATGGACAAGACCACTGAGAGAAAGGGATTATGGTTTCAGACATCCAGGTAATGGACAAGACCACTGAGAGAAAGGGATTATGGTTTCAGACATCCAGGTAATGGACAAGACCACTGAGAGAAAGGGATTATGGTTTCAGACATCCAGGTAATGGACAAGACCACTGAGAGAAAGGGATTATGGTTTCAGACATCCAGGTAATGGACAAGACCACTGAGAGAAAGGGATTATGGTTTCAGACATCCAGGTAATGGACAAGACCACTGAGAGAAAGGGATTATGGTTTCAGATATCCAGGTAATGGACAAGACCACTGAGAGAAAGGGATTATGGTTTCAGACATCCAGGTAATGGACAAGACCACTGAGAGAAAGGGATTATGGTTTCAGACATCCAGGTAATGGACAAGACCACTGAGAGAAAGGGATTATGGTTTCAGACATCCAGGTAATGGACAAGACCACTGAGAGAAAGGGATTATGGTTTCAGACATCCAGGTAAGAAATTATATTTGTTTCTGCCCAAAGGTGGAATACTTTTTAAACAACCTTTGTCGCTACTCTTCTATATATATATATTTATATTTTATATTTTCCTCTTGTTTTTTTGTTTTCCTTGATCCCCAGAACTGATTGTAGATTTGTGAATTCATTGACATTCATTACTCAAAAATATCTATAGAAATTGCTAATTGGGATATTTGGTTACTACCAACAGCCAACACTAACTTCAAAGTTTAAGTTCAAAAAGAGTTCCAAAAGTTATGTAATTTTTTTTTATTCTCTCATAATGATGATCCCCTAATCTATTCTCTCAGTAATGATGATCCCCTAATCTATTTTCTCTTAGTTATGATGATTCCCTAATCTATTCTCTAAGTAATGACAATCCCCTAATCTATTCTCTCTCAGTAATGATGATCCCCTAATATATTCTCTCACAGTTATGATGATCTCTTAATATATTCTCTCTCAGTAATGATGTTCCCCTAATCTATTCTCTCTCAGTAATGATGTTCCCCTAATCTATTTTCTCTTAGTTATGATGATTCCCTAATCTATTCTCCAAGTAATGACAATCCCCTAATCTATTCTCTCTCAGTAATGATGTTCCCCTAATCTATTCTCTCTCAGTAATGATGATCCCCTAATCTATTGTCTCTCAGTAATGATGATCCCCTAATCTATTTTCTCTCAGTAATGATGATCCCCTAATCTATTCTCTCTCAGTAATGATGATCCCCTAATCTATTTTCTCTCAGTAATGATGATCCCCTAATCTATTCTCTCTCAGTAATGATGATCCCCTAATCTATTCTCTCTCAGTAATGATGATCCCCTAATCTATTCTCTCACAGTAATGATGTTCCCCTAATCTATTCTCTCTCAGTAATGATGATCCCCTAACATATTCTCTCCCAGTAATGATGTTCCCCTAATATATTCTCTCTATGTTCCCCTAATCTATTCTCTCTCAGTAATGATGTTCCCCTAATCTATTCTCTCTCAGTAATGATGTTCCCCTAATCTATTGTCTCTCAGTAATGATGATCCCCTAATCTATTTTCTCTCAGTAATGATGATCCCCTAATCTATTCTCTCTCAGTAATGATGATCCCCTAATCTATTTTCTCTCAGTAATGATGATCCTCTAATCTATTCTCTCAGTAATCATGATCCCCTAATATATTCTCTCTCAGTAATGATGATCCCCATTATCTATTCTCTCTCAGTAATGATGATCCCCATTATCTATTCTCTCTCAGTAATGATGATCCCTAATCTATTTTCTCTCAGTAATGATGATCCCTAATCTATTCTCTCTCAGTAATGATGATCCGCTTATCTATTCTCTCTCAGATTATTTTAGAACCACAATACAAATGGATTCTCTTAAAGAGCCTCTGGCAACTGTCACTGAACTAAAGGTCCATTCTCACAGCAACTGTCACTGAACTAATGGTCCATTCACACAGCAACTGTCACTGAACTAATGGTCCATTCACACAGCAACTGTCACTGAACTAATGGTCCATTCCCACAGCAACTGTCACTGAACTAATGGTCCATTCACACAGCAACTGTCACTGAACTAATGGTCCATTCCCACAGCAACTGTCACTGAACTAATGGTCCATTCACACAGCAACTGTCACTGAACTAATGGTCCATTCCCACAGCAACTGTCACTGAACTAATGGTCCATTCACACAGCAACTGTCACTGAACTAATGGTCCATTCACACAGCAACTGTCACTGAACTAATGGTCCATTCACACAGCAACTGTCACTGAACTAATGGTCCATTCCCACAGTAACTGTCACTGAACTAATGGTCCATTCCCACAGTAACTGTCACTGAACTAATGGTCCATTCCCCCAGCAACTGTCACTGAAATAATGGTCCATTCCCCCAGCAACTGTCACTGAACTAATGGTCCATTCCCCAGCAACTGTCACTGAACTAATGGTCCATTCACACAGCAACTGTCACTGAACTAATGGTCCATTCCCACAGCAACTGTCACTGAACTAATGGTCCATTCCCACAGCAACTGTCACTGAACTAATGGTCCATTCACACAGCAACTGTCACTGAACTAATGGTCCATTCCCACAGCAACTGTCACTGAACTAATGGTCCATTCCCACAGCAACTGTCACTGAACAAATGGTCCATTCACACAGCAACTGTCACTGAAATAATGGTCCATTCACACAGCAACTGTCACTGAACTAATGGTCCATTCCCACAGCAACTGTCACTGAACTAATAGTCCATTCACACAGCAACTGTCACTGAACTAATGGTCCATTCACACAGCAACTGTCACTGAACTAATGGTCCATTCCCACAGCAACTGTCACTGAACTAATGGTCCATTCCCACAGCAACTGTCACTGAACTAATGGTCCATTTCCACAGCAACTGTCACTGAACTAAAGGTCCATTCTCACAGCAACTGTCACTGAACTGATGGTCCATTCCCACAGCAACTGTCACTGAACTAATGGTCCATTCACACAGCAACTGTCACTGAACTAATGGTCCATTCACACAGCAACTGTCACTGAACTAATGGTCCATTCATACAGCAACTGTCACTGAACTGATGGTCCATTCCCACAGCAATTGTCACTGAACTAATGGTCCATTCACACAGCAACTGTCACTGAACTAATGGTCCATTCACACAGCAACTGTCACTGAATTAATGGTCCATTCACACAGCAACTGTCACTGAACTGATAGTCCATTCCCACAGCAATTGTCACTGAACTAATGGTTCATTCCCACATTAACTGTCACTGAACTAATGGTCTATTCCCACAGCAACTGTCACTGAACTAATAGTCTATTGTCTAGTTTAACCCTAGCAACAGAACCTCAAGTCTAGAATCTCACAGAACTATTAGTCATTTATCATGTAAAATAACTAGCCTACTCTCTCAATGAACTGCTTGTAAATTCTTTGAATGTCACATGGAACCCATCGCCTTGGCTGGTACAGCTACTCATTGTGGAGCACACATGTTAAGGAAGAACCATTACCTATTTCCTGTGCACATTCTGATTTCAATCTCCTATTTCATTTCTTAAATATTTGGGAACTTTGTTAACCTCAGACGGAAGATGTACAAAAGAGGTGAGATGCAGAATGGCTCAAGCAAAAGCACCTTTCCAAAAAATGAGGAAGAGACTATGTAATCCATTTTTGACAATAGAAACAAGTAAAAGAGTTCTTAAATGTTACGTAGAGCCAGTCTTAACATATGGATGTCAATCATGGACAATAGGAAAAAAATCACTGGAGTCTGTAGAAATGTGGTTTTACAGAAGAATGTTGAGAATACCATGGACAGCTAAGAAGAGTAATGGAAATGTTCGGAAAGAGACCAAAGCAAAAAAGAGCTAATTTCCAATATTAGTAAGAAACAATCATCATTTTTTGGCCATGTAATGAGAAGAGAACAGCTGGAATATATTGTAACAACTGGGAAATTTGAGGGAAGCAAAGAGAAAAGATACCAGACAGTTTACGAGAGTGACTTGGCAGCAGGTCAACAACAGAAATGATAAAAAAACTGTCGAGATCGAAAGTTGTGGAGAGACATGATCACCTACGCCAGCAGGCACAGTACTTGATGATGATGATGACCATCACTTCCTTTACACCGCACACAAATCACATCACACACAAATCACACCACACACAAATCACACCGTACAAAAACAGAACTTAAACTCAGTCATGCTAGTCATATTTATATTTTCCACCACAACAGCTGGCAGCCTTTTTCTATTTGTTGATATAATCAATAATATAGGCAGCTGAACATGACCTGGGATCAATAACCAATTATAGAATGAAACTCATTATTATTTTTGTGAAATAACAAAACATATAACTGATAACATTGACTAGGTGATGTCATTCAAAAATAAAGAAAAGATTGTGCCTGCCTACAAAGTGCAGGGTAAACAAATCTTTGGAGAAAATAAGGGGGATGGGTACTGTAGTTTATGAGAAATTAGTATATGTATAACAATATGTGTCATGAAGAAAACTGGTTAAACAATTAGGGAAATGGCTGAAGGTTACACATATAGAATCTGACAGCAGAATGGTGAGTGTTCAGTGAATTAATAAGATGCATAATGAAAGTCTGAGAGAAGGATCATTATAAACATCAAAAACTAACACTTTAGGGTATAATGGCAATTTTTAAAAAAGGAGTAAAGAAGTGGTGTGTTAACAGCTTTAGGTAGGTGAGAAACAAAACAAAAGTCAATGTTCTCACCTATGTAAAGCTGTTACCATACCATTTTTTTACTCTTTTTTTTTAATTGTCATTATTATTATCAGCTTTACAGCAGCTTCACATCTCTATACATGTTGGTGCATCTTGATGCCTTTACCACTTTAGGGCATGCAGTGTAGGTATTTTACTAAGTTTACCTGTGTCATTTGAAACACTTTTCAGTTATATGGTGATGATAAAGCATTAGCGTAGGTATGTTAATAAAATTATCCATGTCATTTTGAACAATTTTCCACTTCATAATGATGGTTGAGATATCTCTGTTCCTTCTGAGGCATGCTTGCTTCTTCCTTAGAATCAAGTCTATTGCTTTAAAAAGTCAACAAATGATGACCCAGCTGTGTATGCTGCTAAGCATGGAGAGTAAGATAATTTTTCTTCACTTAATGTAACCTACAATGTAGATTTGAACAAAATGTCAGCTGTCGATGTTGAATATGTTTTGAATAGTTCTGCATCTACTGGATATGTGCTTCATCATCATCATCATCAAGTACCGTGTCTGCTGGAGTAGGTGATCATGTCTCTCCACAACTCTCAATCTCAACAGTTATTTATCATTTCTGTTGTTGACCTTCTGCCAAGCCATTCTCTTAAGCTCTCTGGTATCTTTTCACTTTGCTTCCCTCTATCTCTTCGTCCCTCAATTTTCCCAGTTGTTACAATATATTCCAGCTGTTCCCTTCTCATTACATGGCAAAAAAATTATTATTGTTTCTTCTAATATTGGAAATTAGCTCTCTTTTTGCTTTGGCCTTTTTCAGAATGTTTTCATTACTATTCTTAGCTGTCCATGGTATACTCAACATTCTTCTGTAAAACCACATTTCCACCGCATCCTGTGATTTTCTTGTCTGTTATCCTATTGTCCATGATTCACATCTGTATTTAAAGACTGGCTCTATATAACATTTAAGTACTCTTTTTTCTTGTTTCTATTTTCAAAAATGGATTGTACAGTATCTTCCTCATTTTTTGGAAAGCTGTTTTTGCCTGAGCTACTCTGTATCTCACTTCTGTTGTACATCTACCATCTCAGGTTAACATTGTTCCCATATATTTAAATTCATGTATCTGTTCTAATATTGATCCTTTTGTCTTTATTAGGCATTGCAGTGATGTCTTTTTCGTTGTTACAACCACTACTTCTGTCTTGTTGCTATTGAGGCTCAGTCCTTTCATTTTGTTTTCCTTTACTATGTCTAATGATATGTGCTTAGGGTTACCTAAAACTGATAGTATTAAACTGCTTCTATGAACAAGAAAATACACTGTCTCTGGCAGGAGTGAAATCAGCTCTTGGATGACTCTAAAAGGAGAGCATTGACCTGCGTGTACTGTTCAGGGCAAGCTGGCGTACACAGCAAATGAAATAGCTGATAAACTCGCTGGCAGCTCTGACACTGATAGCAACCTTACTCTGGACAAAGAGGACATCACCAAGTTTTTTTTCTTTCACGCCTAAGAGAAGAATGGGTGGGACAAGTATGTATACATTGAAAGATTGGGATGTCTAAAGGTGGAAAAGGGGCCTGGTCGATCTGGAGTGCTTAGTGGGAATAGCAGCTGTATATATAATCAACACCTTACAGGAACAATCAGTCTGTTTATGCTTTGAGAAATGCTGGGGCGGGCAGTAGCGCGGTTGTGGGGATGCCCTGACTGCAATGAAACTGATTCCTAGAATAGAGTAGAATAGAGTAGAATAGAATAGAATAGCATAGAATAGAATAGCATAGAATAGCATAGCATAGCATAGCATAGCATAGCATAGCATAGCATAGAATAGAATAGAATAGAATGGAATAGCATAGCATAGCATAGCATAGCATAGAATAGAATAGAATAGAATAGAATAGAATAGAATAGAATAGAATAGAATAGAATAGAATAGAATAGAATAGAATAGAATAGAATAGAATAGAATAGAAAAGATGTGGTTTGACTTACCTGAAACACATTTTCAATCTCTGAGATGTAGAGAAGAGTTTCAAAGCATCTCTTTTTCTGTATGTGCAGATCCTGT
Source organism: Megaustenia siamemsis (assembly GCA_032433765.1). Taxonomy (NCBI): domain Eukaryota; kingdom Metazoa; phylum Mollusca; class Gastropoda; order Stylommatophora; family Ariophantidae; genus Megaustenia; species Megaustenia siamemsis. The sequence continues at coordinate 50,053,950 of JAVIAB010000145.1, forward strand.
TTGATGATATGGATAACATAAGTAGACACAGATAAACATCAGCAAGTACAGATAAACATTATCAGGTATAGATAAATTTAAGTAGGTACAGATAAACATTATCAGGTATAGATAAACTTAAGTAGGTACAGATAAACATTATCAGGTATAGATAAACTTAAGTAGGTACAGATAAACACTATCAGGTATAGATAAACTTAAGTAGGTACAGATAAACATTATCAGGCATAGATAAACTTAAGTAGGTACAGATAAACATTATCAGGTATAGATAAGCTTAAGTAGGTACAGATAAACATTATCAGGTATAGATAAACTTAAGTAGGTACAGATAAACATTATCAGGTATAGATAAACTTAAGTAGGTACAGATAAACATTATCAGGTATAGATAAGCTTAAGTAGGTACAGATAAACATTATCAGGTATAGATAAGCTTAAGTAGGTACAGATAAACATTAGTAGGTACAGATAAACACTATCAGGTATAGATAAGCTTAAGTAGGTACAGATAAACATAAGTAGGTACAGATAAACACTATCAGGTATAGATAAGCTTAAGTAGGTACAGATAAATATCAGGTATAGATAAGCTTAATTAGGTACAGATAAACATAATCAGGGTACAGATAAGCATAAGTTGGTACAGATAAACATAATCAGGGTACAGATAAGCATAAGCAGGTACAGATAAACATAAGTAGGTGCAAATAAATATAAGCAGGTACAGATAAATATTATCAGGGTACAGATAAGCATAAGCAGGTACAGATAAACATTAGTAGGTACAGATAAACATAAGTAGGTACAAGTAGGTACGGATAAACACAAGTAGGTACAGAAAAACATTAGTAGGTACAGATAAACATAAGTAGGTACAGATAAACATAAGTAGGTACGGATAAACATAAGTAGGTACAGAAAAACATTAGTAGGTACAGATAAACATAAGTAGGTACAGATAAACATTAATAGGTATGGATAAACATAAGTAGGTATGGATAAACATAAGTAGGTACAGAAAAACATTAGTAGGTACAGATAAACATAAGTAGGGACAGATAAACATAAGTAGGTACAGATAAACATTATCAGGGTACAGATAAACATAAGTAGGTATAGATAAACATTATCAGGGTACAGATAAGCATAAGTAGGAACAGATAAACATAAGCAGGTACAGATAAGCATAATTAGGTACGGATAAATATAAGTAGGTACAGATAAACATTAGTAGGTACGGATAAACATAAGTAGGTACAGATAAACATAATCAGGTTATGGATAAGCATAAGTAGGTACAGATAAACATTAGTAGGTACGGATAAACATAAGTAGGTACAGATAAGCATAAGTAGGTAAAGATAAACATTAGTAGGTACGGATAAACATAAGTAGGTACGGATAAACATAAGTAGGTACAGATACACATAATCAGGTTATGGATAAGCATAAGTAGGGTATATGTAAAAGATTAGGGTTTCCATAACTTTGCTGCCATTGTGGAGTGGAATGCAGAAATTCCACTTCTAATTGATACATTTTTTTAAGAAACATGCTCTTGTGAATAATCCCTGGATGCGTTTTCCTTCCCTGATATAAGGCTAGGTACAAGTAATGCCAAATGGGCAGAATTTCAAAGCATATGTATTTATATATGTGCAGATGCTATGTGATGATGTAAATGTGGAATGCAAACATTAGTATGTTATGCTACCTTACACTGAGAGTGAAAGTAAGGTAGCTGCAGTGACCCGACTTCACATAAATCAATATTTGGTTCATTCCCTGGTAGTGCTGGTCGTCACATTATCCTCATGGCACATCAAACAATGGTCCATAAACATTCAGATCTCCTCCTCATCAAGACCCACAGTGTGAAACAATAAACTGGTCCACAAGTCTACCCACGTTCTCCTCATAGCTCTCCTGAATCTAGGCAACATCCCTCCTAACTAGCAAGACAATCTAGGAATTGCACCGGGCTGCAAATTCAAGACAAAACTCTATAATTCTGCCCTTCATTATGAGCATATATATGGCCCTTTTCGTCTTGTCAGACGGTCTAGTGGAGGCTATTGCGTATTTTTTTGAGGTATTGTTTTTGCCGAACAGCTTCTCTCGTGGCTAATTCTACCAATGTTTGACAAACACACGCGGTCACATAATGAACAGGTCAGGCTCGCTGGTCCACAGGGTTTACCATCCTTTTTCATGAGTCTCTTCTCTTCTAAGTCCTGTCTTAGAACAGTCTCAAATGTTGTTATACCGTTCCTTATACGTGCTCTCCATGATGTGCGATCACTTGCCAGATGTTGCCAGTCGTTTTCACAGATGGAGAAGTCTTTCAGAGATGATTTGCAGATATCTCTATATCGTAGTTTAGGTCTGCCGATTTGTCGTTTTCCGTGTTTTAGCTCGCCATATAGTATTTGCCTAGGAATGCGTTTTTCTTCCATCCGTTGGACATGCCCCAGCCATCTTAGCCTTCGACTTCTGAGCATCGACATGATTGTTAGGGTCTTAGCACGTTGCAGGACAGTTAAGTTGGTTATTTTGTCCTGCCATTTGATGTGCATTATTTTGCGGAGACATCGCATGTGGAAGACATTTAGTCTTTTTTCCTGGTTTGAGTATGTTGTCCAGGTTTCGGATCCATATAGTAGTGTGCTAAGCACACAAGTTTGATATATTAAGAGTTTAGTCTTTTGAATTAGTTTCGTGTTGTTCCATGCCCTTTTTGTGAGTTTGCCGAAGGTCGTAGCTGCCTTACCAATTCGACAGTTTATTTCTTCATCAAGAGAGATGGTTTGCGTAACTGTGGATCCAAGATATGTAAATTTCTGTACTGATTCTAGTGGGCAGTCTTTTAGAGTAATAGATAGAGGTTTGAAGTCACCTTGATTTAGTATTACTGTCTTCTGAACATTAATTGACAGTGAAAAAAGGTCGCATGCTTTATCCAGGTTGTTGATCAGCAACTGTAGGGTGGCCTCACTATGAGCGACTAGGGCTGCATCGTCAGCAAATAAAAATTCTTTAAGTATGGCAACATTTGTTTTGGTTTTTGCTCTTAGTCGTGCTAGGTTGAACAGTGAGCCATCTGGTCTAGTGCGAATGTAAATATCTCCTGAGCTGTTTTCGAAGGTGTAATTTAGGAGGGCAGCAAAAAATATACCAAAAAGGGTGGGGGCGAGGACACATCCCTGTTTCACTCCTTTGTTGACTTTGAAATTCTCTGATGGACTCCCATCAAAATGGACTTTGCCATTCATGTCTTCATGGAAGGAAATTATCAGCCTAAGTAATTTAGGAGGGCAGCCTATGCCTTCTAACACCTTGTAGAGACCATCTCTGTTTACTGTGTCGAATGCCTTTGTTAGATCCACAAAGGCAATATAGAGCGGCATATTTTGTTCCCGACATTTTTCCTGCAGTTGTCTAAGAGTGAAGATCATATCTATGGTTGATCTCCCGGGTCTGAAACCGCATTGGGACTCGGGAAGCACCCGTTCTGCAAGTCTATGCAGGCGATTAAGTACGACTCTAGCAAAAGCTTTGCCTGTTGTGCTAAGGAGAGAAATGCCTCTGTAATTGTTGCAGTCACCCCTGTCTCCTTTATTCTTGTACAGCGTTATAATCTTAGCATTTCTCATATCATGAGGTATTTCTCCGTTTCTCCAGCATTTAATTAGCAGTTTGTATAGGTGTGGAAGTAGTACGCTTAGGTTGTCCTTTAGTACATCTGTGGGAATGTTGTCATTTCCTGCAGCTTTTCCTCTTGAGAGGGCATTTATAGCGTCAGCAAGTTCGTTCATAGTAGGCTCAACATCCAGTTCAAACATTGTAGGATATTTGGGTATTGATTGTGCTAGAGCTGTGTTTGCTGGTCTGTCGTCACTGTATAGATTAGAGTAGTGTTCAACCCATCTTTGCATTTGTTGTCCCTTGTCAGTAATAGGTTCTCCAAACTTGGATTTTAGGGGGGCTAATTTTGTTATTTTTGGTCCAAGGGCCTTTTTTATATTGTCATGCATGGTTTTTGAGTCGCCCCTGTCTGAGGCTTTCTGTATTTCAGAGCATAGATTGTTCCAGTATTCGTTTGCGCATCTTCTTGCTTCGCGTTGTAGGGTGGCTTGCGCATGTTTGAGCTGATCCTTGGTGATTTGATTGGGATTATTATTGAAGTTCAGTAAAGCCTTTTTCTTATTAGCTATTAGTGGGTCTAGTCTTGCTGCATTTCTTCGACCCAGTCGTTCTTTGAGAAACCGTTTCTGGCCGTAGGTAGATAGAGCGCAGTTATAGATGTGTGTTCTCAGGGAGCACCAGTTGTCATCCACACTTGATGCATCTTCTACTTCTTCTACCAGTTCATCAAACTTGGATCTAAAAATATCTTCGGTTGGTGTGGTTTTTGTCGCTGTGATGTTGATCTTGGCTGCTGCAGGCTCTCTTGATTTGTAGATACGACTACTTCTGGCTTTGATCTTACTAATGACTAGAGCGTGGTCTGTGTTGCAGTCTGCACTGTGATATGTTCGTGTTATTCTGATGTTATTTAAAGACTGCCTACGTGTAAGAACTAGGTCTAGTTGGTGCCAGTGACCACTTCTAGCATGACGCCATGTTACTTTATGCTTGTGTTTCACATTAAAGTATGTATTTGTTACACATAGGTGGTTATTTGAGCAGAATTCTAGGAGTCGCTGGCCATTCCGTTGATTTTTCCAATGCCGTGGTGACCTAGACATGTTGGCCAATATTGCTGATCAGATCCTGTGCGTGCATTGAAATCACCGAGTAAGTATAATAGTTCCTCTTTTGGAAGTGAGTCAATGGTAATTTGCAGTTGTTGGTAGAAGTTGTCTTTCTCTTCGTCTGATGCAGCCAACGTTGGTGCATAGGCACTAATGATATTTATTGATCCACTCTTCGTATGTAGCTGAGTATCATCAAGCGTTCAGACACTCCTTTGGCGTGGTTATGGAGTTTATGTGTTTGTTATGTACAGCAAAGCCTACTCCATGTATACGTGGTTTTTCGGGGCTTAGGCCTTGCCAGAAAAAGGTATAGTTTTCTTCCTTTACAGAACCACAGTCTGAGAGTCTTGTTTCTTGTAGGGCAGCAATATCAACATGTAGCCTATTTAGTTCTATATATGAGCATATGGTCAGTTTATATATGTCAGTGTCCAGTTGATCCAGCTGTAAATTTGTTTACCCAGCACGCAAAGTTAGGGATGATAAAAACAGGTTCCTTTATATGCTGCAGACAGAGCTATGACGCAAACAGCACTGCAGTGCCTCAAAGCTCATTGCTTGCATCAGGATCTGCGACAACAGCCACTCAAGATCCTACTCCACCTTCCTGGGGTAGTTCTGTACAACAGCCACTCAAGATCCTACTCCACCTTCATGGGGTAGTTCTGTACAACAGCCACTCAAGGTCCTACTCCACCTTCCTGGGGTAGTTCTGTACAACAGCCAGGCCAAGCAAGTAGGGAAAAAGAAGAAAGGGAAACTCGGTACCCAAAAAAGTCATGATAAAGTCAATTTTGTTGTCTGTTGGAGCAGAAGGCACTGATAAAACAGCTTGCTGTAAAACGGTGCTAATTGTACATTACTAATATACCCCTTTATGGTAAATGTATATCACAAATTGATATCTCTCTCTTTCTGCGATCAGGACTCAATCAGAGTAGGATTCCAGACTCTCACATGAAGTCAGCTGTCAGGTTAAGTGTGTTGATCGCCCCCACAGACAGAACATCACAATTAGAGTCTGCCAGATCCACTCTGATTGAACACCCGTTAAAACGTTGCACTGTGTTCTGCGCCAGTGGCCCAGTGCATCCGATTTCAGCCAGCATTTTATTCAGGTTTGCATTCCTTAGCCTTTGATTGTCCCCAATCTTCCTGCAAGGCAGCAGATGATCTTTTCTGTAGGGGGATTCTGCCCTTAGATGGTCGGCCCTCCCAGGTTTACGAGCACCATCTGCCCGAGTCACTTGAGGTGACTAATACAGACATGCACACACAAAGATATGAGATGTGACCAACACAGACATGCACACAGCGATACGAGGCATGACTAACACTGACACACATCAAGATATGAGATATGACTAACATAAACATGCACACAAAGATATGAGATATCACTAACCCAAACATGCACAGACAAAGATATGACACATGACTAACACAGATACACACTAAAATATGAGATATGACTAAACACATACACACATAAAGATATGAGACATGATTAACACGGACACACCAAGATATGAGATATGACTAACATGACACACACCAAGATATGAGCCATGGCCAGCACACATACACATACACAAGCTAAGATATGAGCCATGGTTAGCACAGAAACACATCAAGATATGAGCCATGGCTTCATGGAAAAACACCAAGAAATGAACCATGTCCAGCACAGAAACACATTAAGGTATCCATATGCTTGGGTTTGTTGTAGTCGGCAGACTCTTCTTAATGTGGGAATCATCGACATACGAGACACAGGCCCCGATTAACTGTTCACAGGTTTCGTTCAAACAGTTGTCCGGAGATTGGAGAGTGCAGTCTGACCTGTAGAACGTTCCCTTGCATGCACAGTTCCCGGTGGACTGTTCACAGGAGTCGTTGAAACAGTTGTCCGGACATTTGAGAGTGCAGTCTGATCCGTAGTACGTTTCCTTGCACGTACAGTCTGTACTTTCCGGGTCACAGATGATGTCACAGCCATCAGAACACGTCTGTTTGCACTGTAGCCCAAAATTACCATCGGGACAAGTGTCATTACAGGTGTAGCCAGGACGTTTACATTGTAGGCATTTTCCGGATTTTTCCTCACATAAAGGACAGACACTAAGACTAGACCGGAGCAGTCGTGTCCATAGATCCCATGTGAACAGTTGCCGTGACACATACTGATGATGACGTTGTAGCCTTTGCAGCACCCACTACACACTGCACAAAACGACAAGAATGCTCGTCCAGACAATAGGTGTCAGTAAATGTTTGCACCTCACTCACCGTCAGTGCACTGTCGGCCTGCGAAATGGTCGGTGAGAACTCAATCTCAATGTGTGCCATTGTCGCTTGTGTGGTGACTACAATAGTGTTCACAGAAATGTTTGGGAATGATATATCATTATACTGGAACACTACACCGCCACTGTCAGAGAAAGCCCTTAGAGTGGCATTCTTTACCCGAATCATAATGCTAGCTCGGTGATAAATACAAATGGTGTGAGTCTTCTGGGGCATGGCAAAGTTCAGATACCAGTAAACAGAATTGGTTCCACTTCTCAATTGTGTGTGTGTGTGCAGTCATTGTCATAGAGATTGGTCTTTGTTTTGCCATTAACTGCGGCCTCTGGTTCACATCCGTCTCCTGTATAACAAGCATTTAATGTGTCGGTCTGGTTTGTGTTTTGTTTGAGAGCCACATTCCGACCCCCGCCAATGTAGATGAAGCAGATATTTGCAACTATCGCCCCTTCAATCCGTAACTTGTTGATCAGACCAGCCCCAGAGCAAAAGACATCAATCTCGTGCGAACTAACTACAAACCGTGATTCATTGTTACATGAGGCAGAACCATTTAGTTTTACTATGAAACTGTCCAGATCTATTAAGTCATTCACATAAATCCTAAACCAGGAGAACGGCAAAGATTGATTGAGAGTTGCCTCAACTGATGTAGAATCTGTGTCCAGATTACATGGGGTGTCGTTGTTATCAAACAAGAAAGTAGGTTCAGATTTTTGGGCGTATTTGTAAACGAGATCTAAGTACTGACACTGGGGTCCGAAATATTCATGCTGACAACTGTCATTGTTTGGGCATGTCCCTGCAGTTTTGTCACAAATTGAGTCATTATAGCAGTGACATTGTTACGTACAATTCGCCCCGAACCAACCGGCTGCACAAATTAGGTCATTAACTTTCAAGGTCGCGAACGAAGCCAGCAGAATAAAGACTTGATCTACAGCGGTGGTTAACGAACTGTGTACAAACATTTATTATCAAACCCGTGGTTACATTTCTAAAAATCCGCCAACTCGCTGTGATAACAGATCGCGTGATGTTCAAAGTCAACATTGTTTATACCATGGCACGGACATGAACAAGCTTCCATCTTGGTGCGTCCAAATTGATATCAAATTCAGAAGACAAAGGCGCAACAGAAAAGAGACAAGACCAGGTACCTCAAATACACCTTGCTCGTTCTGTGGATGGATCTGTCTGTCCAGGATTGGCAAATTCAGCCACGAGAGAAGATATTCAGTAAAGCAGCACACAGTATGAGACACTAATACTTTACCAAACTACTGACTTATCATGATTGCTTACTACCAACCATCTGTCAAGATGCCAAAAGCCATATATCACAAATACACCCTTTATGGTAATCATACATCACAAATATTCCCCGTTGAGCAATGATAAGAAGTAGTCATCTGACAAAGAAGAAGTCTTGTGTGAAGTGTAAATAACTTTGTTATGTGGGTTGTAATAACTTTGTTATGTGGGTTGTAAATAACTTTGTTATGTGGGTTGTAAATAACTTTGTTACGTGGGCTGTAAATAACTTGTTATGTGGGTTGTAAATAACTTGTTATGTGGGCTGTAAATAACTTTGTTATGTGGGTTGTAAATAACTTTGTTATGTGGGCTGTAAATAACTTTGTTATGTGGGTTGTAAATAACTTTGTTATGTGGGCTGTAAATAACTTTGTTACGTGGGCTGTAAATAACTTTGTTATGTGGGTTGTAAATAACTTTGTTATGTGGGCTGTAAATAACTTTGTTATGTGGGTTGTAATTAACTTTGTTATGTGGGTTGTAAATAACTTTGTTATGTGGGCTGTAAATAACTTTGTTATGTGGGCTGTAAATAACTTTGTTATGTGGGTTGTAAATAACTTTGTTATGTGGGCTGTAAATAACTTTGTTATGTGGGTTGTAAATAACTTTGTTACGTGGGTTGTAAATAACTTTGTTATGTGGGTTGTAAATAACTTTGTTATGTGGGTTGTAAATAACTTTGTTATGTGGGCTGTAAATAACTTGTTATGTGGGTTGTAAATAACTTTGTTATGTGGGTTGTAAATAACTTTGTTATGTGGGCTGTAAATAGCTTTGTTATGTGGGCTGTAAATAACTTTGTTATGTGGGCTGTAAATAACTTTGTTATGTGGGTTGTAAATAACTTTGTTATGTGGGCTGTAAATAACTTTGTTATGTGGGCTGTAAAAACTTTGTTATGTGGGCTGTAAATAACTTTGTTATGTGGGTTGTAAATAACTTTGTTATGTGGGTTGTCAATAACTTTGTTATGTGGTCTGCAGACTTTCATTCCAGGCAGTATCAATAGAAAGAGTTTATCTCACGATAAACACCATCAAATACATCAGTGAACTCAACAATTGGTGTCAGACAATCTTACCTGCAGTAACAATAATTCATTTTCTGCATTTTCCAAGCCTTGAGAATGTCCCTAAAATATGATATAATAAAATACTTGTTAATTTAGTTTAATTAAACATAAAAGGAATCCTGTCATAACATAGATGAGATGTCTGAGAAAAGTGCTTGGAAAAGTGATATATATATATATATATCTATCTATTGTCCTTTCGAGCCGAAGACAGCACATAGGGCAGGACCATAATATCAAAAACAGAAACCTTGCGTGTCGAAATGGTACATATTACAGAGGTCACTGTTTCTAAAATCTATAACTCTGTTTCCATAACAATACTTTTTACAATGACAGCTTGTCCAGCCATCGATCAACCTCCTTAGTCGCCTCTTATGACATGCTTGGAAGGTCACAGTGTCACTATTCTTTACTCATAATGAGGCTCTGGTAACACACAGGATATATATAAAAAAAACTCTTTTGTGTGTGTGCATTTAATATGATTTTGATCAAAGCTGATGGACCAGGAACAATAACGCTATGTGTGCACTACCTGTGTATGTTAACTGTATGTGTCCAAAGTGCATGCCAACTGTCTTGTGTGTGCATCTCCTGCGTGTATATCTACTCTGTGGACATACCTACTGTATGTTTGTTCACTAGATGTCTCTACTATCTATACAACATGCAATGTCATGCACTCATTAAAAAAAAGATTTCATGAAAGATCTTGACATGAGAATCATTTAGTCAGAAATACAGAACAAGGTGTCTGACCACTGATTTCTTGACCTCCTCCACCTTGACTTTGACCTCTGTGATCTGTTTTCCATCATCTCGAATGCCATCCAGAGATTGCTGAAGGGCGATGTAATTCTTCTTGAAAGCACCTTCTCCTACTCTTTTCTGTGAACAAGAACAATGTCAACATGAGCCAAGTTTACTGACACGTCTAAATTCATTATTTCATGAATGTCATGAAGTGTGAATATTGGAAATGAAGGGAAATAACAAGATTCATGGATTATATGTTCCACAACAATAAATAATGAGAAATATTATAGAAGTTCAACCAGCGATTCTCAAATATATTTGATTCAGTAATCTATTCACATAAAACATATGTTATAAGAGGAGATGAAAGGAAAGCCTGTGTTAGACTCAAAGTAAGATGAACTGACAACATCCAAGAAACACTACAACAACAAAATAGTTGAAGCTGCCAGAAAGGCAGGAACTAGAGCTTTGTATCTCCCTTGACACCTTAAGGGTATGAGAGGAAGTGAAAAGAAAGAAAGAAACTCATTTCACAGCTGTTAATATATTTGAGAACCTCACAGAAATCATTTCTTTAAAGTGAGTGACAGGAAAAGACAACTTGACTCATCTGAAAAGGTATAGTGGTTATGTACTTATATGTAGACATAACTTTGAAAATATATAGATTCAACTAAATATGATATGGGGGGAGATCTATGCCGAAACTATACGGCTTAATGGTTGAGAATCCCGGACAATGAAATATTAATTTCACAAATGTAATCATATATTGTTATGGATCCAGTGGCCTGAGAGCTGGTGCCCTTCAGCCCAATGCTACGTAATGATACCTGCAGGTATTTTTGGGTTCCCTTCATAGTGTTCCATTTATCAGGTCTTTGAGGAAGTAGAGTTGCTCTGATATCAGTGAGCTTTGAACAATCAAACAGGTGATGTTCTACTATTTCATGTAGGTGATCACAGATCAAACGTAATCATATTCACATGGTCTATATGAGATTCAAATTTCATTTTGCGCACAAACTGCATATTCTGCAACAGAAGAGTGATGAGGGGTAAATTTTTACAAATAAATCTTATCATGAACACTATACCATTCATTCATTGGGTGCTGTTTTCACATTGAGGTTTGACTATCATGGAGCATCATTTTACCCAGTCTCTTGTCTTGATGGTGCATGTTGTTATACATTTACGTGTCCACCTTTTACTGTTATCAATTCACATTATTCATGGTCGGCTTCTGCCTCACCTACTTTCTACCTTTCCTTCCAAGATGATTTTTAGCAGGGTATTGTGTCTCTTCACATGTCCCAACAACTCCAGTTGTCTTTTAGCAGGGTATTGTGTCTCTTCACATGTCCCAACAACTCCAGTTGTCTTTTAGCAGGGTATTGTGTCTCTTCACATGTCCCAACAACTCCAGTTGTCTTTTAGCAGAGTATTGTGTCTCTTCACATGTCCCAACAATTCCAATTGTCTTTTAGCAGGGTATTGTGTCTCTTCACACGTCCCAACAACTCCAGTTGTCTTTTAACAGGGTATTGTGTCTCTTCACATGTCCCAACAACTCCAGTTGTCTTTTAACAGGGTATTGTGTCTCTTCACATGTCCCAACAACTCCAGTTGCCTTTTAGCAGGGTATTGTGTCTCTTCATATGTCCCAACAACTCCAGTTGTCTTTTAGCAGGGTATTGTGTCTCTTCACATGTCCCAACAACTCCAGTTGTCTTTTAGCAGGGTATTGTGTCTCTTCATATGTCCCAACAACTCCAGTTGTCTTTTAGCAGGGTATTGTGTCTCTTCATATGTCCCAACAACTCCAGTTGTCTTTTAGCAGGGTATTGTGTCTCTTCATATGTCCCAACAACTCCAGTTGTCTTTTAGCAGGGTATTGTGTCTCTTCACATGTCCCAACAACTCCAGTTGTCTTTTAGCAGGGTATTGTGTCTCTTCACATGTCCCAACAACTCCAGTTGTCTTTTAGCAGGGTATTGTGTCTCTTCACATGTCCCAACAACTCCAGTTGTCTTTTAGCAGGGTATTGTGTCTCTTCACATGTCCCAACAATTCCAATTGTCTTTTAGCAGGGTATTGTGTCTCTTCACACGTCCCAACAACTCCAGTTGTCTTTTAACAGGGTATTGTGTCTCTTCACACGTCCCAACAACTCCAGTTGTCTTTTAGCAGGGTATTGTGTCTCTTCACATGTCCCAACAACTCCAGTTGTCTTTTAACAGGGTATTGTGTCTCTTCACATGTCCCAACAACTCCAGTTGTCTTTTAACAGGGTATTGTGTCTCTTCACATGTCCCAACAACTCCAGTTGTCTTTTAACAGGGTATTGTGTCTCTTCACATGTCCCAACAACTCCAGTTGCCTTTTAGCAGGGTATTGTGTCTCTTCACATGTCCCAACACTCCAGTTGCCTTTTAGCAGGGTATTGTGTCTCTTCACATGTCCCAACAACTCCAGTTGTCTTTTAGCAGGGTATTGTGTCTCTTCATATGTCCCAACAACTCCAGTTGTCTTTTAGCAGGGTATTGTGTCTCTTCATATGTCCCAACAACTCCAGTTGTCTTTTAGCAGGGTATTGTGTCTCTTCATATGTCCCAACAACTCCAGTTGTCTTTTAGCAGGGTATTGTGTCTCTTCATATGTCCCAACAACTCCAGTTGTCTTTTAGCAGGGTATTGTGTCTCTTCACATGTCCCAACAACTCCAGTTGTCTTTTAGCAGGGTATTGTGTCTCTTCACGTGTCCCAACAACTCCAGTTGTCTTTTAGCAGGGTATTGTGTCTCTTCACGTGTCCCAACAACTCCAGTTGTCTTTTAGCAGGGTATTGTGTCTCTTCACGTGTCCCAACAACTCCAGTTGTCTTTTAGCAGGGTATTGTGTCTCTTCACGTGTCCCAACAACTCCAGTTGTCTTTTAGCAGGGTATTGTGTCTCTTCACATGTCCCAACAACTCCAGTTGTCTTTTAGCAGGGTATTGTGTCTCTTCACATGTCCCAACAACTCCAGTTGTCTTTTAGCAGGGTATTGTGTCTCTTCACATGTCCCAACAACTCCAGTTGTCTTTTAGCAGGGTATTGTGTCTCTTCACATGTCCCAACAACTCCAGTTGTCTTTTAGCAGGGTATTGTGTCTCTTCACATGTCCCAACAACTCCAGTTGTCTTTTAGCAGGGTATTGTGTCTCTTCACATGTCCCAACAACTCCAGTTGTCTTTTAGCAGGGTATTGTGTCTCTTCACATGTCCCAACAACTCCAGTTGTCTTTTAGCAGGGTATTGTGTCTCTTCACATGTCCCAACAACTCCAGTTGTCTTTTAGCAGGGTATTGTGTCTCTTCACATGTCCCAACAACTCCAGTTGTCTTTTAGCAGGGTATTGTGTCTCTTCACATGTCCAACAACTCCAGTTGTCTTTTAGCAGGGTATTGTGTCTCTTCACATGTCCCAACAACTCCAGTTGTCTTTTAGCAGGGTATTGTGTCTCTTCACATGTCCCAACAACTCCAGTTGTCTTTTAGCAGGGTATTGTGTCTCTTCACATGTCCCAACAACTCCAGTTGTCTTTTAGCAGGGTATTGTGTCTCTTCACATGTCCCAACAACTCCAGTTGTCTTTTAGCAGGGTATTGTGTCTCTTCACATGTCCCAACAACTCCAGTTGTCTTTTAGCAGGGTATTGTGTCTCTTCACATGTCCCAACAATTCCAGTTGTCTTTTTTGAACTGTGTTAAGTAGATTTTTTTCCATTTTCAGCTAATTCAGAACTTCAGTGTTTGTCTTCTTTTCCTTCCACAGAACACTGGACCACAACCTAATACAAAAGCTAATTAGACTTAAATATTTGCATCATCTTTTTTTTAGTGCATTTGCCCTCAACAGTTTAAGGATGCTGAGTGGGCATAGATACAATGTGTTGTGATATAATACAGGCAGCACTATCTTATGACCCACAATAGTTGACTTTGGCATGGTATTATTTGGTACAATGTTCTCTTCTCTACTCACTTAGCCAGACTGATTTGTCTGCTTCCAGGCCCACCATGTGGAGGTGGAGTAGGATCTTTATCAGCTGTGGTTCACTGATCCTGGCACAAACAAGTCAGCTATGACTTTCTGACTGCTTTCAGACTTCAGCTGCTGTTGGATATTTAGGTCCATTTCCATGTGATGTCATATAATGGAACCACTATCTAAATGTCCTAGTTTTACAAATGAGAATGTAGAAGACTGTTACACTGGAAATACACCAACATGTTTGCCACTACCACACCTAAAGAGAAAGAGACAAGCAGCTCTATGTGGGCAACAACACATATCAATGAAGTTGTCGGTTTTGACTGTTAGGAGAATAAAGGGTACTAAACTTCAGCTCCAGACCAACAACACTGATGATTCCCTAACAATATCAAAGCCTCAGTATTATTTTATGTTCTGTAACATTGTCCCTTTCACATGTTGTTATTTGCAATAAAACTGATCATGACTTGAATGTTTCATGTCATTAACTATTCACACTTCCAGCACAGATAGCTCTGTGGTCTAAACCAGGACATTCTTTCTGTAACTATAGAGTTCATTCCTCAAGGACTGGAAATAAATAAGTAAAACAAGACTTTCTCCTTGCCTATGATTCCAAAGCGTCAATGACTCTGTATGATAAAGACAGTTAGTTATGTCTTTTATAGTGAGGAATATCAATACAAACAGACTGGACATCCCAGTGCCACATGCTGTGAGCTACTTTTTTACGGTTCTGTATGATAAAGACAGTTAGTTATGTCTTTTATAGTCAGGAATATCAATACAAACAGACTGGACATCCCAGTGCCACATGCTGTGAGCTACTTTTGAGAACCTCTGTGCACAAGTTACAAACATAATAACAATTTCTAACACAGTTGGGTGTAGTTATGAAATGCATGCCTATGTGTTTAGTCATTTGTATTTAGTTTTAGTAACATCTTCACACTCTTTGTGATCATGCATTGTTGAGGTGTGTTCATTCTTTCAGCAACATGTCTGATACGTGCCTTTCTTGCCAGAAGACACATAAATGAGACAACAGAAACAAGAATGAAACCAAGGCATGGTTATTATATTAATAATATTAATGTTATTTATACCTTCTATCTATCTATTGACCTTTCGAGCTGTTACCGGCCCATCGGGCATAGACCCAGATACTCCTCCTATCTACATTTTTATTCGAGCAGTTTTTCATCCTTGTAAAGATCTTTTATCAAATCTTGCCATTTGTCTCTGTTCTGTGCAAGCAGCTCTATCTCATTGAGGGAGCCAAATCCCGCTGCTCTTGCCTCTCTCATCAATGTTCTTCTCAGTGTCTCCCTGTGTCTTCCTCTTTTCCTCTTACCTGTTATTTCCCACATGAGGGCTTGCTTTGCAGCTTGCTATTCAGTTATTATCTCTTCTCATCACATGTCCAACATATGACCATCGTCTTTTCTTTATTACTGAAGTTATTAGTGGTTGATTGGCGATTTTGCACATTCTGTATCAGGTCTACGTTCCATTAACAACATCGTTTTTACGATAACGGCTTGTTAAACCTCTGATCAACGGTTCTATACCAAGCCGGAGAAAAATAATTCCTCCATTTGGATACAACCGGAAACATATCGGTTTGCAGTACAACTACGATATTTGTGCCTTTTGGCTCAACACACCCAACTCAGCACAGCATTTGTGGGTGTTGCGTTGCCTTCCCTTTTCGGTTTCTACTTGCTGGGCCAGACTAGACTGGTTAGCTTATTTCTAGAGGCATGGCGAAGAGGTGGTGCAAGGACTGAAATACTTTGGTTTACCAATCCTGGCACATGCTATCAGCTATGAGACACTGAGTGCTTCCAGCCCTGTTGCTGTCCAGTGCCTTGCCTCATATATATTTTATAAGTAATTGACAACTAGAATTGTTGTGGGTTGACATTCTCATGTTCACTGACAATGATAATATAAGGGTCCTGATATTTCAAACATTCTAGTGCTAGCATACTGTTGTTTACACTGCAGCTCAATGTTTCCATGTGTGAACAAAGTTGTGAACGAAATCACTGAATGTCACAACTTATTATCGAATTAAACTATTGTCCTTTCAGCAGAGAAAGCCTATAGTCAAGACTCAAGTGAAGGTTAAGACTTCCCAGGCAAATTGTTGACAAATTTCCACCACCTGTGGTGGGAGTCGAACTCACGACCTTCCTGTCCATAGGAAGGTAGGTCTTACCTCTAGACCACTCAACCCCACCCCTTATTTCAACTAGTGTACAGCAGAAGTTGAGAGACCTCGTGATATGTGTTTTATGGGATGATCTGTGATGATATGGTTCCTGTAAACTTTTTCTTTACAAAATAAAAAGCACTCTGTATCTATCCATATGTACAAATATATTTGTAAAATGTTCATAAACATAAGGAGTTTTTTTTTTAATTTGGTAGCCGACTAGGATAAGAATTCGTGACCTACCCACCCCGCCGCCTAGTAGACAACTGCTGGCACCGGTTTGACCCGCATGCCTGGCATATTTGATCAATCCCACAATCAGATAATTATTTGTTTGTATGTTCACGCGATATCTCTTGCTAATCTGGATATATTTGTTCGGCGTTAAGACTACTACAATTACTGCTGTGTATTTGATTATTTGATATATACTGGGGGTTTACCTTGGGAACAGAGATAGGTTTGAGACATTCCTATGGGAACGTTGGGCGGCCTGGTATCTCATCACTCATAAATGTGCCGGCGGTCGTGGGCAAAATCTGGGCATACATCAGAAGGCGTGGCGGGTAGTGTATGTTATATATTTATGATAGAAAATTCTTTATACACAGCTTCGTAGATGGGGTGAACTGATCATCAGAAGTGGGCCCCTATCAAGGGTTTGGAACCTTCAACTTCTTGACATTCTATATGGGGTGTGGGGGGGGGGGGTGGGGGGGGGGAGAGCGCTGTGACTCCTAGACGTCGATCTCCTACTGTGTTTGAGCTTGAAAGTTCACATGTGCATGGGATAGAAGAGAGAGAACAGGTAAATCATTGCAGGGCTGCGGTAAAGCTGGTAGCAAGGAGCAAGTGGTGGCGTGTAAGCTACACTCCTACAAAGTATGGTGACAACTTTACAAAATAGGAACAAAAAATCATGACGTTTCATGACCTTCTTCAGAAAACACAAACACAGAAACGGACAAGGAAATGAAGAATAACTAAACTACATGTTCTAGAGTAATCAGAATTAGTGGATCTAGTATAGAAAGTGAAATGAAAAGAGAAGAGAAATCGAGAAGTCTCCATTGTTATTATCAAAATCATTAATTAAACATAGGGAATAAATGAAAAAACTTGGAAATCTAAACTGAGGCTCCGATCTACATGATAGAAGAGACTCTGGTCTACAACAAAACGTCTAATCGAATCTACTGCCAATATATAAAGTATTACGTAAAGGTTAAAGTATTCAGTTTGTAAGTGAATCTATAGGCTACAAATGCAACCCAAATTCTAAAAGCTAAGCTAGAAATGACTAAACAGTCAATAGAAAGTAGATTTCTGTTGAAGGCCTAAAGATAGGGTTGGCTGCACGTGGCTCGGCAGTGTTTCCGATGAAATAAAAAAACTGAGGCACGTGACAACCACGAACATCAAATTATACGCCAAGGAAGATACGATGAAAAGAGACACGTCGCTATTGAAGCGCTTCTTTCATTACTACCCTCCCCTTTCCCGCACCAACAGAAGAAAAGACATGGAATGTAGATCGACTCTAAGAACGGCTACAAAGTGCAAATGGTGATCTTACCAGCAAACACGGACTGTATTGTCAATGCCGAGCACAAAGTCAACATAGTTGGACTGTATTTGTACAGAGCAGAGGAAAGATCGTGAGCTGAAGGAGGGGGAACTAACCCGGGCGCTGAAGTAATGACACGAACATTGTCGTGTAAACATATATAGGATCTTACTGATGGGGGCGGACTAATGACGAATTGTCGGATAAGATGAGATCCACTGTAGCGACATCACTCGGTGGCTGTGTTACAACATCACCATCACGTGCCATACCGGTTGGCGTAGGCCATCATGTCCTTCCACAATTCTATATCTGTTGACTGTTTACCGTGCAACGAACCAAGCTGTCTATAAAAATATAGTACCTTCTTTCCTTGTCGTCCATGATCTCTCTTTTCTTGTATTTTTCCAGTTGTAACCAAGCAATCCAACTTTCCACTTCCTATGATGTGCCTGAAAAATGTCGATAGTTTCTTTTTTTATTTTATTTTATGAGATTCCTTTTTGTGTTGACCTCTTTGATAATGTCCTCGTTGGTCTTTTTAGCGGTCCAGGAACTCTCGACATTCTTCTGATAAATCCCATCTCTGTGGCCTCTAATCCCTGTCTTTTCATTTCTTTGTCTACTGTCAATGATTCGCTTCCATAGGTCAACATTGGTTCTATATAGCACCAGTTAATTCTTTCTCACTTCTATTGACGAACGAACGAAAAAAGAAAGAAAGAAAGAAAGAAATAAAGAAAGAAAGAAAGAAAGAAAGAAAGAAAGAAAGAAAGAAAAAGAAAGAAAGAAAGAGAAAGAAAGAAAGAAAGAAAGAAAGAAAGAAAGATCAGATCGAATATATTAGATTAGACGGATAGACAGAGTTGCTGAAGCATCTCCAAGTGACTGCTAATGTCAGGCCTATAAAGCAAATAGTCCACATTTCAGATATCGTTGATTGAGAGCGAACTTGAGAGTGAGAGGTAAAGAGAGTGTGAGAGAATGTGTGCGAGAGAGAGTAAGCGAAAACGGGTGTGTGTGGGAGACAGAACGTAAGAGTGTGTATGAGAGAGAGAGTGAGATATCGAAAGCGAGTTATACAGAGAGAAAGTGAGATATCGAGAGCGAGTTATGCAGCGAGAGAGAGAGAGAGGGATGGATAAAGAGGATATAAACATGTAAAGTCTGCACGTAAAGTGGTACTGGTGATTCGCCCGACAGGACACAGGTGGAATGTTGACCAAGTTTGTTCACTGACTGACGTGTCAGGACGCCTGGTATGTCATCATTATTGACTGTCAGGCAACAGGTTACACAGGCTGGATGCACAGCCCTTTGTCAATGTTACTTTAGTTGAACTGCTGCGTTGCTTGCTACCTGTTTATGGCCTACATATAACTGGCATTAATATATAATTGAACATAACCCCTGCAGTTCAAAAGTGTTCCTTCTTGCAGTTTCCTCATATTCCAAGTCCGGCTTGTTGCAGGAGCTACTGAGTTAAGTGCTCTGTGCACACCGTGAGCTGTGTGTCTCATCCGTTTTGATCCTGCTTCGATATCCCGCTTGTTACGATGAATGATGATGTCGTATGACAGGGAACAGTTGGCTGTGTTCACTTTCTGCGCGGTTTCGCCTTATGTCTTTGGCGTGTGCTGAGACTGCTACGATGGGGATTACAGTTACCTTTCTTTGTTTGGGAGATGAGTTAGTAATTCTGATGATTCCACTGGCACGGGCGGTTGAGCAATTATGGATTTTAATTCGTTTGCTGTGATACCGAGGCCTTCCATAAGCAATAACCCCTGCAGCCTGGGAAGACATCGCTGCAGACGATAATCTTTGGAAACACGCTCTAAAGCTCCAGCACAAGCAAGAAGAAGGCAGATTGACAGAAAAAGAGAATACTCGGCTAAAGGAAAGAAAAAAATGCATTTGCTAGAGGCGCTGTAAAATCCCTAGCCAACAGTGGAGTTTATCAAATGTAGAATATATGAAATATGATGCGGAACCACGCTCGAGTAGAGCTGCAGAGAATATGTTAAATAAACATAAAATGGTAAGGAGCAGCTAAACTAATAGAAAGACAAAACAAACTACGACGTTTCGGCAAAAGCCTACATCCATGAATAAATGTGTAGCTTTCAGAAATCTGTCCTCGATGAAGGCGTTTGCCGAAACGTCGTAGTTTGTCTTGTCTCTCTCTCTACTAGTTTAATTGCTTCATACTATTTTATGTTTATTTCACACGAAACTTTTACTTTCAGCACATTCACTATTGGGTCTCTAAGTAAAAAGTCAAGAGCCCGTTAGGGCACGTGTTGTTTAGGGAATATGGCGTTAGTGACCATATGTGTTTATAGACCTTCTGAGCATCACTTTTAGGATAATGTGTTCAGTATTACGACCACGTTGCCATACTTTCCCAGAAAAAAAAAATCCTGTAACCGTTGAAGTTTGTGTGAACCCGACTTCTTGTCCTTAGTAGTCCAGCTTACTAACTACTGAGCTCTCTCGGTTGATTAGCGTGTGCAAGGCTTGAACTAATATACCAACACGAGATTCAGTCATTGTGGTAAACCCTAAAGTGATAGATTTGTCAATGACGGGTGAGGACGACCGGAGAGCTGGTAGCGTTAACTGTGACAAACTAAAGCAGTTCAACAAGCAAACCCCCCAATAGAAACATTTGGGCTCACGAGATGTGCTCCATAACGGCTGATAAAGCTTAGCATAACAGGTGTTCGCTATCATTCACAGCAACTTGTCGATGATAAGTTAGTTGACGTTACTGTCTCCTCTACTTTGCTATCACGTTCTCGCATTCTTGGTCTCTTGTTTTTTTTTTCCTTTCCAACACTAAATAAACGACTTGCGTTGCTCTGTGTCTCTTGTCTTTGGCACGCGTTTCTTCGGGACTGCTTTCTTAGCTTTGGCTTTCCTCGGCATTCCTGTAACTAGGCATCAGTTGTGTGTAGTCAGAGTTATATTCATTGTGTCAACCGTGAGGAATGCTATTGTTTTCATGCAGACGTCGTCGCATCATTGGATTATGTCCAAATATGCCTTCTGTTGAAGCACAGCAAACTATACACACAAGGTTGTGGATGAAGTGACGGCGACGGATATTCACAGGAGGCAAGGATTCCTCTAATATTTTATCACAATACATAACATAATCACATTCCAGTTCAATGTAGTGTACAACCAGCCAGCGTATCCCCTGGTAAAGCCGTGATATAGTTCAAATAACTCAAGCTGTTAAATAGGCTTCAATTTCTATGGAGATCAAACATACAACAACAGTACAACCAGCCAGCGTATCCCCTGGTAAAGCCGTGATATAGTTCAAATAACTCAAGCTGTTAAATAGGCTTCAATTTCTATGGAGATCAAACATACAACAACAGTACAACCAGCCAGCGTATCCCCTGGTAAAGCCGTGATATAGTTCAAATAACTCAAGCTGTTACATAGGCTTCAATTTCTATGGAGATCAAACATACAACAACAGTACAACCAGCCAGCGTATTCCCTGGTAAAGCCGTGATATAGTTCAAATAACTCAAGCTGTTACATAGGCTTCAATTTCTATGGAGATCAAACATACAACAACAGTACAACAGCCAGCGTATTCCCTGGTAAAGCCGTGATATAGTTCAAATAACTCAAGCTGTTACATAGGCTTCAATTTCTATGGAGATCAAACATACAACAACAGTACAACCAGCCAGCGTATTCCCTGGTAAAGCCGTGATATAGTTCAAATAACTCAAGCTGTTAAATAGGCTTCAATTTCTATGGAGATCAAACATACAACAACAGTACAACCAGCCAGCGTATTCCATGGTAAAGCCGTGATATAGTTCAAATAACTCAAGCTGTTACATAGGCTTCAATTTCTATGGAGATCAAACATACAACAACAGTACAACCAGCCAGCGTATTCCCTGGTAAAGCCGTGATATAGTTCAAATAACTCAAGCTGTTACATAGGCTTCAATTTCTATGGAGATCAAACATACAACAACAGTACAACCAGCCAGCGTATTCCCTGGTAAAGCCGTGATATAGTTCAAATAACTCAAGCTGTTACATAGGCTTCAATTTCTATGGAGATCAAACATACAACAACAGTACAACCAGCCAGCGTATTCCCTGGTAAAGCCGTGATATAGTTCAAATAACTCAAGCTGTTAAATAGGCTTCAATTTCTATGGAGATCAAACATACAACAACAGTACAACCAGCCAGCGTATTCCCTGGTAAAGCCGTGATATAGTTCAAATAACTCAAGCTGTTACATAGGCTTCAATTTCTATGGAGATCAAACATACAACAACAGTACAACGGCGTCAATCAACCTTGAAATGTGAATGAGAACTAGGTAGGCCATTTCAGCAAACAGCTCTCCGTTGTCATGGCAACAGAAGAACAACTAATAAGATGACGTTCTATCTCTTTATCGAAACATAAAGAAGTAGAGTCGTTAATAGGCAGCAATCCCATTGTGTGCCTCCTGTAAGAATCACCGTGCAATGTCTTCACTGAGGCTTATATGATCCATTTCTGTTTTATAGTCTTGATTGAGCCTTGCATGATCAATTTCTGTTATAGTCTTGATTGAGGCTTACATGATCAATTCCTGTAATAGTCTTGATTGAGGCTTACATGATCAATTTATGTTATAGTCTTGATTGAGGCTTACATGATCAATTTCTGTTATAGTCTTGATTGAGGCTTACATGATCAATTCCTGTTATAGTCTTGATTGAGGTTTACATGATCAATTCCTGTTATAGTCTTGATTGAGGCTTACATGATCAATTCCTGTTATAGTCTTGATTGAGGCTTACATTATCAATTCCTGTTATAGTCTTGATTGAGCCTTACATGATCAATTCCTGTTATAGTCTTGATTGAGGCTTACATTATCTATTTCTGTTATAGTCTTGATTGAGTCTTACATGATCAATTCCTGTTATAGTCTTGATTGACGCTTACATTATCTATTCCTGTTATATTCTTGATTGAGTCTTACATTATCTATTTCTGTTATAGTCTTGATTAAGTCTTACATTATCTATTCCTGTTATAGTCTTGATTGAGTCTTACATTATCTATTTCTGTTATAGTCTTGATTGAGTCTTACATTATCTATTTCTGTATAGTCATGATTGAGTCTTATATGATCCATTTCTGTTATAGTCTTGGTTGACGCTTACATTATCTATTCCTGTTATAGTCTTGATTGAGTCTTATATGATCCATTTCTGTTATAGTCTTGATTGAGTCTTACATTATCTATTTCTGTATAGTCTTGATTGAGGCTTGCATGATCCATTTCTGTTATAGTCTTGGTTGAGCCTTGCATGATCTAATTTTGTCTAGTCTGGCCAAGCGAGTAGGGATCAAAGAAGGAAGGCAACCCATAATTTTCAAAATGTCACACTGAAATCGGATATGTTGGACAGAAAGTCACAAAAAAAGCCACAACACGAGGCATCTACGTGCACTTAACGTCCTTTTGTTGCTGGTTGACGAAGAGGACTATCAATTCCTTTAGATGTCATAGATGCACACCTTAAATAGATTTGCCGGAGATCACCGGAAAATAATGATCGCTGCATACCAGAATTGGAAGCGGATATCTCCTGAGCCTGAGCCAATCACCACAGGGCCAAAGCAACGGAGTTATGTGCTGGCGAGAAACCACAAACCATGACAGCAGATATTATAAGAGCAATATCAAGGCTGTATATATACGTATCATCATCATCATCATCATCATCATCATCATCATCATCATCATCATGTCCCTCCACAATCTTCTATCTACAGTGCATCGTATCAGTTCTGTTGTTGACTGTTTTCTATGCCATGACACCAAGCTATCCAGTATTTTCTCTCTTTGTCGTCCGCGATCTCTCGTTCCTTTTATTTTGCCAGTTGTAACCAAGTATTCCAACTTTCCTCTTCTCATGATGTGCCCGAAAAATGTTGATTGCTTCTTTCTGATGTTTTTTAAGAGCTCCCTTTTTGTGTTGGCCTCTTTGAGAACTTCCTCATTGGTCTTTTTATCTGTCCAGGGAACTTTCAACATTCTTCTGAGAAATCCCATCTCTGTGGCCTCTAACCGTCTTTTCATTTGTTTGTCTACTGTCCATGATTCGCTTCCATAGGTCAGAATTGGTTCTATATAGCACCGATGAACTCTCTTTCTCATTTTTATTGACATAGATTTGTTGCATAAGATATTTTTCATTTTCTGAAATGCTATTTCACGTATATCTATACGTATATAATATACGTATAGATATGGTATAACATTATAAGGCTGGAATGCAAACTTCGAACAACTGGCCCTTCATAAAATGTGATGACGCTATAATATATACTTCGAACAACTGGCCCTTCATAAAATGTGATGACGCTATAATATATACGTCTGTCGTAAATCAATCAAGGGCAAGTAGACTGATTTAAAGGGGAGAGAGAGAGAGAGAGAGAGAGAGAGAGAGAGAGAGAGAGAGAGAGAGAGAGAGAGAGATGATATGTTTTGATAGTGATGCATGCCTCGCTCGTTCAACGGCAGATTAAAGTCCTATAGTTGCTGTATCGACGGGACGCAAGCGCCGCACAATTGATCGGCTACAGATGCAACGTTGAGTTATGAATATATCAACAACTAAGCCTGACCTCTAAACTTGCTCGTTCACCACCAGCGGATTACGTTTCTGGTTATTGGCGAATACGTCCCGGCAAGTTATGCAACACTTTACGCCAGCAACGCAGCTAACGACTAATTAGCATAGTAAACCCGTCCTTCACTACTTCTTCTTCTTCTTCTACCTTTTTAGCTCCCAGTGGAGCATAGGTCTTCAACAAACACTTTCCAAGTCGTTCTGTTTTTTGCAATTCTTTTTAAGATCATTCCATGTCTTCCCCATCATCTTCATCTCTGCTTCAATCTGTCTTCTCCAAGAATTCCTTGGTCTTCCTCTTTGTCTTTTCCCCTGGGATTCCAAAAAAGGGCCTGTTGTGTAATACTCTCAGTTGGTTTCCGTAGTGTGTGTCCTATCCATCGCCATCGTCTTCGCTGTATTTCTTTATCCACTGGTATTTGACCAGTACATTTCCATAATTCCACGTTAGTGACTTTGTCCTGCCATTTCCATCCCTTTATTCTGCGCAAGCATCCATTAATGAAAGTCTGTACCTTCGTGATTGTCAATTTTGTTATTCTCCATGTTTCACAGCCTATAATAGAACCGACTTAACATTGGAGTTGAAAATTTGTATTTTTGTATTTAGCCTAATTTCTTTGGATTTCCATATGTTTCCCAGTGCAATGAAAGCTCCTCTTGCTTTTGATATCCTTATTTTGGTATCGTTTTCTGTTCCTCCCTCTTTATCTATATTACTGCCCAGATATATATAAGATTGTACGTCTAGTAGAGGTATTTCTCCTAGTTTTATTTGGTTATTGCCAACTGCATTAATTCTCATAATGTTGGTCTTATCTCTATTAATCTTTAGTCCTAGCTGTTGTGATCTCTCATCTAATATACTCATTTTATCTTGCATCTGTTGGTGGCTGTGTGATAGGAGAGCTATGTCATCAGCAAAGTCTAAATCATCAAGTTGTTTGGTCAGTGACCACTGGATCCCATTTCTGTTGTTTTGAGTTATTTTCATAATCCAATCTATGGCCAGTAGAAAGAGAAATGGAGACAGAAGGCATCCTTGCCTTACTCCTGTTCTTATTTCAAATGCTTCTGTAAGCTGTCCTTCATGCACCACACTACATTTTGTTCCTTCATACATTGTTTTTATCAGGTTAATAAACTTTATGGGGATTCCATAATGACTCAGCAACTTCCAAAGCATTCTTCTGTCTAAACTATCAAATGCCTTTTCGTAATCTATGAATCCAATATAAAGTGGGGATTTTAGTTCTAAACTTTGTTCAACTATTATACGTAGAGTAGTTATTTGATCAGCACATGATCTGTTCTTCCTAAAACCTGCTTGTTCATCTCTCAAGTGTTTCTCTATAGCCTCTTTTAGTCTCTCCAGAATGATTCTGCCTAATATTTTTCCTGGCACTGATAGTAGCATAATTCCCCTATAATTTGTGCACTCCTGTAAACTTCCTTTCTTTGGTAGTTTGATCATATAACCTTCTCTCCAGTCTTTAGGTATTTCTTCCCTCTCCCAAATTTATCCAATAGATTATGTAACATCTTGGTAGAGGTGATAATATCTGCTTTGATGGCTTCCGAAGGAATTTCATCTGGTCCTGTGGCTTTACCATCTTTTAATAGTTTGATGGCTTTCATTATTTCTTCTCTGCTTGGTTTTCCGCAGTTAACGTGTAATTCTTCTTCTGCTGGTAGTATATCTGGAGGATTATTTGAGCGGGTCTGTTCAAAAGTTCTTCAAAGTGCTCCTTCCATCTCTCCATTTGTTCCCTTATATTACTAAGCAGATTTCCTTTCTTATCTTTGATAAAGGTGTTGATCTGTTTGTATTTTCCACCTAATTTCTTTGTGCTGTTGTACAGTTCTTTCATATTCCCTTTATTTGCTGCTTCTTCTGCCTCTTTAGCTAATTCATCTATATATTTCCTCTTATCCCTTTTAATGCATCTTCTCACTTCTTTGTTCACCTCTGTGTAAGCTTCCTGTGTCTTGGCTTTATTACTTCTTGTTTTGCTTTTATTTATGTCTGCTTTCTTGTTCTTTCTTTCTTTAATTTTATCCAGGGTCTCTGCTGTCATCCATGCCTTATTCTGGCGTTCTCTTTTCCCCAGTGTTTCTTCGCATGTCTCTTTCCATATATTTTTTACCTGTTTCCAATGATCTTCTATATTTATTGTATTTTCTAGTTGTTGGAGGACTTGGTATTTGTTTGATATTGTGACTGCGAATTTATCTTTAATTCCTTGTTCTTTAAGAAACCCTACATTGAAATACTTTCTGCCCTTATTCGTTGTAGTATACCTTTTTAATTTAATTTTAAGTTTGGCTAACAGAAGATGATGATCAGAAGCTATATCTGCCCCTCTATATACTTTTACATCCTGTAAGGATGACTTAAACTTATTATTAATACATATGTGATCAATTTGGTTTTCCGTTCTATGATCTGGTGACATCTATGTAGCTTTGTGTATTCTTTTATGTTGGAATATTGTTCCTCCTAGGCTCATTTGATTAAGGGCGCAGAATTCACAAATATCTCTCCATTCTCGTTTATATCTCCAAGTCCATGTTTTCCCATAATCTCTTCGAAGCCTCTGTTGTCTGATCCTACCTTAGCATTTAGGTCTCCCATCAAGATTATAATATCCTTGGCTCGTCTTGCATCCATCTGGCATTGTAGCTGTTTATAAAAATCATCTTTAACTGAGTCATCTTTATCGTTGGTTGGTGCATAGCATTGTATAATGTGTAATTTTATTTTGTTTTTGGTTGTTCTAAATGTTGCTCTCACCAGTCTGGTCCCACTGCCTCCCATTCTATTAGTGTCTTCTGTGCATTCTTTGATAGCATTATAGCTACCCTTCGCTATGTTGTGCTCCTGGTTCCTGGTGTCCTGATGATAAAATCATCTCCCCTGTATTCAATTTTATTCTCTCCGCTCCCAGCCATCTTGTTTCACACATTCCCAGAATATCTATCTTGTAGTTGGTCATCTCTGCTGCCACTTGTGCCGCTTTTCCCTGTTCGTTAAGGGTACGAACATTCCAGGTGCCAATTCTGGATGATTTCCTGGTAGACAAAGGGTGAGTCGGCAACCCGGACTCCCTATGGCTTTCTCCGGATTGCGTCATACATCTCTTAGACAGAGAGCCCTTCTCTTTCCTGGTTGACGGATTTACTTTATCTTTCTTTGACTTGTTCATGTTTGTGAAGTTTTTTCGGCTTATTTTTTTACAGTATGGGATAGCCAGTCCCATGCCTAACCCTCCTTTCTCGCCTCTTACGAACATGCCTGGTAGGGTACAGCGCCGCTATTCTTTACTTCCCTTTCGGCCCCGGCAGCGCACAGGCGCTTCACTACTTGTCCGCTGTAATCTAATATGGGTACGTTAGCCGAGGCGGATAATTTTCCTCATTTATGGGGCTGCACTTTACACAATTAATCAATCTAGCGAAAGTGTCTTAGTGTATATGATGCTAAAGGGGAGACAAATCACTGCTGCTCGTTCCAGTCTCTATGTTAACTCGTTAGCGTCCGGAATCATTTCGTTGACTTAGCCACAGCTGAATGACTCTCAATTGTAAACTACCTTGTTAAGACCTTTCAGCGTACACAACACAGTGAAAAGACAAAGTTTCATTACATTAAAAGCACTAACAACGGAGAGTAATGATCACCCCCCTCCGTCCATTCATTCCTTCTAACTCCCTGTGGAGCATAAATAAGTAAAGTAAAGAGCTCCGTCACGTCATTGACTTATAGGGAATATGGTGTTAGTGACCATCATTTTTACAGACCTTCGGCACACGATTTTTGGAGTAATGTGGTCGATATTACGTCCGTGCCGCTTTACTTTCCCTGAAAAAATCAGGTACCCATTTAAAGCTGGGTGAACCCGGAAGCCGTTGATCAGGATCGAACCCCACCTCTTGTCCTTTGTAGTCCAGTTCACTAACCACTGAGCTATCACGGCTCCTCTGTGGAGCATAGGTCTTCAACAAATACTTTCCAAGCTACCCTTTTTCTTGCCATTCTCTTAAGATCGCTCTGTCTTCCTCATCCACTTCATCTCTGCTTCCGCCCGTCTTCTTCAAATATATGTTGGCCTCCCTCTTTGTCTTCTCCCCTGAGGTTTCAGAAAACTTCTTATCGTGCAATACTCTCAGCTGGCTTCTAATACTTTCCGTGTGTTTCCTATCAGGCGTCATCTTCATAACGTAATAATATTTGAGCATAAAACTTTGGAAATGTCGTTGGAGACCAGTAGCATAGTTGTTCACTCTCGCTGATCAGGCGGGTTAGAATGCAGTCAGCAGCACACAGGTTTTAGGGAAATCTGTGCTTTACCCGGCCACTAGGCCAATGGGGACCGGAGTTCACGCTGTGAAAAGTTCAAGGAACATGACCATCGCTACGGAGCTCACGCTGAAGGCGACACCAATGTATACCGCTGCTATGACGTCGATTCCATCACGTGCTTTTAATT
This sequence comes from Megaustenia siamemsis, assembly GCA_032433765.1. Taxonomy (NCBI): domain Eukaryota; kingdom Metazoa; phylum Mollusca; class Gastropoda; order Stylommatophora; family Ariophantidae; genus Megaustenia; species Megaustenia siamemsis. The sequence continues at coordinate 50,083,171 of JAVIAB010000145.1, forward strand.
GCATCACTTTCTTCTTCTTAGCGTTCATCCGCTAAGTGAGCGTGGAGTCATTTGTTTGCGATATCTGCGCCTTTCGGACAGGCACATCCGTCTTTGACATGTGTAGATCTCTGTAATAACAACTGTTTTTGCCCTGGCAACAGCCATATTTTGGCATACTCTTGTTTCTACTTTGAACTGTCAGAGTTCTTCAACGTGCGCGAGTTCAAACGGAAACTTTCTGTTATCCGAGAAGGCTAGACACCCAGATCCCACTATTTAGAGATCGCGAGAAAGTAAAGCCACCAAGAAACGGATTCAAAGTGAAAAATGCCCTTTGCCTGTGGTTGGCTTCTAGCCCGGTCCAAGGGGACTGGTTGGTCTCGAGGTAAGACGCCTGTCTCAAGGTAAGACGCATGTCTCGAGACAGGGAGGTTGTGAGTTGAAATCCTGGCTGTACAAGTTGGGATTTTTGTTTGTGATTGCAACCACCCTTGGTCTCAGCGGCGAGGCCCGGCTTGAAACGTTAATTGCTCATTGACGGAAGCAATATGAGTACTTCCGAAGACGGAGTTATATGCCTGTGCGGCGAGGATCCCTTGTGCACACGGCTGACAGGGAACAACGGATCAACACACACAATTCAGTTCCTAAGTCTCTAGGGACTTCGCCAGAGGTGAAAGCTGGCGAGCACCCAAAAAAAACCCGCACCTTGCTATCCAGAGGTCGACTGAGACTTATTTACTGAGAGTTATTGTTGTATTATGCCATGTACTATTCTGCTCCTCCTTGTCAAGTATTCCTTTCACTTCTGTCCATATTAACATCAACAATCCGGATTCCTCTACCCAGGAGGACTATTCTGGTATTGGCAGTACGGGGCTGACAACTCTTGCTATGTCTGGTGTTTGGCTACACATTCGTTTAGCTTCGTGGATGAAACCGCTTCTTTTAAGCCTTCCAAAGAACAAGTTATCATTTTACGCCTCAGAACAGGACACGATCGACTCCATAGTCACATGTATACAAAGTTCAAGATTTCAGTCCCCTCGGCCACAAGCACTTGTGGATAGGCGCCCCAGACTGCTGAACACATACTTCAAGACTGTACTGAATATAGTAGACTGGGGAAAACCCACTGGTCTATAGATACAGCATTACAGGCAAAACTATATAGGCCTTTGCAAGAATATCAAAAAGAAAAAAGTAACACTACACACGTAACATCAATGCATTTATATATATATATATATATATATATAGAGAGAGAGAGAGAGAGATGTTTGCGGTGAACGAAAGAAAGATCATTAAGTATACCTACACAAACAAAACCGCATATATAGGTTGGATTCATTGATGTGGAACTAAGGCGATGAATCATGGACAATGATGTAGTCTGATGCCTAGTTATTAGATTCCACCCCCGTGTCCCTCCCGGCCGACGCGACTTGTAGGCAGGTGGCGAAAGCTATGTATCCTACTGCTGGATTATGTTGCCCGTTGTGCATATTTCTGAACCAGTCCTTGTAACTAGAAGCACACCTATAATGAAAACTTGGTCAGCGGACTCCAGGTGAATAATGAAAGTGAGGGAAAACAAGGGCTACCTGGAGCAGACATTAAAAGCATTGATGAACAGAGTAGGCCAGACAGGGAACACTTTACGGGCTTTTATAAATGGATTCTTGCGGAGAATAAAAGATGGAATGGTAAGATAAAATGACTCCTTTAGAACTATGAGAAAGTACCAGTCAAATATCAGTGGACAGAGATACGTCAAAGACCATGGCGCCGAATGCGACACACACTACGGAAGCCAACTGAGAGCACTACAAAACTGGTCCTTTTTTGGAATCCCATGAGAGGAGGCTTGAATGGGAAAAATGGAATCAGAGATGATGAGGATGGGAAAGATGGAATCAGAGATGATGAGGATAGGAAAGATGGAATCAGAGATGATGAGGATAGGAAAGATGGTATCAGAGATGCTGAGGATGGGAAAGATGGTATCAGAGATGCTGAGGATGGGAAAGATGGTATCAGAGATGATGAAGATGGAAAGATGGTATCAGAGATGCTGAGGATGGGAAAGATGGTATCAGAGATGATGAAGATGGGAAAGATGGTATCAGAGATGATGAGGATCGGAAAGATGGTATCAGAGATGATGAGGATCGGAAAGATGGTATCAGAGATGATGAGGATAGGAAAGATGGTATCAGAGATGCTGAGGATGGGAAAGATGGTATCAGAGATGATGAGGATAGGAAAGATGGTATCAGAGATGCTGAGGATGGGAAAGATGGTATCAGAGATGATGAAGATGGGAAAGATGGTATCAGAGATGATGAGGATGAGAAAGATTATATCAGAGATGATGAGGATGGGAAAGATGGTATCAGAGATGATGAGGATGGGAAAGATGGTATCAGAGATGATGAGGATGGGAAAGATGGTATCAGAGATGATGAGTATGAGAAAGATGGTATCAGAGAGAACGAGGATGTGAAAGATGGAATCAGATATGATGAGGATATGAAAGATGGAATCAGAGATGAGAATAGGAAAGATGAAATCGAGATGAGGATGGGAAAGATGGAATCAGAGATGATGAGGATGGGAAAGATGGAATCAGAGATGATGAGGATGGGAAGATGGTATCAGATATGGCGATGATAGGAAAGATAGAATCAGAGATGATGAGGATGGGAAAGATGGTATCAGAGATGACGAGGATGGGAAAGATGGAATCAGAGATGAGGATGGGAAAGATGGAATCAGAGATGATGAGGATGGGAAAGATGGTATCAGAGATGATGAGGATGGAAAGATGGAATCAGAGATGATGAGGATGGGAAAGATGGAATCAGAGATGAGGATGGGAAAGATGGAATCAGAGATGATGAGGATGGGAAAGATGGTATCAGAGATGATGAGGATGGGAAAGATGGTATCAGAGATGATGAGTATGAGAAAGATGGTATCAGAGATGATGAGTATGAGAAAGATGGTATCAGATATGGCGATGATAGGAAAGATAGAATCAGATATGATGAGGATGGGAAAGATGGAATCAGAGATGATGAGGATGGGAAAGATGGTATCAGAGAAGATGAGGATGGGAAAGATGGTGTCAGAGATGATGAGGATAGGAAAGATGGGATCAGAGATGATGATGGGAAAGATGGTATCAGAGAAGATTGGGATAGGAAAGATGGTATCAGAGATGATGAGGATGGGAAAGATGGTATCAGAGAAGATGAGGATAGGAAAGATGGTATCAGAGATGATGAGGATAGGAAAGATAGGATCAGAGATGATGAGGATAGGAAAGATGGTATCAGAGATGATGAAGATGGGAAAGATGGTATCAGAGATGATGAGGATGAGAAAGATTATATCAGAGATGATGAGGATGGGAAAGATGGTATCAGAGATGATGAGGATGGGAAAGATGGTATCAGAGATGATGAGGATGGGAAAGATGGTATCAGAGATGATGAGTATGAGAAAGATGGTATCAGAGATGACGAGGATGTGAAAGATGGAATCAGATATGATGAGGATATGAAAGATGGAATCAGAGATGAGAATAGGAAAGATGAAATCCGAGATGAGGATGGGAAAGATGGAATCAGAGATGATGAGGATGGGAAAGATGGTATCAGATATGGCGATGATAGAAAAGATAGAATCAGAGATGATGAGGATGGGAAAGATGGTATCAGATATGGCGATGATAGGAAAGATAGAATCAGAGATGATGAGGATGGGAAAGATGGAATCAGAGATGATGAGGATGGGAAAGATGGTATCAGAGAAGATGAGGATTGGAAAGATGGTGTCAGAGATGATGAGGATAGGAAAGATGGGATCAGAGATGATGAGGATGGGAAAGATGGTATCAGAGAAGATGGGGATAGGAAAGATGGTATCAGAGATGATGAGGATGGGAAAGATGGTATCAGAGAAGATGAGGATAGGAAAGATGGTATCAGAGATGATGAGGATAGGAAAGATAGGATCAGAGATGATGAGGATAGGAAAGATGGGATCAGAGATGATGAGGATAAAATTGATGGAATCAGAGATGATGAAGATGGGAAGATGGAATCAGAGAAGATGAGGATGGGAAAGATGGAACCAGAGATGATGAGGATGGGAAAGATGGAATCCGAGATGTGGATAGGAAAGATGGAATCAGAGATGATGAGGATGGGAACGATGGAATGAGAGATGATGAGGAGGGAAAGATGGAATGAGAGATGATGAGGATGGGAAAGATGGAATTTAAGATGATGAGGATGAGAAAGATGGAATCAGAGATGATGAGGATGGGAAAGATGGAATGAGAGATGATGAGGATGAGAAAGATGGAATGAGAGATGATGAGGATGAGAAAGATGGAATCAGAGATGATGAGGATGGGAAAGATGGAATGAGAGATGATGAGGATGGGAAAGATGGAAACAGAGATGATGAGGATGGGAAAGATGGAATGAGAGATGATGAGGATGGGAAAGATGGAATGAGAGATGATGAGGATGAGAAAGATGGAATCAGAGATGATGAGGATGGGAAAGATGGAATGAGAGATGATGAGGATGAGAAAGATGGAATCAGAGATGATGAGGATGGGAAAGATGGAATCAGAGATGATGAGGATGGGAAAGATGGAATGAGAGATGATGAGGATGGGAAAGATGGAATCAGAGATGATGAAGATGGGAAAGATGGAAAAGAGGAATGAGAGATGATGAGGATGAGAAAGATGGAATCAGAGATCATGAGAATGAGAAATATGGTATTAGAGATGATGAGGATGGGGAAAATGGAATCAGATATGATGAGGATGGGGAAAATGGAATCAGATATGATGAGGGTGGGAAAGATGGAATGAGAGATGATGAGGATGAGAAAGATGGAATCAGAGATCATGGGAATGAGAAAGATGGTATTAGAGATGATGAGGATAAGGAAAATGGAATCAGAGATGATGAGGGTGGGAAAGATGGAATCAGAGATGATGAAGATGGGAAAGATGGAATCAGAGATGATGAGGATGGGAAAGATGGAATCAGAGATGATGAGGATGGGAAAGATGGAATCAGAGATGATGAAGATGGGAAAGATGAAATCAGAGATGATGAAGATGGGAAAGATGGAATCAGAGATGATGAAGATGGGAAAGATGGAATCAGAGATGATGAAGATGGGAAAGATGGAATCAGAGATGATGTAGATGGGAAAGATGGAATCAGAGATGATGAAGATGGGAAAGATGGAATCAGAGATGATGAAGATGGGAAAGATGAAATCAGAGATGATGAAGATGGGAAAGATGGAATCAGAGATGATGAAGATGGGAAAGTTGGAATCAGAGATGATGAAGATGGGAAAGATGGAATCAGAGATGATGAAGATGGGAAAGATGGAATCAGAGATGATGTAGATGGGAAAGATGGAATCAGAGATGATGAAGATGGGAAAGATGGAATCAGAGATGATGAAGATGGGAAAGATGAAATCAGAGATGATGAAGATGGGAAAGATGGAATCAGAGATGATGAAGATGGGAAAGTTGGAATCAGAGATGATGAGGATGGGAAAGATGGAATCAGAGATAATGAGGATGGGAAAGTTGGAATCAGAGACGATGACCTCCCACAGAGAGCTGAAAGTGTTTGTTGAAGACCTGTGCTCCACAGGGAGCTGAAAGTGTTTGTTGAAGACCTATGCTCCACAGGGAGCTGAAAGTGTTTGTTGAAGACTTACGCTGCACAGGGAGCTGAAAGTGTTTATTGAAGACCTACGCTGCACAGGGAGCTGAAAGTGTTTGTTGAAGACCAACGCTCCACAGGGAGTTAAAAGTGTTTATTGAAGACCAACGCTCTACATGAAGCTGAAAGGAAAAAAGAAGAAAATATGGAGCGCCCGGCGAAGTACGGGCATCGAAGTATGGCACGAAGTGGAAGTCTTGACAGTTTCAATAGTAGCGTAGAGCACTCGCCCCCTCACTTCCAAATGCGAGACTTTAAATATTCGACACCTCTATAGCCGATACGTGCTGTTAGAACACCCTTCGTTCATTAAACAGCGCCAGGCTATTCGTATATGAATTCTGGGCCCAAATATTTGGTTCAGGCAGGTATTGCTGACATTAAACACAATAAACAAACACGAAGGTATTGAATCAGCCATAGTGGACAAGAGCACACAATAATGATGGCAGAATAAAGCAGGTAACCTTGATCTGAAATCAAGCCTTACCCATCGATACAACAGCACTTTGCTACCACGTCAGCGTCTTGTGATCACGGAAGAGGTATATATAGTATCGTAATAAATGTTGTTCGGCTCTTACGGAATTCTTACCAGTTTATTAACCTGATATAAAGCAAAATACGAAGGAATGAAATGTAGTGTAGCTCTGCATGAAAGACAGTTTACATAGCATTTTAAATAAGAAAAGGAGTGAGGCAGGGATGCCCTCTTTCTTACATTATGAGTATAACCCATAACAACAGGAGTGAGGCAGGGATGCCCTTTATCTTACATTATGAGTAGAGCACATAACAACAGGAGTAAGGCAGGGATGCCCTTTATCTTACATCATGAGTAGAGCACATAACAACAGGAGTGAGGCAGGGATGCCCTCTATCTTACATTATGAGTAAAACCCATAACAACAGGAGTGAGGCAGGGATGCCCTTTATCTTACATTATGAGTAGAACACATAACAACAGGAGTGAGGCAGGGATGCCCTCTATCTTACATTATGAGTAAAACCCATAACAACAGGAGTGAGGCAGGGATGCCCTTTATCTTACATTATGAGTATAACACAGAACAAGAGGAGTGAGGCAGGGATGCCTCTATCTTACATTATGAGTATAACACATAACAACAGGAGTGAGGCTGGGATGCCCTCTATCTTACATTATGAGTATAACACATAACAAGAGGAGTGAGGCTGGGGTGCCCTCTATCTTACATTATGTGTATAACACATAACAAGAGGAGTGAGGCAGGGATGCCCTCTATCTTACATTATGAGTATAACACATAACAAGAGGAGTCTGGGATGCCCTCTATCTTACATTATGAGTATAACACAGAACAAGAGGAGTGAGGCAGGGATGCCCTCTATCTTACATTATGAGTATAACACAGAACAAGAGGAGTGAGGCAGGGATGCCCTCTATCTTACATTATGAGTATAACACAGAACAAGAGGAGTGAGGCTGGGATGCCCTCTATCTTACATTATGAGTATAACACAGAACAAGAGGAGTGAGGCTGGGATGCCCTCTATCTTACATTATGAGTATAACACAGAACAAGAACAGTGAGGCAGGGATGCCCTCTATCTTACATTATGAGTATAACACAGAACAAGAGGAGTGAGGCAGGGATGCCCTCTATCTTACATTATGAGTATAACACAGAACAAGAACAGTGAGGCAGGGATGCCCTCTATCTTACATTATGAGTATAACACAGAACAAGAGGAGTGAGGCAGGGATGCCCTCTATCTTACATTATGAGTATAACACAGAACAAGAACAGTGAGGCAGGGATGCCCTCTATCTTACATTATGAGTATAACACAGAACAAGAGGAGTGAGGCAGGGATGCCCTCTATCTTACATTATGAGTATAACACAGAACAAGAACAGTGAGGCAGGGATGCCCTCTATCTTACATTATGAGTATAACACATAACAAGAGGAGTGAGGCAGGGATGCCCTCTATCTTACATTATGAGTATAACACAGAACAAGAACAGTGAGGCAGGGATGCTATCTATCTTACATTATGAGTATAACACAGAACAAGAACAGTGAGGCAGGGATGCCCTCTATCTTACATTATGAGTATAACACAGAACAACAGGAGTGGAATCCAGTGGTCACTGACCAAGTAGATTGAAAACCTTTATATATATATATATATATATATATATATATATATATATATATATATATATATATATATATATATATATATTTATTTACTTTTGTGGTCAGAATAATATCAGAAGCGTATTTCTTTTAAAGAAAAAAACTACAGCACCCACCTAAAGTTGAGTGAACTCAGACTGAGGAGCGATCCCGATCCAAGTCCTCAACAGACCCATGTTTATTAATTAAAAGCTGAATAGAATCTCTAGCACAGAAGACAGGAATAAAATATATGAAAAGAACACAACAGATAAAACAATTTGGAATTCAGCAACGATAATTTCTCAAACTGTTAGTGTAGATAGCGGAAGTCCTGCACTTCCATGGCTCATGCAGCTCGATGGTTATGCACGCCTCAATGATTATACACACTCCTAAGTGGTCGTCTCCTGGCTTCTACTAAAAGTAAAGTAGAAGTTACCTCCCCTGTTTGGTGTATGGGGATTATTGTGTTGATTGCCAGATTTTTCCAATGGCACATTTTTGGGTGATGTGGTCGGTATCACGTCAGTACGCCTATATTTCCAAGAAAAATCTCTGCTACCCATTTGTAGAGGTTGGGTGAACCTTGCCGATCCGAAAAAAAAACAGCCACTTCTGGGAATCGATAACGGATCCTTGTGATCAGGAAGCGAGCACACTAACCACTCAACCACAGCAGATAAGCCTTAGCTCGTGAACGATTCTGAACTCAGGTGAGTCACCACAACCTGTCAGGTGACCACACAGACAACTATAGATTTACTTTGGCCTGCGGGCTAAAAGGGAATACATGAAAAACGGCCAAGCAGTGTGACGTGTTCAGCTTTGCGAGCAGGGTTGGTTGTGGAAGTGAAGTCATCCGACTATATCTCCTATATTTGAATACGTCACACTAGTTGATGGATTTTCCGGTTTTATTTTCTGCCCGCGGGCCTTAGTAAATCTATATTTAGTAGCGGTTTATCTGTCCTGTTGAATGTACTAGCACTGACATGAATGTCGGCGTGACCACACAGGTACCTCTACCTTCATTCACCATCATCATCATCAAGTGCCACACCGGTTGGTGTAGGCGATCATGTTCTTCCACAATTCTCTATCAACAGCACACCGTATCAATTCTGTTGTTGACTGTTTTCCACGCCATGACACCAAGCTATCTAGTATCTTCTCACTTTGTCGACCGCGATCTTTCTTTCCCTGTATTTTTCCAGTTGTAACCAAGTATTCCAACTTTCCACTTCCATGATTTGCCCGAAAAATGTCGCTTGCTTCGTTGTGATGTTTCTTCACCTTTGAGAATGTCCTCGTTGGTCTTTCTGCCTTCATGACCGCAGCCCTTGTGGGAGGTCCGACCAATTAGTTTTGTTTATTCTACTTCACGCCTCTGACCACGGGGCATCAACAACCGAGTCAGTTGTCCGGTCGGTGACGGATAGCGACTACCTGCAGGGCAGAAACAAAATATGCATATTTTTCTCCAAATGTTCTGCACCTTCCCAGGACACGATTAGTCTGACCCATACTTTGCCATAACCGCTATCTTAGCTTACTTTGGTTTGCATTTCTTTGGCCTTTACACCTCCCTCCCTTCCTTACTTAATTCCTTCGTTCTTTCTTTTCTCTCTCTTTATCTCTCCCCCTCTATTTCTTTCTTATGTGTGTGTGTCGTTCACCCGATAACAACGAAAGGAATTGATGTCCTCAGGCGCCCACAGAAGGACGTTAAGTTGGCGTAGATACGTTGTGTTGTAGTTTGCAGTAGAACTCACTGATAGCTGCGCCTTTTGGTCCAGCACATCCGACTTCAGCGTGACACCTTTGAGTACCGGGCTGTCTTCCCTCTTCGATTCCTACTCGCAGACTAGACAGGTTTTTCTGTGTCTGGAGGCACCGCGTAGAGGTGGAGTAAGGTCTAGGCGGTTCTGGTTCACCGATCCTAGCGCAAGCCATCAGCTGTAGGTCGTTCACTGCCTCTAGCCTTTGCTGCTATAAGGCGCCTTTACCATCACTGTCTTACTTCTCTTTCCCTGAGCTCTCTAGAGAGCGTCACAGTGGATTGGTCAACGACGTCATCTAGCAGGACTGGGAATTATTGATATCAAAGGCCTAGTAATGTTCAACACGTCACGACAGACATGTGTCGATATGTTCCACAGAAAATCAGTAAATCCATTGCAGCTGGAACATCAACTGGGGTCCAAGAACTAATTCTGGTCGACCAACTTTATTCAATAAACAAAAGCCTTAACATGAATGAATCATAATAAAAGTTGGACTCATGATTCTTTTTTTAAAAATCAAATCACGGTAAATAAATACTACCGGACTGAAATGTGTCAGATGTAACCAGAGAGATCATGTCTGAAGTAAAGAGCTGAGGGGGGAGAGGCTAAGAATAATTCCCGTTGTTGAATACATTAAAGAAACAACAGATACAATTGTTTGGACTCTTGATAAGACAAAAAAAAGATCAATACAGAACACAACAAGAAACGCTACAACACCAGACCTAAGGCTCGACCATGAAAGAGATAGATGGAATATAAAAACACTAGGACACATTACAGGAATAGAAGCCAACAGAAGAGCAAGAGACCGATAACTGCATCTCCCATCGATCCTGAAACACAAATGAGGAAGGAAAGAAGAAGAGTCAAATCACAATGAGACACAATACATAGCATTCATACCAACTTCGACACTGAAACACAAAACAATGAATGCTTGCCATTTGTAGACCAATTTGTAGAATGTTGCCAACAAATATGCAACTGATGGTTTTTATATCTCATAGGAGAGCTATACAGCTTGTCTTATACATACGCAGCACTATATGATGTGAACACGGGCATACACCATATGGTAATTCATTGACACATATAAAGGATGAGTATGCGACTTTAGATTAAAGCCACTCTTATTCACGACATGACGGAGCCTAGACGCTGGCAAGTTGTCAACTTGTGATGTCGTCTTCGGCTCGCTGATGTGGACAGAGCAGAGATAAAGAGGCGCACGTTCCCGGCGCCGACCGTGTGTGGTTATTGTGGTCACGTTTGCTTGTTGCTCGCCACTTGTATCTGAGGGTCAAACATTTCTATACAACCAGCTCTCTCTCTCTCTCTCTCTCTCTCTCTCTCTCTCTCTCTCTCTCTCTCTCTCTCTCTCTCTCTCTCTAGTTTCTTTCCTTGTCAATTTGTGGTTTGTCTCACTCTTTGCGCTGAAATTGTTACAGGCAACTAGATGATTTTAAATCTTTATGGAGTTTTCGCATATGATTTGAGCGAGAGAGAGAGAGACTAAAAAACATAGCAGGATCTGCAAGAGACGCTCAAAAGACTGCATGCTATATCTCTTCTCCTCGACGCTAACAAATAAAGGAGGAAGAAAAGAAACAAATTGTTCTGGGAACAGTCTGCATGTGTAGCCACATAGGTCTTCTTATTTCTTGTCTTGTGTATAATATGTTTGTTATCGGATGGTTCCTATCCCCACACACGATACCAACATTTAGCTGTGATATATTCTCCAGTGAAGCTAAAACTGTACTTTATATTATTTCCTTGTTCCAGTTCTACCATAGCCTACTGTAGTTAAATGTACATTGACCTCTACTGTGACACTCACTGATTTTTTGGTAAATATAAACAATCCAATCGTCTTGGCCTCGGCGGGGATATGTTCTTAGTTCATCAGAATCCGCTAATGTAGCAATTCTCAAATAATACAACACTTACACCTACAGAAATCAACAATGCGTAGAGTCACCTTTGTCTTCGTCCCTGGACATGGGGGAGCACGAGGAAATGAAAGGACGGACAGGTTGGATATCTGTGCTGTCGCTGAAGACGGTCAAATATTGGATCGGGCGGCCGTCATTAAAGCCATTCGAGAAGTGGGAAGGGAACACGATTTCGATCACGTCACTCCTTCAGATGAAAGAGATGGTAGTAAAGATGGGCGCAGCCAGAGTGAGAGACTTAGTGGACGCATAAGAAGATTTATCAACCAACACAGAACCGGAGTCGTCAGTCGCTGGACGCTGCGGGAATTGCTGAGGAGGTTATCTGAACACTTTTGGAGATATTCGAGGTATAACGATGATAACCCTCAAATAACTCAATAACACTTTCTGTAGGATAGTGACAGAAGGAGATGCATTTGTTCAATAACTGAACATGCTACAATTGGCATAGATGGGTGTATTGGTGTACAGGAACTGAGACCGCGAGACAACAATCGCGAGTTTGTCTCAAGGTTAACCTAGTATTTGGAGAAGATGGCGCTGGTGTCCATACTTTTCTACGACTGTCCGTGCGTGTTTTGGATGATTTCAGGTGAAGAGATATGTTTACAGCACTCGAAAAAAAAATTCACAAATAATCAACAGAAAAAAATAAAGAACAATAAACGGTCCCAAGCAGGATCGAACCCGTACTCCTAGGCATAGAGCCTTGCCACGAGAACCAAACGCTAGAGCACACGTTTGGCTCTCGTAGCAAGGCGCTGTGCCGAGAAGTACACTGACGTTTGGTTCTCGTGGCAAGGCGCTGAGCCGAGAAGTACACTAGCGTTTGGTTCTCGTGGCAAGGCGCTGTGCCGAGAAGTACACTAGCGTTTGGTTCTCGTGGCAAGGCGCTGTGCCGAGAAGTACACTAGCGTTTGGTTCTCGTGGCAAGGCGCTGTGCCGAGAAGTACACTAGCGTTTGGTTCTCGTGGCAAGGCGCTGTGCCGAAAGTACACTAGCGTTTGGTTCTCGTGGCAAGGCGCTGAGCCGAGAAGTACACTAGCGTTTGGTTCTCGTAGCAAGGCGCTGTGCCGAGAAGTACACTAGCGTTTGGTTCTCGTAGCAAGGCGCTGTGCCGAGAAGTACACTAACGTTTGGTTCTCGTAGCAAGGCGCTGTGCCGAGAAGTACACTAACGTTTGGTTCTCGTAGCAAGGCGCTGTGCCGAGAAGTACACTAACGTTTGGTTCTCGTGGCAAGGCGCTGTGCCGAGAAGTACACTAGCGTTTGGTTCTCGTAGCAATTTGAATATGGTCAACACTGGGCCAGTACCGTCTTTATCCCCCAAATAATCTCTATATAGAACACCTTTTGATGGCTGGCTGAACCCGCAACTGGGATCCAACTCGACGTCATCACCCGTCCAGCTATCACAGTTATACCGAGGTCCGCCCGTTACAAGATAAACAAATATATTAACAATGTTACATATCAGAGTAGAAGTGTTCAGCACAATTCTGGACATTTCCAACGGTTCGCGTTTCTCGTATGCGAATGTGACTTTCTAGCTGAACAAATCATTGACAATCATAGTCGCAATCATCCACGGATCTATAGGAGACGAGTGCTCTAACACTGGGAAACAAATGATGTGGCGCCCACTGGGAAACAAATGATGTGGCGCCCACTGGAAAACAAACGGTGTGGCGCCCACTGGAAAACAAACGGTGTGGCGCCCACTGGAAAACAAATGATGTGGCGCCCACTGGAAAACAAACGGTGTGGCGCCCACTGGAAAACAAACGGTGTGGCGCCCACTGGAAAACAAACGATGTGGCGCCCACTGGAAAACAAACGGTGTGGCGCCCACTGGAAAACAAATGATGTGGCGCCCACTGGAAAACAAACGGTGTGGCGCCCACTGGAAAACAAACGGTGTGGCGCCCACTGGAAAACAAACGATGTGGCGCCCACTGGAAAACAAATGATGTGGCGCCCACTAGAAAACAAATGATGTGGCGCCCACTGGAAAACAAATGATGTGGCGCCCACTGGAAAACAAATGATGTGGCGCCCACTGGAAAACAAATGATGTGGCGCCCACTGGTAAACAAATGATGTGGCGCCCACTAGAAAACAAATGATGTGGCGCCCACTGGAAAACAAATGATGTGGCGCCCACTGGAAAACAAATGATGTGGCGCCCACTGGTAAACAAATGATGTGGCGCCCACTAGAAAACAAATGATGTGGCGCCCACTAGAAAACAAATGATGTGGCGCCCACTGGAAAACAAATGATGTGGCGCCCACTGGTAAACAAATGATGTGGCGCCCACTAGAAAACAAATGATGTGGCGCCCACTAGAAAACAAATGATGTGGCGCCCACTGGAAAACAAATTTAAGACAGCAGCCTTTGAAAAACAAAACAAAAGAAATAAAGTGGAGCCCATTAAAAATGAGTTGGGAGCCGCGATAGCTCAGTGGTTAGTAAACTGGACTACAAAGGACAAGAGGTCGGGTTCGATCCTAACCGATGGCTTCTAGGTTCACCCAACCTTAAAAGGGTACCGGATTTTTTTTCTGGGACAGTAAAGCGGCACGGGCGTAATACCGACCACATTACCCCCAAAATATTGTGCCTAAGGTCTTTACAAATGATGGTCACTAACACCATATTCCATTGACGCCACTTGGCGCGACGGGGCTCTTTACTTTTTACCTACCACACAAAACTGCTGGTTATATTGCTGGTGAATAATTACTATGGTGCTCTATTGTCTCGGAAATGTTCCCTAGACCATAATTTTTTAACATTTACTTTGTACTCCAACACCCCCCTTTCCCCCCAAACCACCGACTATGAACTATGGGAGCAGCTACAGAATATGACGAGAACCATTGACAATAAATGTTGAGAACCAGTGAGAGATACATGAACATGTAGTATAGTCACGTTACGTTTGTTCTACAACTTGGGCCAGCTAAAAATGAACAATGAGTTCCATTGTTCTTGTTCAGGGTATTTCCTGGTACATCACGCAATTTTCTGTCCACAGAAGAACGAGCAGGGGCCGATCAAGCACAAGGCAGTCACGCGCAATATCTATTATTTATAGCGCTGCATGATAAATAGAGACCGACTGAGTGTGGCTAAGTCACAATTGTTCAACAGTCAACACCTACCACAATCATGAAGCATATGGTCCTGCCTCTACCTCGTCAGTCGCCTATCGTTGACATCCCCTCCTACTCTGATATTTGTTGAAAGTTCTCTGCGCCATTGTTCTCTCTCCATGTTTCCAGTCGTCACGGTATTCTTTTTATTCATTCGTTTTCCCCTCGGACCGAAGACGGCACATAGGGCAGAAGTCATAGTCCTCCACGGATGACGATCTGCTTGCTAGTTCTTGTTGTCCTTGGCTTCTTTCTTAGTCCCATGGTTGAGCCTTCCCTAGTAAATGTTCTACATAGCGATTCTTTTGGTCTTCTTTGTTTTCTTTTACAGGATGGTTTCCACATAAATGCCAGCTGGGGAGGTCTTTCTTCATTCATTCTCAGCACTTGACCGATGTATTTCCAACGCCTTTTTCTTATCAAGCTCGACACGTATTCGTGTTTTCATTCGTCTCTTGTCTCTTCATTTGAAATGTCACGGTGTGGTCGAGCGAATTCCCTTCCTGTTTACATAATCAAAGAACCAAGATAGCTTCCTTCTAATGACAGTAATGAATGTTTGTTTTTTGTCTCGAAACGCTTGCGCCTGTGTCTATGTGTGTTGCTATACTGCACGTTACTACTTTAAAACTGTTTATACTTCATTTTATTTTGGGTGCGCGATCTCCTTTACATCTGAAAACTATTTCCCTACTGTCTCCTCCAACCTCTAGAAATTATTTCCCTACTGACTCCCCTTACCTCTAGAAACTAGTTCCCTACTGCCTCCTCCTATCTCTAGAAAGTATTTCCCTAGTGTCTCCACTACCTCTAGAAACTACCGAGGATATTTAAGAAAAAATGGTCACGACAACTACAACTACAGAATCCGGACTAAGCGGCAGAAAGCTAATGTTGACAGCACAAAGTCACCAACAGCAGTGGCTTTCTAACAACACGATAATAATAATAACATAATAATAACATAACAATAACTACAATAATAGTAACAGGGAACTCTATACAAAGCTTCGCAGAAGGAGGCAATCTGATCATGAGAAATAGGTCGAATCTACTGTCCATGCCCGGTCGCACACGACTAGTCTTAGCTTTAAGCTGGCACGTTCTTGTCCTCTTCTTGGTGGCAACAGTCTTGCTACTCTACGTGGGCTCGTCACAAGCACGCTGCTTTGTCATGGAGTTCCTAGGCGATGAGAAGACATCTTCTCAATATTCCTGTATGCTGCAGAAACATGGACATTAGACAAGAAAAAAGAACAGAATATTGAAGCCTTTGAAATGTGGATTTATAGAAGAATAGGTAGAATTGGATGGAAAGAAAAGAAAACAAACGATGAAGTTTTAAAACAACTAAAAATAAAAAGAGAACTACTAAATACAATTAGAACAAGACAAATTACATTTTTAGGGCACGTTAAAAGACACAACACCCTAATAAAAGTAATATTGGAAGGGAAAATACAAGGTAAAAGAGGCAGACCAAGACTAACATGGACGAGTAACATCAAAAGATGGACAAGTCAGCCTATGACAACATGCACCATCAAGCAAGAGACATAGCAGAATGGCGCTCCATGGTAGCTAACCTTCGTTGCGGAGACGGCACACGATGATAATGATAAGGCGGGTCGGTAGCTGATAATAGATGATAACGATGTGTCGCACTGGGAACTCTACTTCTTTGAACTGTCGGTACTGCACACCTGGGGCGTGACTCATACACGGTCGAAGTAACTTGTTATCGCCTTATCGTCCGAGGATAATAACGATAATAATAAACATCTTTTCAGAGGAGCATCACATTCTAGTCTAGTCTGAGTCTAGTCAAGTGAGTCGGAGTCGAGGAAGATGGCAACAGGGTACTCAAAAGCCCCATTCCGCGGACGGAAAAGTTAGGCTGAAAAGTGCAGTTTTTACTGCAAACAACAACACAATGTATTTACGTTTTTATTTAAGTATTCTGGATCCATAACAACAACAATAACATCCAGGACAGCAACTACGTCTTTAGTTATCGAGTGAAGGCGAGAGAAGAGAGAGTAAAATGCCACTGAAATAAGCTAAGCAATCGGGGAAAGCCGAGCATGAAAACACATTGGACAAGATCTGCTGATCATCTCTGCACTTATATATACACACGCACACACATAATTGGTACGTAATACCAGGAAGTCAACTACACTGTCAAAAGAAATACACGACTTTGAGTTAGGAGAATTTGTTTAAAAAAGATAAAGGGGGAGAAAGGAAGTGAGGATCGGTCTTGAAAGCTGTACGTACAAAGGAGTTGTGGATAAATTAAACATGAGACGTAGTGTCTCTAAATATGCAAGTCATTACTCAACGCCCGTCAGTCCAAACAGACAGGAAGAAAAACCTCAGCACCGTCATTTCGGTTAAGTTCGCGACTTTTGATTGTTGGTTTATACGGGTTATAAAACAAGTAACAAACTATCAGGTTATAAAACAAGTAACAAACTACCAGGTTATAAAACAAGTAACAAACGATCAAGTTATAAAACAAGTAACAAACTACCAGGTTATAAAACAAGTAACAAACTACCAAGTTATAAAACAAGTAACAAACTATCAGGTTATAAAACAAGTAACAAACGATCAGGTTATAAAACAAGTAACAAACTACCAGGTTATAAAACAAGTAACAAACGATCAGGTTATAAAACAAGTAACAAACTACCAGGTTATAAAACAAGTAACAAAGTACCAAGTTATAAAACAAGTAACAAACTACCAAGTTATAAAACAAGTAACAAACTACCAAGTTATAAAACAAGTAACAAACTACCAGGTTATAAAACAAGTAACAGACTACCAAGTTATAAAACAAGTAACAAACTACCAGGTTATAAAACAAGTAACAAACTACCAGGTTATAAAACAAGTAACAAACTACCAAGTTATAAAACAAGTAACAAACTACCAGGTTATAAAACAAGTAACAAACTACCAGGTTATAAAACAAGTAACAAACTACCAGGTTATAAAACAAGTAACAAACTACCAGGTTATAAAACAAGTAACAAACTACCAGGTTATAAAACAAGTAACAAACTACCAGGTTATAAAACAAGTAACAAACTACCAGGTTATAAAACAACAATTTTCAAATATCTGGGAACACCTTTCTATGAAGATGGTAATATCAACAAAGATATTTTTTTTTCGTTCGCCAGCTTTTACCTCTGATGAAGTCCCTATAGACTAGGAACTGAATTTTGCGTGTTAAACCATTTTTCCCTGTCAGCCGTGTGCACAGGGGTCCCTCGCCGCACAGGCAGATAACTCCGACTTCGGAGGTACTCATATTTTTTTCCGTTGATGAGTAATTGACGTTTCAAGCCGGGCCTCGCTGCTGAGACCAGGGGTGGTTGCCGCAGAGAGAAATCAGAAATAAAAATCCCAACCAACCGGGATTTGAACCCACAACCTCTCTTTCTCGAGTCCGGCGTCTTGCCTCAAGACCAACCAGTCCCCCAACAAAGATATAGGTGTACGATGCAACAAAGCAAACCCAATATTGAGTTAGCTATCCCCAATACTTTCAGCACAGAGCAACACCTACTACCACCCACAAACATCTTATACAGAGTATACTCATTCCCAGATTGTGCTGCCAATGCCAAACATGGTCACACACGACTAAGCAAACAAGAAAGCTTGTCACCACTGAGATGAAATGTCTGAGAAAAACGTTTGGAGTGACGAGAAATGAGAGAATCAGAAATGGTGGGCATTGAACCAATCCTAAGATGCACACAGAAACAGTAAATAAAAAGTTTGCCCATCTAGAAAGAATGTCATGTGATTCTGTACCATACAAAGTATATATTAAGAGAGGAGAAGGGAGAAGAACAGGAGGCAGACCAAGAGCGAAATGGACAGACAACATCAATTGACAATAATTGAGGCTGCCAAAAAGGCGAGAACCAGAACTTTGTATCTCCCTCCCCGAACGGGCACTAAAGGAAGTGAAGCATAGTTCATTAGCTCACCGATAAATCAAACATACCAACACATACTCGTGCGAATAAGAAAACGAGCCATGTGGAATGACTCACCTCCCACAGCCATATATAACCGCCAATCTGTGACCAACATGTTTATCTTCTCACGCCCCCATCAACCCAAGTGTAGAGGTGCTATAATATCCTCAGCACATCATCTCGTCGTCGTGTTTAGCCAGTAGCTATTGTTAACTAAATCAATTGAAACGCTGAGCTCATCAAATAAAACGAAACTGCTCTACACAGGTCATTGAGTGCCGCAACTATCATCGCTAGCATTGTTGATCAGAGTTGAAGACACGGCGGGTTGTGGCGATACTTTTACGGTTGCTCTTTCTGTAAAAACACTTCAAGGTCTACAAGTGGTTCTTTTTTCTTCTGACAAACAAAGACGCCCTGTTGGCATTGCGTAAAGTGCACTACCCAGAAAATGAACCGACTACTTAAGGGAAAGTACTAACGTCGATGCTAACAAACCTAATGGCAAGTGTTAACGTCGATGCTAACAAACCTAATGGCAAGTGTTAACGTCGATGCTAATAAACATTGGGGCAAGTACTAACGTCGATGCTAACAAACATAGGGGCAAGTACTAACGTCGATGCTAACAAACATATGGGCAAGTACTAACGTCGATGGTAACAAATATAGGGGCAAGTACTAACGTCGATGGGAGCCGCGATAGCTCAGTGGTTAGTGAACTGGACTACCACGGACAAGGGGTAGGGTTCGATCCCAACCGACGGCTTCCAGGCTCACCCAGCCTTAAATGGGTACCGGATTTTTTTCTGGGAAAGTAAAAGCAGCACGGGCGTAATACTGACCACATTACCCCAAAAATCATGTGCTGAAGGTCTGTAAAATATAGGGTCACTAACATCATATTTCCCTTTACGCCACTTGGCGTGACAGGGGTACTTTACTTTTTTTTTTTTTTAACGTCGATGCTAACAGACATAAGGGCAAGTACTAACGTCGATGCTAACAGACATAAGGGCAAGTACTAACGTTGATGCTAACAGACATAAGGGCAAGTACTAACGTCGATGCTAACAGACATAAGGACAAGTACTAACGTTGATGCTAACAGACATAAGGACAAGTACTAACGTCGATGCTAACAGACATAAGGGCAAGTACTAACGTCGATGCTAACAGACATAAGGGCAAGTACTAACGTCGATGCTAACAAACTCGCCATCATCATAATCCACAACTAAACAAGTTCACAAATTACATTGAAATGATGGACGCTCGATCCAGACTTAGAAAGATTAAAATGGATGGCTACACATTAATAGATTGGAGGTATCTCTCTCTCTCTCTCTGCGTTCAGGACTCAATCAGAGTAAGGATTCCAGACTCTCATATGAGGTCAGCTGTCAGGCTAAGTGTGTTGATCGCCCCCACAGACAGAACATCACAATTAGAGTCTGTCAGATCCACTCTGACTGAACACCCGTTAATACGTTGCACTGTGTTCTGCGCCAGTGGCCCAGTGCATCCGATTTCAGCCAGCATTTTATTCGGGTTTGCTTTCCCTAGCCTTTGATTGTCCCCAATCTTCCTGCAAGGCAGCAGATGATCTTTTCTGTAGGGGATTCTGCCCTTAGATGGTAGGCCCTCCCAGGTTTACGAGCACCATCTGCCCGAGTCACTAGAGATGACTAACACAGACACGGACACACAAAGATGTGAGATGTAACTAACACAGACATACACACACAAAGATGTGAGATGTGACTAACACAGACATGCACACACAAAGATATGAGATGTGACTAATACAGACATGCACACAGCGATACGAGGCATGACTAACACTGACACACATCAAGATATATGACACATGACTAACATAAACATGCACATAAAGATATGAGATATAAATGACATTAACATGCACACACAAAGATATGACACATGCCTAACATAGACATGCACACAAAGATAAGAGATATGACTAACATAGATATGCACACACAAAGATATTAGATGGGACTAACATAGCCATGCACACACAAGGATATGAGATGTGACAAACACAGACATGCACACACAAAGATATGAGATATGACTAACATAAACATGCACACAAAGATATGAGATATCACTAACCCAGACATGCACAAACAAAGATATGACATATGACTAACACTGGTACACACTAAGATATGAGATATGACTAAACACAGACACACATAAAGATATGAGACATGATTAACACGGACACACCGAGATATGAGATATGACTAACATGACACACACCAAGATATGAGCCATGCCAGCACACACAAGCTAAGATATGAGCCATGGCTAGGACAGAAACACAGCAAGATATGAGCCATGGTTTCACTAAAAAACACCAAGAAATGAACCATGTCTAGCACAGAAACACATTAAAGTGTCCATATGCTTGGGCTTGTTGTAGTCGGCAGACTCTTCTGAACGTGGGAATCACAGGTTTCGTTAAACAGTTGTCCGGAGATTTGAGAGTGCAGTCTGTCCCATAGAACGTTCTCTTGCATGTACAGATTCCCAATCGACTGTTGACAGGTGTCGTTGAAACAGTTGTCCGGACATTTGAGAGTACATATGATGTCACAGCCATCAGAACACATCTGTTCGCACTGTAGCCCAAAATTACCATCTGGACAAGTGTCATTACAGATATAGCCAAGATGTTTACAATGTAGGCATTTTCCAGATTTTTCCTCAAATATAGGACAGACACTGAGACAAGACCCGGAACAGTCGTGTCCATAGATCCCATGTGAACAGTTGCCGTGACAAGTACCGATGATGACATTGCAGCCTTTACTACACCCACTACACACTGCACAAAACGACAAGACTGCTCGTCCAGACAATAGGTGTCTGTAAATGGTTGCACCTCACATACCGTCAGTGCAAAGTCGGCCTGCGAAATGGTCGGTGAGAACTCAATCTTAATGTGTGCCATTGACGTTTGTGTTTTGACTACAATAGTGTTCACAGATAAATTAGGGTAGGATATATCATTATACTGGAACACTACTCCGCCACTGTCAGAGAAAGCCCTTAGAGTGTCATTCTTTACCCGAATCATAGTGCTAGCTCGATGATAGATTCGAATGAAGTGAGTCTTCTGGGGCGTTGCAAAGTTCAGATACCAGTAAACAGAATTGGTTCCACTTCTCCATTGTGTGTGTGTGCAGTCATTGTCATAGAGATTGGTCTTTGTTTTGCTATTAACTGCGGCCTCTGGTCCACATCCGTCTCCTGTATAACAAGCATCAAATGTTTTGTGCATAAAATCGGTCTGGTTTGTGTTCTGTTTGAGAGCCAGTTTCCGACCCCCGCCAATGTAGTTGGAGCAGATATTTGCAACTATCGCCCTTTCAATCCGTAACTTGTTGATCAGACCAGCCCCAGGGCAGAAGGCATCAATCTCGTGCGGACTGACTACAAACATTGATACATTGTTACATGAGGCAGAACCATTCAGTTTTATCGTGAAACTGTCCGGATATTTTAAGTCATTCGCATAAATCCTAAACCAGGAGCACGGCAAAGATTGATTGAGAGTTGCCTCAACTGATGTAGAATCTGTGTCCGGATTACATGAGGTGTCGTTGCCATCAAACAGGAAAGTAGGTTCAGATTTTTGGGCATATTTGCAAACAAAATCCAAGTACTGACACTGGGGTGCGAAAATTTTGTGCTGACAACTGTCATTGTTTGGGCATGTCCCTGTAGTTTTGTCACAAAATAAGCCATTATAGCAGTGGCATTGTAACGTACAATTTGTCCCAAACCAACCGGCTGCACAAGTAAGGTTATTAGCTTCCATTGTTGCTAACGAAGCTAGGGAATAAAGACTTGATCTACAGCGATGGTTAACGAACTGTGTACACACATTTATTATCAAACCCGTGTTTACATTTTTTAAAAATCCGCCATCTCACTGTGGTAACAGATAGCGTGAAATTCTCTAACAGAATGAGACAACCGTTGAAGACAAGGAAAGTCAACATTGTTTACATGGCTTGGACGCAAGAAGCGTCCATTTTGGTGCGTCCCGTGACGTCAATGACTTAGAAAGATTAAAATGGATGGCTACACATTAATAGATTGGAGGTATAAATGGCCCTATTCGTCTATCAGGCGGTTCAGTGGAGGCTATTGTGTCATTTTTTTTTTACATTTGTTTTTGTCGAACAGATTCTCTCGTGACTGATTCTACCGATGTTTGACAAACACATTCGGCCACAGAATGAACAAGTCAGGCCCACTGATCCACTGGGGTTTCCATATTTTTTTCTTGAATCTTTTCTCTTCCATATTTTCCCATTCTATAGCCTTAAATATGTTATTTTCTTAAATACACTCTCCATGATGTACGATCTCCACCAGATGTTCCCAGTCATTTTCACAGATGGAGAAGTCATTCAGAGATGTTTTACAAATATCTCTATATCATAGTTCAGGTATGTCGATTTGTCTTTTTCCCTGTATTAGTTCACCATATAGTATTTACTTAGGAATGTTGTTTTCTTCCCTTCGCTGGTTGTGCTACAGTCATCTTAACCGTCGGCGAGTATTGACATGATTGTTAAGATCTTAGCACGTTGCAGGACAGTTAGGTTTGTCCTGCCATTTGATGTGCATTATTCTACAGGTATCCTGGATAAGCAACAGTCTAGGGCAATGAAAATACAAAGCTGTTAGTTCTGAAGACAAGAGAACAAGACTGGGATTGTGAATAATAATTCATCTTCAGTGAGTGCCGTCTCCGCAACGAAGGTTGGCTATCATGGAGCACCACTCTGCTCTGACTCTTGCTTTGATAGTGCAGGCTGTCATAGGATGACTTGTCCATCTTTTGATGTTACTCATCCATGTTAGTCATGGTCTGCCTCTTTTACCTTACTTTTAGTAGGCTGTTGTGTCTTTTAACATGGCCCACGAATCTTATTTGTCTTGCTTGAATTGTGTTTAGTAATTATCTTTTTATTGTTAGTTTGTTGTAAGACTTCTTCGTTTCTTTCCATCCAATTCTTCCTATGTCTCTGATATACCTAAAATATCTCTGTTTAATCGTTCTGCTTCTAAAATAAGATTGTCCAACATTCCTTCTTGATAAACAGTCCTAACATTCCATGTACATATATTCGTAGATATTTCTTCTGGCATCAGTTAGAATTTCTCTCCATGGCTTTCTTTGCAGTAGTACGTCAGGAGCTTCAATCTCTTTTACGGCGGTAAGCCACATTCGTCTTTCGTGTCCTGACTATTCCTCTTGTGTACCACACACTTTGCTGTTTTCACTTTCTGAGCTGTATCATTTCTGACCCCCCCCCCCCCCCCCCAATCAACCGTCACAGACTTTGTCTCAATCCATGCCGGCTATATAAGATCTCATGTTGGTCCTCATGAGACTCGATATTACTGGTCATTGAATCATCACTGCACTCCGAACCTGTCTGTGAACATAGACGCTCAGATCTCCTCCTTAGCGTGTACCGCAGTCCAGAGACTGACCATTCGTTATTTGATCTTAGACATGCGCAATAGAACGAACTGAAAGTGGTTAGTGACAGACTAGGAGCGGCATCAACTGTTCATTGCTCTACTCCACCCCCTCCCCTTTTATTCATGTGATTCCTTTACAAACAGACAAACCAGCCCTCAACCTGCCATGCAGGAAGCGGAGATTCCCGAAGAACACAACAACGCGTATACACCCATTGAACGTTCTATAAAATATGTTGGGACTACCACAGGCAAAAAATAAAACCGGAAAACCTTGCAACTAGCGTGACGGTTTCAGCAACAGGAGGTATCGACGGCCAGACGTAATGCTACCCATAATCGCCCCTGCTTGCAAAGCTGAAAACGGCATGCCATTTGGAGGTTTTCCGGGAATTTCCTCTCAGCCCTCAGGTCTAAGTAAATCTGGACCAATCCAGAAGAAAATAATTTGATCTCATGAATTAATGTCAGGAGCGGGATATGCTAAAGGTACGACGTCAGCCTCAGGGCAGGAAGGACTCAGGTTCAGAGCTCGCCAGAACTGGTGGTGATTTTTTTTTTTTTTTTTTTTTTTTTAAAATAAGAAAATTAATCCGTGGCTTCTTGGTGACGATACCCTCCCTGATCTCTTGGGTTGTGAGATCCAATGTCTAGTCCTCTCAGATAACGGCAATAAACAGGGGGTTCCATGTTAAGACTTTATCTGGCCTGTTTGGTTCCATGTGCACTGGTGCACGTTAAAGAATCCTTGGCAGTAAAAATCGAAAAGAGTAAATGTAAGACTGCTGTCGGGGCAAAAATGTCGGCAGAAAATCTTCACAGACCGTTGATCACAGGAGGTGCTACGGAGACTTGTGCACAGGGGCCAGAAATGTCCTCTTTCGTCCGTTGTGCAGTGCCGATCACGAAATAGATGGATTGATGGAATATTAGAAACATAACAGCAGCAGAGGCGACAGCAGTGCAAAAGACCGCAAATGATATCTCCCATCGACACTGAAAGGCAAATGAGGAAGGAAAGAAGGAGAAGATGAAAGTGCTAGAAACACTACGGGTTTTATTTGTGACAATATAAGAAAGGTTGCCTTTATTTTCCAGTCATAAACCCTTATCCTTACAAGAAAGGAAAG
The DNA here is from genome assembly GCA_032433765.1 of Megaustenia siamemsis. Classification (NCBI taxonomy): domain Eukaryota; kingdom Metazoa; phylum Mollusca; class Gastropoda; order Stylommatophora; family Ariophantidae; genus Megaustenia; species Megaustenia siamemsis. The sequence goes on from JAVIAB010000145.1 coordinate 50,108,673, forward strand.
TTTCGACACAAGATGGCTGGGTTTCGTCTCCCAAAGATTTGCTGTGATCGCTCAGGTAGAACACCAACCAGGCAAAGCTCATAGCAGCGTGGCATGCTTACATCAATGAATACTGCTGGTGTGAGACATTACTTCAGCTTGGCTGGACACATAATGTATGAGAGGACAGATAAAATAAGAGTTGCAGTATTAGGTGCCCGTCGATGGAACAACCTGGCATGGTGAAATCGGATTACTTGACCTGAAAGGTGCAAATATCACAGATTGAAGTAATAACTGAGCGCAACTACAATCACACGTAATCAGTGGCCGAATCAAGCAGAAGAGCCAATCATGGCATGAAATATGTCTGTTAAGACTTTATCTGGCCTGTTTGATCATCATCTTTATCAAAGTCCCTCCATCATATCAAGCCATGAAATATGTCTGTTAAGACTTTATCTGGCCTGTTTGATCGTCATCTTTATCAAAGTCCCTCCATCATATCAAGCCATGAAATATGTCTGTTAAGACTTTATCTGGCCTGTTTGATCGTCATCTTTATCAAAGTCCCTCCATCATATCAAGCCATGAAATATGTCTGTTAAGACTTTATCCGGCCTGTTTGATCGTCATCTTTATCAAAGTCCCTCCATCATATCAAGCCATGAAATATGTCTGTTAAGACTTTATCTGGCCTGTTTGATCGTCATCTTTATCAAAGTCCCTCCATCATATCAAGCCATGAAATATGTCTGTTAAGACTTTATCCGGCCTGTTTGATCAATATTTTGACCAAAGTCCCTCCATCATATCAAGCCCTGAAATAAAGTCTGTTAAGACTTTATCCGGCCTGTTTGATCAGTCTTCTTCTTCTACCTTTCAGCTCCCTGTGGAGCATAGGTCTTCAACAAACACTTTCCAAGTCGTTCTGTTTTTTGCCATTCTTTTAAGATCATTTCATGTCTTCCCTATCATCTTCATCTCTGCTTCTATCTGTCTTCTCCAAGAATTCCTTGGTCTTCCTCTTTGTCTTTTCCCCTGAGGATTCCAAAAAAGGGCATGTTGTGTAATACTCTCAGTTGGCTTCCGTAGTGTGTGTCCTATCCAGCGCCATCATCTTCGCTGTATCTCTTTATCCACTGGTATTTGACTGGTACATTTCCATAATTCTATGTTAGTGATTTTGTCCTGCCATTTCCATCCTTTTATTCTGCGTAAGCATGCATTAATGAAAGTCTGTATCTTCATGATTGTCATCTGTGTGGTTCTCCATGTTTCACAGCCGTATAATAGGACCGACTTAACATTTGAGTTGAAAATTTTTATTTTTGTATTTAGCCTAATTTCTTTGGATTTCCATATGTTTCCCAGTGCAATGAAAGCTCCTCTTGCTTTTGATATCCTTATTTTGGTATCATTTTCTGTTCCTCCCTCTTTATATATATTACTGCCCAGATATATGTAAGATTGTAAGTCTAGTAGAGGTATTTCTCCTAGTTTTATTTGGTTATTGCCAACTGTATTAATTCTCATAATGTTGGTCTTATATCTATTAATCTTCAGTCCTAGCTGTTGTGATCTCTCATCAAGTATGCTCATTTTATTCTGCATCTGTTGATGGCTGTGTGATAGGAGAGCTATGTCATCAGCAAAGTCTAAATCATCAAGTTGCTTGGTCAGTGACCACTGGATTCCATTTCTGTTGTTTTGAGTTATTTTCATAATCCAATCTATGGCCAGTAGAAAGAGAAATGGAGACAGAAGGCATCCTTGCCTTACTCCTGTTCTTATTTCAAATGCTTCTATAAGCTGTCCTTCATGCACCACACTACATTTTGTTCCTTCATACATTGTTTTTATCAGGTTAATAAACTTTATGGGGATTCCGTAATGACTCAGCAACTTCCAAAGCATTCCTCTGTCTAAACTATCAAATGTCTTTCGTAATCTATGAATCCAATATAAAGTGGGGATTTTAGTTCTAAACTTTGTTCAACTATTATACATAGAGTAGTTATTTTAGTTTTTGATCAGTATCTTGACAAAGTCCCTCCATCACATCAAGCCATGAAAAAATCTGCTAAGACTTCATTCAGCATGTTTGATCATCGCAGACCATCACCTAAATCATGTCCCTCCATTAAGCTGGTGTCCCTGAACAATTCTTATACATATAAATCTTTCCCATTCTGACTGTGTTAAGGTGTCTATATAGTATTGTCTGACTGTGTTAAGGTGTCTAGTATTGTCTGACTGTGTTAAGGTGTCTAGTATTGTCTGACTGTGTTAAGGTGTCTATATAGTATTGTCTGACTGTGTTAAGGTGTCTAGTATTGTCTGACTGTGTTAAGGTGTCTATATAGTATTGTCTGACTGTGTTAAGGTGTCTAGTATTGTCTGACTGTGTTAAGGTGTCTAGTATTGTCTGACTGTGTTAAGGTGTCTAGTATTATCTGACTGTGTTAAAGTGTCTAGTATTGTCTGACTGTGTTAAGGTGTCTAGTATTATCTCTCATTCCCTTCCCACGCTCTCTATTCCTCAGACCATTAAACTATTTGACCCCAGTCATTTACATTTTATTCTCATGTTAAACTCCTTTTAATAATTCATTGAGGAAGTATATCAATACCTGACATATGCCAGTGTATCAAATGCCATGTCAGGATACAAAGGTATAATCTTCTCATTAACAACCATAAAAACAAGTACAGTGTGCCTTATTTCCTGCTGGTTCTTAATTTGTGTTTTACATGAACGGTTTTTTACTGAATTAAATGGGCAAAAAGAAAGCAATTGTAACTTAAAGACAAACAAAAACAAAGTGTGAAACCTCTAACAAGCAGCATGTGCTTCCTCTTGACCTGCTGTGTTGTGGACGCCATCATCTGAATGCCAATATTAGTCAAGGTATGTTGTGTGTATGGAGACTATTTTCCCATGACAAGGCACATTGTTGGGTGATGTGATCAGTAACCATACTCTAAATGTCCACCTCAAACAAGAAGCAAACAGGTTCATAGGAAAAGAGAATACATAGCGAAAGAAAAGAAAAAATAACATTTCTAGAGGGCTAAAAAATCCATAGCCAACTATGACAGACGAGGCTACTACTATTATAGTCGGTATCACGCCAGGCCGGAGCCACGATAGCTCAGTTGTTAGTGAACTGAACTACAAAGGGCAAGGGGTAGGGTTCGATCCCAACCGACGGCTTCCGGGTTCACCCAGATGGGTACCGGATTTTTTTCTGGGAAAGTAAAGCAGCACGGGTGTAATACCGACCACATTACCCCAAAAATCATGTGCTGAAGGTCTGTAAAATATAGGGTCACTAACACCATATTTCCCTATACGCCACTCGGCGTGACGGGGATATTTTACTTTTTACTTTACTATCACGCCAGGCCGCCTTTACTTCACAGAAAAATCTCTGGAACTCATTATTAGAGGCTGGGTGAACCCCGAAGCCTGATGGTCCAAAAAAAAAATCTACCACTTCTAGGGATTCAACCCAGACTTTTGATCAGGAAGCGAGCACACTAACCACTCAGCCACGAGCACACTAACCACTCAGCCACGAGCACACTAACCACTCAGCCACCAGGAAGCGAGCACACTAACCACTCAGCCACCAGGAAGCGAGCACACTAACCACTCAGCCACCAGGAAGCGAGCACACAAACCACTCAGCCACCAGGAAGTGAGCACATTAACCACTCAGCCACCAGGAAGCGAGCACACTAACCACTCAGCCACCAGGAAGCGAGCACACTAACCACTCAGCCACCAGGAAGCGAGCACACTAACCACTCAGCCACCAGGAAGCGAGCACACAAACCACTCAGCCACCAGGAAGCGAGCACACTAACCACTCAGCCACCAGGAAGTGAGCACACTAACCACTCAGCCACCAGGAAGTGAGCACACTAACCACTCAGCCACCAGGAAGCGAGCAGACTAACCACTCAGCCACCAGGAAGTGAGCACACTAACCACTCAGACACCAGGAAGCGAGCACACTAACCACTCAGCCACCAGGAAGAGAGCACACTAACCACTCAGCCACCAGAAAGCGAGCACACTAACCACTCAGCCACCAGGAAGTGAGCACACTAACCACTCAGCCACCAGGAAGCGAGCACACTAACCACTCAGCCACCAGGAAGGGAGCACACTAACCACTCAGCCACCAGAAAGCGAGCACACTAACCACTCAGCCACCAGGAAGCGAGCACACTAACCACTCAGCCACCAGTGAGCGAGCACACTAACCACTCAGCCACCAGGAAGCGAGCACACTAACCACTCAGCCACCAGGAAGCGAGCACACTAACCACTCAGCCACCAGGAAGCGAGCACACTAACCACTCAGCCACCAGGAAGCGAGCACACTAACCACTCAGCCACCAGGAAGCGAGCACACTAACCACTCAGCCACCAGGAAGCGAGCACACTAACCACTCAGCCACCAGGAAGTGAGCAGACTAACCACTCAGCCACCAGGAAGCGGCACACTAACCACTCAGCCACCAGGAAGCGAGCACACTAACCACTCAGCCACCAGGAAGCGAGCACACTAACCACTCAGCCACCAGGAAGCGAGCACACTAACCACTCAGCCACCAGGAAGCGAGCACACTAACCACTCAGCCACCAGGAAGTGAGCAGACTAACCACTCAGCCACCAGGAAGCGAGCACACTAACCACTCAGCCACCAGGAAATGAGCACACTAACCACTCAGCCACCAGGAAGCGAGCACACTAACCACTCAGCCACCAGGAAGCGAGCACACTAACCACTCAGCCACCAGGAAGCGAGCACACTAACCACTCAGCCACCAGGAAGCGAGCACACTAACCACTCAGCCACAAAGGCTTCTGCCAATATTAGTAGCCGAAGGCAAAGAACAATGTATTTTGAAATTGAGACAATATGTTTGTCCTCCCCACTCATACACACTAAATATACCAGTGTGTTAATGCAACTGATACACCTGGCTTTTATAATAGGTAACATAAGATGGTATAAATGCAACTAATTTACCTGTGCTGTATTCTCAAGCAATATCCATATCTACCCATCCATCTATTGTCCTCAAGCATCAAAGACAGAACCTAGAGGCAGAAACTCTAGACTCCATGTCAAAGGATCTATGCTTGTAAGCATCAAGGTTTGCACTGGGACAGAAGTGTCTAGCAACTTTCTAGATGAGCCGCTCAACCTTGGAAATGGAGTTGATGTCCATTGTTGCTGCCTCTCATACCAGTGTTCTAAGTGTTTCTCTAGGTCAGCCTCTTTTCTCTTTGTCCTCTGTGTTTCAAACAATATACCAGATTGTGTCATCACAATCAATTCACCACTGTGAAACTGAAATCTGTAAACTTTAGTTCCATTAAGCTTTGTTGGGGTCAGTGTGAGGTCATTGTGGAAGACTTGCTAGAGGTCTCTCATCAATCAGTAGGAGCCTACAAACTACAAACTTCCAGGAATCCATCACAAACTTTGATTCTACCTAAAAGGAGTTGTTCCCACCACAGAGAAATAGTGGCTGGTGTAAACTGTAGCCCAAAGCTGTGATTGATTACACAGGGATGAATCTAACACCAGAAGCTGATAAAGATGTAAGTGGGACTTGGTGGTCTAGAGGTAAGATGCCGATCTCTGGACAAGAAGGTCCCTGGTTTGATCCCCACCACAGACGGTGGGAAGCTTTCAAAAATTGCATCCTTGATTTCTTCATGGCTTTACCCTCCCCTGGTTTCTAGGTAGTGAAGTCTGATGATGTCTAGCCCTACTGGGAAACGATGAAAAACAGGAGGTCCCATGTGCACTCACACACATTAAAGAACCTAAAGAACCGTTAGCAGTTAAAAATAGAAAAAAGTACACCAAAAATGTCCACTGTCCAGGCAACAAATTGTTTAGTAAATGTCTTATGCTGAAGATGGATGTATTGGGCCAAAAGGCAGAGATATTGTAGCTTTACCATAAACTAGCAACACAACACACCCACAGCTAACACTAATAGGAAGATCGAATGTACCCCACAGAGATTTGATCACTGGTAAGTTATCTTACAGACATTAGTCAGCTGCAGCAAATTACTTTCACAGAAGAAATTGGTGGAGGAACATGAGGTTGAGAGAGAAAAATAAAATTGATGTAGTCAAAGAAAACATGACAACTGCTGTAACACCTACTCTTCTGATAGTAACTTCATTCCTGAATGTTATTATTACATCAGTACTGCTCTAATGTATCTATTGATGGTGGTAATGATCGTTCTTTTATCTTTAACTGTTAATGTCAGTATGGCAAAGATAGTAAGATGTCGGTACAAAGGTTGAATACATGATGAATGTAGCTCATATTTGTATCAACTGTCACATGTTTGTTATTTAATTATTTGCCTTTTATTTTTGGTAATCACATGGGGAGCTGGTACTTTATTCATCTGTGCTGCCCTCTAAACAATTTCATTTTATTTTCATTGCTGATGTTTTTCAATGTTCCCCAAGTCTGTCCTATCTTTTATATTTTTTTAATGTCTTGTCTTGTTTATCAAAATTTCAGCTTAACTTATACTACATTGATTTTATGATATTTTATAAGTATCACACAGCTGTTTATGTTAATCTCAAAGTGACATTTTTGTTATAAATCTAAAACAATTTGACAGCATTTATGGATGAGCTTGCCCTCAGCCTTAATACATTCCCCTCATTCTTAAAATTGATATTTTATTTGAGTGATTTAAATTTGTGACACCCAACACGAAATGTTACATTTTTAGCTAAAATCAATATTTATGTAGGAATGATATGTTAGTAGTTAATGCTCATCAATAAAATAAAATCAAAGATTGGAATACCAGAGTTTCTGAGGTGTAATATTCAATTTTTAACCACAAAATTGGTTTAAATTTTAAGTTACAGCTTCTAATCACATTGAATGCAAAATAGAACAAGCGTGTGAGTTCTTTTTCTAGAACAAAACAAATGAGCTAATGAAGTAAAGAATCATTGACAAGTAACTGTGAACATTGATAAACTCTGTGGTAAAATTCTGAATGAGAAAGTTGTCAGGGAACTCAGCAAGAGATGTTGAAGCACTTCTACCACTACTAATAAGAAATAAACAGAAAGTGACAGCTTTTAACAACACTGTAGTTCTCAGTAAGAAGAATAACAGTTACAATATAGACACTCATTAATGGATGCTTGTGAAGAATAAAAGGATGGAAATTTACTCAAGTAGAAGTATGGGAAAGTAGTAGGCAAACACAAGGTGGGGAAAAGGATGCCATAAAGATGTTGGCGATGGATATGGTACAACACTGTGGAAGTCAACTGAGAGTATTACACTGCAGGCCCTATTTTAGAATCTCTAGGATGAAGGGAAAGGCCAAAATATACTTGAAGAAGACAGAAAATGATGAAAAAGATGGGGAAGACTTGGAAAGATCTTTAGAAAACAACACCAAACAAGGCTGCTTGGAAAGTGCTCACCGAAGGCTATGCTCCTCAGGGCACTGAAAATAGAAATTAGAAGTTTGTGACAAAAGGGAAGAGAATTAAATCATCTGAACCCAAAGATTGTGATTATGGAACAATCAACTAATGTTACTTATTATAGTGTCCATTCATAGCTAAAAAAGAGCTTGTGTGTGGAACTGAAACAAATCAACCATTAAGGAATGCAATCAAAGAAGGAACAAGACTGCCAAAAAGGTTATAAATAATAGGATCATAATGTCAGAGATAAAAGCAATTACTAAAAAAGAGAATAAGATACAACTATAAGAGAATACACACAGTGAGGCAAACACTGTGACTGGGCAATCAATTATTCAGAAGAGAATCAGAAACTACACACACTAAGAGCTGTTACACAAGTGACTCAAGTTGGAGGATAAAAAAAAGGCAGGCCAAGGATAACATGATAAAGAACTGTGGAGCAATACATGTACTGAACACTATGTACTGGATAACCATTAACTTGGCAATGTCAAGTATGTTTCTGCTGACCTAATGAGTGTTCGCCATTGACTGTTTCATTAGTCTATAGATAAGAATAAGAAGAAAAAGTTGTCAGGACAATGTAATGATCTTTATCTCTTGTTCTTTCCTGTTTTCTTTCTTCTTTCTTTCTGGAGAAGAGTGGACGAGGAATAACAAAGCAAGTAAAAAAGAATGTTGTCTACATGTGTGAAGGTGACACATGAAACAAAAACAACTTTGTATTAGTGAAATAAATACATGTGCAACCAACCTGTTTATCCTTAAGCTGTGAGATCAAGTGATCTATAGCAGCCTCATCTCGTTGAGATGACATGACTGGCTTCTTATTTAGCTAACCTGTAAATATAAAACAAAGGTTATGCTAATGCTTACAGTTGTTGTGTAATTGTTTAGCACTCCAAATACCATGGTTTCTATATACAATCCACATAACAGATACAGACAATTCAATAACTATATACATTATTAAGGCATTAACTTAACAAGATTGAAAAGCTGGTTTCAGCTAAATTATTTTTATTCCCTTTCTTTCGCTTGTGTTTTTTAATTTTTAACACATTTTTTTGTAATGTCATTAATTTTTGTAAAAATTGAAACACAAGCTGGAACAACATAGCTGGAACAACACAGCCCTTAATTAAGGAACCCTCAAATGGTTTACATTGGATGTTAATTATGTCATAAATTGTAGATACTGGCTTTGACATCAATGCATCCTAGCAAACCCATCCATGATTCCCCTAAACAAACAATGAAAGGTAAGCTTATTTCTCTTCTTCTTCCTCTTCTGAGTCCACCCAATAACTACTCCTCACTGTCACCATTAAGGCACAATTAAAGCCTTGCGCTGTAGTCTACATCAAGCTGTGAGAGATATCTGTACCTTCGACACATCCGCTGACTTCAGTATGGCTTTGCATTTGTCAATTCTAATCATTTGACCAGACTGGTTAGTTCACTACCAGGGCCACCACAGGGAGGTAGAGTAGAATTTTGATCAGTTCTGATTCACTTATCCTAATGAAAACAGTCAGCTGTAAGTTGTTGATCACTCTCAGCCCAGATGCTGCTGGGAGACACCTTTGACTTTAGTTGTACAAAGACCTTAAACTTATCATTGTTCATGTTTTCTCTCCTGATCTGGACACCCTAACCCCTTCAGGACACAAAGCTGAAGATAAATTATTTCAAAAAGTGCATGGGTGGGAGGGATTCTCTGTGCTTGAATGTTTGGGCTGCTTGACCAACAAGGCCTCAGTGTTCACCCAACCTCTAAAAATGGGTACCAAAGATTTTTTATGGAAAGTAAAGGTGGCCTGACTCATACTGACTACATCATTCAGAAATGTGCCAAACTGTAAAGTTTATCCTTTAGTCTCAACACGGCGCATAGGGCAAAGTCATAGTTTTCCTTGTCTAACGGTCAGCTGCAACCTGTTTTGATTGTTGGTTGTTTCTGAGACCCATAGCTGCGCTCTCTTTGATAATGGTACTATGCTGAGTTTCTTTTGGTCTTCCTTCTTTTCTTTTGTCTTCTGGTCTCCACTTAGGGGTCTGGGGAGGCCCTTAATGTGCCGCAGTCAAGGAAAAATATAGTTGCTAATTACTGTATTCCCCATACATAAAGTATGGAGGGCACCTTCACATAGGGGGAGGGTTTGGAGGGAAGAGGCTGAACACCAATTAACTCCACCCAAAACTACCAAAGTTAAACAACACTGATAGAATTGAATGAAAAGATAAAAAGAAAAGAACAATTCAATTAACATTATGTTTTGTTAATTCCAAATTCGAATGAATGGCATGGAAGTAGCCTAAAGCCTTGGAAATATTTTAGAAAGATCATCCAGATGTTACAATGAATAAAGGTAAACAAAGATATAAACTGTGATGGCAAGTGCAACTATAAAACATATATCTATCTATTGACCTTTCGAGCCGTACCCGCCCCACAGAGCGTAGACCAAGATTCTCCCTTTCTTATCTGAATTTTTGTTCTAGCAGTTTTAAATTCTTTTAAAGATATTTTATCAAATCTCGCCATTTGTCTCTGTTCTGTGCAAGCAGCTCTATCTCATTGAGGGAGCCGGTCCCTGCTGCTCTTGCCTCTCTCATCAATGTTCTTCTCAGTGTCTATCTAGGTCTTCCTCTTTTCCTCTTACCTGTTGTTTCCCACATGAGGGCTTACTTTGCTATTCGGTTATTATCTCTTCTCATCACATATCCAACGTATGAACCATCGTCTTTTCTTGATTACTGAAGATATTAGTGGTTGATTGGCGATTTCTCTAATTTCCTCATTTGTTTTGAATTCGTTTCACGCTATACCAAGTATTTTCCTTAGACATTTATTTTTGAATGCGTTCAACTTTGTTTCTATGTCTCTTGTTGTTTTCCAGCTTTCACACACATACGTAAGGGTTGATAGTACATTTGATTTTAATAGTCTAGGTTTTGTGTTTGTGCTGATGAGTTTTGATTTCCACAACTTTTCACGGCTTCTGAAAGACATTGCTGCTTTAGCTATTCTGATTCTAATTTATAAAACATATAGCAACTATATTATAGTACAGATATATAAGACAGTTTGATCAAGCCAACAGGTTTGAAATAGATCTACCAGCATGCAATATATATATGGAAATAAGCACAGATATCAAATATCTTGATCCTTTTAGCGCTGCTAGATGTCACATAGGGCTGGTAGTGTTTCTCGCCACCCATCTCTATTCTGGGAAGATGTTCAATCTTACCTAAGGAGTCTATGTCTGCAACCGTTGCTTCTCTTATAAGTGTTCTTTTCAGTGTCTCTCTAGGTCTTCCTCTTTTTTCTGTCATCTGATGTTTCCCATAGCAGAGCCTGTTTTGGAATTCTCTTGTCTCTTCTTAGCATGTCCACCTTTTCTTCCTAATTGTAGATGAGATCGTTGATTGCATGACCATTTCTCTTATCTCTATATTAGTCTTGAATTCATTCCATTGTAGATGAGATCGTTGATTGCATGGCCATTTCTCTTATCTCTATATTAGTCTTGAATTCATTCCATTGTAGATGAGATCGTTGATTGCATGGCCATTTCTCTTATCTCTATATTAGTCTTGAATTCATTCCATTGTAGATGAGATCGTTGATTGCATGACCATTTCTCTTATCTCTATATTAGTCTTGAATTCATTCCATTGTAGATGAGATCGTTGATTGCATGGCCATTTCTCTTATCACTATATTAGTCTTGAATTCATTCCATTGTAGATGAGATCGTTGATTGCATGGCCATTTCTCTTATCACTATATTAGTCTTGAATTCATTCCATTGCAAACAGTGTATTCTTCATAGGCATTTCAAATATACAAAATACAAAAAACTATGAAATAGGTAACTATATGATAGTGTTACAGATCCAGAAGAATAAAAGAAGAATAACGGAAAAATAAAAAAATAGATAAGTTGTAGGTGAAGTAGAATAGCAAAGGAGTCCAAGAAATAGCAAGCGTAAATTAGTCAACCGGACAAGCTATAAGTTTTGTTAGCGGAGAGAGATAGCAAGAGATTGTTAAAATGACTCTAAATGCCGGAACCCTCGACAGATCATCCACTAACCTGATGTTACGTAGACAATGGAGAATAGCGTTGGACTCAGAAAACAGGCTTGTTTGATGTCTAGGACAGAGTGAACGAACAGGGAAATTCTAGCTGTAGACGTCTCTTTGATATCTGACAATGAGAGAGACACAGAGTTCTCACTCATGTACAACGATAGCAGAATATGAAAGAGTTCTGAGAGAGAAGGTGCCCACATTTGATCTCTGAAATGACAGCTTTGTGTTGCTGGAAGAGTAAGTAATAAGAGTGATTGACAGATGTCGTCAAGATCACTCATTAAATGAGGATTAGAGACAGAATTGTAAGGCGGATTTAAAGAGATAGCGATTGATTTCTGACGAATGGTAGAGGGACGATAGACATGATTCCCAGAATCCTTAGCCACAGGGGATTGACTGACATGGCAACAAAATCAAGAAACACTGACACGTTAGGATTATTTCTCGAAGATTTTGGATATACTATCAAGAATTTAGAGTAGACGAGATTAGAAAGCTGCCTCAAGGCAGAGAGTTTGGAGGAGTGTGTTAGTAGGTAGTTTGACAAAGAGAATTAGATCAGTTCACAGGGATTTCTGACATACTTGAGAAGATGTAAGGTCAGACTAATTTTGGGAGACTGCCTCAAGGCAGAGAGTTTGGAGGAGTGTGTTAGTAGACAGTAAGACGACAAAGAGAATTAGATCAGTTCACAAAGATTTCGGACGCACTTGAGAAGATGTAAGGTCAGACTAATTTTAGGAGACTGCCTCAAGGCAGAGAGTTTGGAGGAGTGTGCTAGTAGACAGTAAGACAAAGAGAATTAGATCAGTTCACAAAGATTTTGGACATACTTTAGAAGAGGTAGAAAAAGTGTGGTAGTAGATTGTTAGATAGTAAGACAGTTTTGGAAAATAATGGACAAGTTAGGAGCTAGTCAGTGATGAAGTTTTTAGAAGTAGTTAACAAAACTGAGAGACTTAGAGCAGCAATAGAATCTCCAAAGTACATCAGAGATTGTGTGGATCGAACCTTCTACGGATACAAGAAATAGTGAGAACTTAGTCCTGGAATTACAGATGAGTATGCAAGTTATATACTAATGAACAGTTTTAAGAGAAGTGGATAGAACTGTTAACATAATTACAGGAGTCTACAAGTTGCTTAATTAGATTATTAAGAAAGACCACTAAGAATAACAAAGTTACAGGCACATCAATATCGCCAGCAGGCTATGTATTGTAACATGCCTCGAACAGTGTTGAGTTTAAATACATGACTGACTGTGTTTAGAGAATGTTGTAGAGTTTAACTACATGACTAACTGTGTATAGAGAATGTTGTAGAGTTTAAATACATGACTGACTGTTTATAGAGAATGTTGCAGAGTTTAAATACATGACTGACTGTGTATAGAGAATGTTGTAGAGTTTAAATACATGACCGACTGTGTATAGAGAATGTTGTAGAGTTTAAATACATGACTGACTGTGTATAGAGAATGTTGTAGAGTTTAAATACATGACTGACTGTGTTTACAGAATGTTGTAGAGTTTAAATACATGACTGACTGTGTATAGAGAATGTTGTAGAGTTTAAATACATGACTGACTGTGTTTAGAGAATGTTGTAGAGTTTAAATACATGACTGACTGTGTATAGAGAATGTTGTAGAGTTTAAATACATGACTGACTGTGTTTACAGAATGTTGTAGAGTTTAAATACATGACTGACTGTGTATAGAGAATGTTGTAGAGTCATGTGTGGAAGGAAAGAATAAAGATTGTTGTAATCATGTTGCCACCATACTGGGTTATGTGTCCAAGTTCATTTCAACATGATTAAAGTAGATTGTCAATGCAGCCTCACATATTATTATTAAATGGCATAACTACACTTAAGGGAAGACCTACAACCAGTTGGTAGGGTAATGTTAGATAGTTGCACCAGGACTGGTTTAGATCCAGGTTAGAAGGAAGACAGTTAAAGGTTAGTTTGACTCGCACTCTGGCAAATTACTACACTCCAATGTAGTGGAAGGAAGAGTAAAATAAAGTAAAGAAATGGACAACAAAAGCACTGTGAATAGAACTAATGTGGCATATCATGCTTGGCATGAAAAAGTGGTTATGCATAAGCTGACAGCCTTATATATAAAAGATTATTTTCGAAACAAAACCAGTTAGAGTACATCAAGTGTTCTGTCATATTCTGCAAGGAATTAAAAATAGGCAGAACAAAAAGAAAAGAAAATTGAAACAGGCACAGCTATAGACAGTGTTAATAGAAGCCACTAAACTGTGTCTGAATAAGATAACTTATGTGTAAGCAGGTTTTCCAAACGATATCCAAACTGGTTCATACTTGACATTCTTGTCCCACCTAATTTAAAATTAAGAATTATTCACTCTCAACTGTTCAAAGTGAATACAAAAAAAGAAGCCGGCGGGCATTTTGGATAATCACACCAGCACAGATTCACATCAGATTGACCACATCACTTCTCAGTTGTTTGTCAATGTTACTTTAATTGCTTTGCTTATTTGTGTCTTTCCAGGAAAATAAAATACACAAGCTTCTTCTATTCTATATTCAAAGTGATTACAAGCTTCTTCTATTCTATATTCAAAGTGATTACAAGCTTCTTCTATTCTATATTCAAAGTGATTACAAGCTTCTTCTATTCTATATTCACAGTGATTACAGGAAGTTATATCTTACAATTTACAAACTTCTGTAGTTATATTTTGGATATTGAAACTTTCATATTCGCCAATTTTTATATTTGTATTGTTGTCATTATTCTACAAAAATATCATTCATACATAAATATTGACTTTAACCAACAAATTCATGTTTTTGTGTGAGTTGTCACAAATTAAAACCACTTCCATCCAATATCAATTTTAAGAATGAGAGGAATGTAACTAGGCTCAGGATATCTTCATCCATTAACACAGCAAAATTGTTCAAGATTAGAACTAAAATACCACTTTGAGATGAAAACCAACAGCTGTTCTCAAGATATAAAAATAATCATGGAAAAATAGGACACCAAAATAATGCTCCACATAAACCACAAGGCAGGACGGGCAGCATTATTATCTTTTACTTGTATGCAAAGCACATAACAGATTGACTTACACTTTGTTAGTGACATAGCTCATAAAAATCATCAACGGATGCAAGATAAAACGAGCATACTTGATACTAGGACTGAAAATTAGAGATAATATAGACAAAGGAGGAAAAATAGAAAAAATTGTACCAAAATAAGAATACAAAATGGAAGAGGAGCCTTCGTTGCACTTGTAAATATATGATCATATGGAAATCCAAAGAAATAGGTTAAGTACAAAAATAATTCAATTCAATGTTAAACCAGTGCTATTGTATGACTGCGAAATATGGAGAACAACAAAAATGGCAATCGTGACCATACCTACAGCACTTAATGATTAATGATGGGATGGGACCTAAATTTAGTAAATAAGCATGGCATAAAAGTAACTTTCATAACTTTAAACAAGACTAAATCAACTACACCTATTTTACTTTTGTATATGCTATTAACTATTATATCTAAACAATGGTTTATTTTGTGCTTCCCGATTCAACGATTGTCTGAAATTATTTAAACTTCAAACTTGATATTTGTATTATTTACGTTGAAAAGATCAAAATCAAACCCAACCGAACAAACTAATTAGCACACACCTGATGTGATACTTAGCAATGAAAAATAATCTGTTAACACGGCTAGAAATATAATATATATATACACTCGCCTTATGAATACATGAATATAAAATACACAAAAAAGATAATCCTACTAAATCCATTTATGAAAATAACTTGCACAACAAGTTCTGATCTCAGGTAAGAAGGGATCCCTGTTAGAATTCCCAATGTGTGACTAGTCTTGGAAAGTTTTGCTTTACGACACAACAGTGACTTGAGTGACTGAGTTGACAGTCAACACGAACATCAGTAATTTATTGTTGTCACAGATTACTTACTAAAAGTGTAAATATAACAAAGAAAAATGACCATTCGAATAATCTCACTACTTACCTAAAGCAGCGATATTATGAATTCACCTGAGGCGTAATAAATACCGATGGGTGACTTGAAACATAAAAAATGTAGTGAACACACAGTCGCCTGAGTCGCCATCGTTCTCGTAGTAATGGAGACTGTCTGTGACTGTCGTCTGCTGCTCGCCAAACTTGAGCGCGTTCATTCAATACATTTTTATTTCAAAAACAAATTGCTAACTAAATAAAAACTTACACGGCACACGCCTTATAAGAAAGTCTTTGTGGCTATTGTTTACCTGTTTAATTAATAATACACGCGTTACACTTTAAAATCGCGACCTTCCCTTTAAAAGCACGTCGAGCTGGCTGCCCATGTTGTGTCGACCTGCGGCCATCACGGGCGGGCGAGCCGGTGTGTGTCATGTTTACCTGAGGGCCGCTGTGGAGTCTTCTACCGTGTTTTCACATCTCTATATCGGTTGGGGGGATGTCCAATTGATTGTCGATAACACAGCCAGATAACAAAATTATCAGAATTCCTGTTACATCCTTGTCAAATTCAATACTACGTTGAGTACTTCAACCCTTGTTTAATTAAACTTGAAGATGTGATGACTAAACCAGTTGAGGATAGAAATATATTCATAATTATGTACTTTTTTTACTTACTTTTTTTTTTGGTAGAGGGAGAGGGAACATCGTCAATGTATTTACTATTAAGGACAAGTACTAACAACTTTTCAGCATTGCAGAAAAACAACATGAAAATCAACATCAACAAAACAGAAGTTATGAATATCGCAAAAGAGAAAAAGAACATCAACCAAACTATAGAAGACAGACAACTAAAACAAGTAGAGGGATTGAAATACCCAGGAAGTCTGGCGATAAAAAAAAACAATTCATAAACAGCAGAAATAGACTTAAGATGCAACAAAGCTTGTCAAATCAGCGGACAGCTATCACCAATATTGTCCAACTAAGAAATATCTTTATAGGCAAAATGGGCACTCTACAATACAATCTTCATCCCAACGTTGTGCTACCAATGCCAGTCCTGGACCCTAGATGCAAGAACAATAAGAAAAATAACCTCTACTGAGATGAAATGTGTTAGAGGAATGGCAGGAAAGAACATGTGAATAAAGCTAGGAATAACCCCCGCGACAGAGTGCATAAAGAAACAACATAAAAATGTTTGGCCACGTGACAAGGCAGAAAGATCAAAACACAAGCCTTTAATAAACGTTGTGAGAACACCAGACCCAAGGGTCGACCACGAAAAAGATGGATTGACGGAATATTAGAAGCACTAGGAAATATAACAGCAGCAGAGGCGAACAGAAGAGCAAAAAAAAAATGCAAATTATATCTTCCCTGGAGACGCTTAAAGGCAAATGAAGAAGGATAGAAGAAGAAGATTATTGGTTGGGGGGAGGGGATATTTTCGAACCGATAGATCAGCGAATCATTTCAGTGGCAGAGGTATGTTTACAACACAATAACTGTGTCTACAACGTCAGTGTTGACAACACAATAACTGTTTGTCTACAACGCCAGTATTCACCCCTATAACTGTTTATCTGCAACGTCAGTATTCACCCCTATACGGGAGATACTAGGAAAATACAGATAAATAATTTATTCACGAGTTGTGTTCATAACTTCGTGCTATAATCATGAGTACACATGCGTGAAAGACGCAAAGATTGCCAAAGATAGCTACTTTATTTATGTAGCTTAGTTGGCCGTGTGCTTTAGCGTTTGTTTCTCGTGTCAAGGCGTTGTGTCGAGGAGTACTGGTTCGATCCTGTTTTGATCTGTCTATTGTTCTTTGTTTTGTTTTTTTTCTGTGAGATGTTTTTTTCCGGCTGCTGTAAACATACATCTTCCCATGAAATTAACCTGCAGCCACTATTTGACAAAGAGCCAGTCGAGCTACAGATTATTAAATTATATAGAAAACGGAAATCAACTGGAAACACTAAGACAGACACTGCCATGGAACCAAAAGGGGAAAGAAGAAGAGTAAAGTGAACAAGGAGAAGAAAATGATAGAAAACTTCAAGTACACTGGGCTAGACCGGAAAGAAGTAGAGACATTATCTTAGAATAGGGAAGGAGAGACCTTGTCCGTAGCCTATGCTCCAAAAAGAGGTGTACAATCATTGACTGACTTTTTGAAGGGTCGGATTAAGCCCCTTAGAGGCTCTAAGTACTTTTCATTATATTGCTCCCATATGGGTCTATTATGTACACGTAATGCAAAATATAAACAATAATAAACCATAACATACAATTTGGCGGAGGTCTGCACTCAGTGCTTGCTATTATTGTATGTATCTGTATGTAATTGTGTGTGTGTGTTAAATGTGGGGAGGCCTCTTTGTGATGCCCCTTTCCTTGATGCCTAAAGCGATTGCTTATTTTGCCTAATGGTTAATCCACGCTTTTCCACATCTGACTATATCTGGACAGAAGTGAACATGTATTTTAAACATTTTCTTTCATTTGTTTCCTCCTACGTGAAAGGTGATTGAGGTTGGGTCGGAAGTGGGGCACATGAGAATGTAACAAACAATTAGTGAAAGGTCATGTAGCTTAGCTGAGACCAAAACTAAGTCCGTTGATTTCAAAGTTGAATTGTGGGAGGTGAAGTCATGCACACGGAAACAGTTCAGTCCCTTTTGAGCATCTGCACGCCATCTTGGCAGGTACACGCGACACACCTAATGTATCTTCTTTAGACGACAACTTCACATCACCGTCCGTCTTTAAAAGGACGTTAAGTGGGCGAAGATTAGCGGTGTCGCTAATTGTTGGCATATCTGCGCCTTTTGCTCCGATAAATACATTTTCGGCTTTGGCGTGACATTTTTAGTGCCGGGTTGTCTTCCCTCTGTGACCACTAATCGGTTGGCCAGATTTTTGGTCTATTTCTATAGGTACCAATGGAAGAGCTTTGATGTTTATCTTGACACGGGCAGCTATGAGTAGCAGACCACATACAGCTCCGTTGCTGCTGGGTTGAAGCGTCCTGTCCTCCCTTATGTTGGATGAACTTACTTTCGTTTTACAAACCGCTTGATGTTAATAAGGGGTTAAGGCAAAGAAATGCAAGTGAATGCATAAAAATGCGAAGCTGCAGTGAAGCTGAATGCGAGGAAAAATTGAAAAAAAAAAAAAAATGTTATGTTAGAAGCTTTACGTGATTAATTATATCAATTTACCAATTTAATTTTATCAATTATTAATCAATTATACTTGATGTTAATAATCAATATGCTGGAGAAATTAAACACTGAAGGCAAGGATCTGCGAATCACAAAAAACAAGTACTGGCAACAAACAGCAACCATAAGAATTAGCAACCAAACAGGACAGTTCCAATATATAAAACAAGGAGTCAGACAAGGCTGTGTTCTGTCGCCGTATTTGTCATCGCTTTACAATGAAAATATTATGAGATCAATAGTAGACAAAAAAGAAAGGAACTGAAGTCAATGGTCACAACATAAACAAATTGCAATATGCGGATGCCTTTTTTAATAGCAGAGACAGAGAATGAACTACAAGTAATGATATACACAGTAGTAAAAGAAAGCTACAAGAAAGGTCTAAGTTAATAGTACGAAAACAGAAGTAATGGTCATATCGAAGAGACAATCATCACCATCATGCAGCACAAAAATAAACAGTACAAATATGAAACAAGTGGAATGTGTCAAATACTTGGGCACAATAATAACATCAAACGGAATATGTACCACAGCAATAAAAAGCAGAATTGCTCAGGCCAAAACTGCATTTCAGAAAATGAAAAATATCTTATGCAACAAATCTATGTCAATAAAAATGAGAAAGAGAGTTCATCGGTGCTATATTGAGCACATTCTGACATATAGAAGTGAATCATGGACAGTAGACAAACAAATAAAAAAGACCATTAGAGGACACAAAGATGGGATTTCTCAGAAAAATGTTAAAAGTTCCCTGGACAGCTAAAAAGACCAGTGAGGGCATTCTCAAAGAGGCCAACACAAACAGGGAGCTCCTAAAAACATGAGAAAGAAACATTCAACATTTTTCGGGCACATCATGATAAGAGGAAAGTTGAAATACTTGGTTACAACTGCAAAATACAGGGAAAGAGATCGCGGGTGTCATGTCATGAAAAACAATCAACAACAGAACTGATGCGATGTACTGTGGATAGAAGATTGTGGAAGGACATGAACGCCTAGCCAACCGGTATGGCACATGATGATGTTAATATAATTTAATCGATAGAGTAAACATGAGTTACTACTGCAATAATCGATAGAGTAAACATGAGTTACTACTGCAATAATCGATAGAGTAAACCCAGAGTACTACCCTGGTACCTATTTCTGCCAGCGGCTGGGTCGACCGTAGGGTATTGGTATTTTTTTTTTTCCAACCACGAGTACAACTCGCACTGCTCCCAGCGGGAATCGAACACGGGTTGTCCGACAGTCGGTGGTCCAGTCG